>CM076578.1:1609153437-1609753437 GCA_034641835.2 Pinus albicaulis | reverse complement strand
TAATACCGCCTCTCCATTCATTATTCTTTTAATACCATTCACATTCATAATACCGCCCTTCCATTTCATAATACCGCCCTCCCATAACATTCCATATCGACCTCCCATACAAATTTTTTTCTCCAAACAAAAAAAAATACATATATTTTTTTTTGGTGCAGAATTCAGTTTTTAAGCAAAGAGTTTTTTTAAATTCAGAGTATTTTCCAGCAAAGAGTTTTTGTCCCCTTTAATTGAACAAATTTCCAGAGTTGAAATTTTTTCTAGCAGAATTTTTTCCAGCAAACTAATGCATTCTCTCATCTCTATTGTTGGGGTGGTTCTCTCCGACAAAGAGAACTATCTTGAATGGTCTCGGAAGATTAAACACACACTCATTTTTAATGAGTTGTGGAAAGGAATCTGTGAAGGACAAGAAGGAAATCCACCAGCAAAGCCCACTTCAGACAAAGAGCTCGCCATTTGGGAAAACAAGAACTGTAAGGCCTATGCCTTGATTGCAGCTTCCGTAAATGAAGAGGTGAGTCGCCATATTTCATCATTCTCAAATGCCTATGATGCCTTGAGCAAGCTAAAAGAACTCTATGACTCACATTCATAATTAGAAAATGTTCAATTGATGATTAAGTTGTTCAGTCTTGAAATGAAGAATGATGATCCCCTTGCCTTAGCTTCAGAAGTTAGATCGATCATGCATGATATTGATAGCACTGGTGTAAAAATGGACATACCTCTCATATCATATGTTAAGGCATTATATCCGACTTACTCACATTATCTTGAGTCTTTGCAAGAAAGTGGGAACCTTGAGCATATCACCTTTGATACACTTGAGAAAAATTTTGCAGAAAGAGAGAAAGATTTTGGGAAGAGGACAGTCCCTTCATCTTCCGAAGAGGCTACATACTTGGCACATAGAGAAAAGAGTCATGCTCCAGATTCATCCAGAGGAAGAGGTGGCAGAAGAGGAAGAGGAAGAAGAAACTTCACAGAAAGGGGGGGCAGACAATCTGACAAATCCAATCTTCATTACACACGTTGCAATAGAGATGCACATGATGCATCCAAATGCAGAACACCTTGGGAGAAAATTGAGCAGCAAAGAAATCAAGACAAAGTTAAAACTAATGACAAAGACAAAGGTAAAGCACCTGAATCCGCTCACTATGTTCTAGCACATTGTAACAATGGAGTAACTGAAAACCTATTTGATGTTTCATTTACTTCATGGAGAGATGATTGGTTACTAGATTCAGGAGCAACATGTCACATGACATTTAGAAAATATTTTTTTGAAGAATTCACTGACAAAGTTGATGGAGCAGTATATTTCGCAGATAAATCCAAACTCAAGCCATCAGGGCTTGGCACAGTTAGGCTTAAGTTGCCTGGTCTTACAGATCATATTCTACATGAGGTTCTATACCTCCCCGAGTTGAGGAGAAACTTGTTGTCCCTGGTCCAAATCCGCCAGCAAGGACACTCCATTCACTTGTTTGATGGCAAGGCAGAGGTCAGAAAAGCATCAGATCACTCACTTGTCATGGAGGGAATAGAAGAAGGAAGACTCTTGAAGCTGAAAGGTTCATCTTCTCATGCTCAAAACTTTGCATTCAGTTCACATCATGATGAAGGTACATTCCCATCAAGTCTTTTATGGCATGCTAGATTTGGACACTTAAACTATGAAAGCCTTCATTTGTTGAAGAAAAATGGTGTTAATGGACTGCCTAAAATTCCTAGAAAACCTAAGGAATGTGATGCTCGTATTCTAGGAAAGCATAGCAAACAGCCATTTCATGATTCACACTCCAGAGCACATAGAAAACTTGAGCTTGTTCATTCAGATTTATGTGGCCCTATGCCTATTGCTTCTGCAAATGGAAATAAATACATGATGACATTTATTGATGACTACACTAGAATGTGTTGGATTTACTTATTGAAGAATAAGTCTGATGCTTTTCAAACATTCAAGAATTTTCATGCATGGATTGAAAATGATGCACAAACACATATTGGCTCTCTACGTACTGATAATGGAAAAGAATACACTTCAAACAAATTTGAAAATTATCTTCATCAACATGGAATCAAACATCAAACAACTGTGCCATATAATCCACAACAGAACGGTGTAGCTGAAAGAATGAACAAAACTATCTTAAATATGGTTCGCTCCATGTTATTTTTCAAGAATGTGAAATTGATTTTTTGGGCTGATGCAGTTCTATGTGCTGTTTACATAAAGAATAGGTGTCCTTCAAGTTCAATTAGAAACAAAACTCCTTTTGAAATGTGGCATGGCCACATTCCTTCGGTAAAGCATTTCAGGGTCTTTGGGTCCACCTATTATGCCCTGATACCCAAGGGTCAAAGGAAAAAAATTGGTGCTAGAAGCAGAAAATGTATCTTCTTGGGGTACTCCAATACCTCCAAAGGATATCGTCTCTATGATGAAGCAAATAAGAAGTTTGTAATAGCAAGAGATGTCATATTTCTTGAATCTTCCAAGAGTGACAAGGTTGTTGAGTGGCAACTTGATCGCCTGGATAGATTCACACATGAAAAGTCCTTCCAAGAATTTGATAATGTGAATCCACATCTTGAAAGGGGGATTCCGATATTGAATCAAACTGTGGAATCATGTCCTGAAGCACTCTCTCCCCCACATGAAGAAACAACCACGGATGGCACATTGGATGATGTGATTGACAGAATTGGGAGATTGAATCTTGAATCAATCCCAACTCAGTCAAATGACCAGCCTGGGCCATCTCAGAAAGGTCCTCCCAAATGGCTGACAAAGACACTGGAGAATGTTCATCCTGATGAGGTTGGAAAAACAGGAACAAGAAGTCCCACTCAACAAATTGAAGGTGATGTAGATAATTCTGATTCTCCTGTTGATATGGATATTGCTTATAACTGTGAATTGAGTTTGTCTACAGATCATGAACCAAATTCCTTCAAAGAAGCTGCTTCTCATGATGAATGGAAAGAAGCGATGCAGAGGGAGTATGATGCCTTGATAAAGAATGGCACTTGGAAGCTGGTTGATCCTCCTTTGAGAACGAAACCAATTGGCTGTAAGTGGGTCTACAAGAACAAGTATAAAGCAGATGGCTCACTTCACAAGCACAAGGCCAGGCTTGTGGCAAAAGGATTCGCACAAAAATAAGGAGTCAATTATGAAGAAACTTTTTCTCCCACAACAAAATGGACCACCATCCGGACTCTCTTTTCCTTAGCAGCTTAGAATGGATGGAAAGTCCATTAGATGGATGTAAAAACATCATTTTTGAATGGATATTTAAAGGAGAAAGTTTATATGTCCCAGCCAAAAGGATTTGTGATAAAGGGTCAAGAACAGAAAGTTTGCAAACTTGTAAAATCCTTATATGGCCTCAAGCAAGCACCACGAGCCTGGTATGAGAAGTTAACCGAGCATCTTCTGAAACTTGACTTCAAACATTTTGATCTTGATGATGAAACTTTGTTTGTTAAGAAAGTTGGAAAAATAGTTGTATATCTTGTGGTATATGTAGATGATCTTTTGATAACAGGAAACAATGAGAGCTATATTGCATCTATGAAGAAAGAGTTGAAGAAAGGTTTTGAAATGACTGATTTGGGTCATGTTCATTAATATTTGGGTATTGAAGTAATTCAACATCCTAAATTCATATTTCTTTCTCAAAAGAAGTACATTGGAGATCTCTTGAACAAATTTGGCATGGATGACTGTAATCCCTTAACCACTCCAATGGAACAAAAATTGAAGCTCACATCTATTGAAGGGAAGGAATTTGAGGATGCAACTAAGTATAGACAACTTGTAGGAAGTCTTATCTACCTGACCACCACCAGACCTGACATTTCATTTGCTGTTGGAATCCTCTCAAGGTTCATGCAAAACCTTGTGAAGGACATTGGTCTGCTGCAAAAAGAGTGCTAAGGTACTTGAAGGGGACTCAAGACTTTGGACTCAAATATACACAGGTAGGAGACTTCAGCTTGATCGGATATTCTGATTCAGACTTTGATGGCGACAAAGAAACAGGGGTGTCTACTATAGGTTACACCATGAGTCTTGGATCAGGAGCTGTCTCATGGAGATCACGCAAACAGTCAGTTCCAGCAGATTCCACGACCGAGGCAGAATATGTGGCAGCAGCTGAAGAAACAAAGGAAATTGTGTGGCTCTGGAAAATCTTGGAAGATTTGCAGATGAAAAAAATGTACTCCACACCACTCATGATCGACAACACTTCTGCAATAAAGTTGGCCAAGAACCCAAAGTTCCATGATCGAACAAAGCACATCAATACAAAGTACCATCTAATTCGACATCATGTTTAGGCCAAAACCATCCATCTACATCATTGTTCCACAAATGAGAAAACTGCTGATATCTTCACCAAAGCACTTGGAAGAGAAAAGTTTGAAAAGTTCAGATCGATGCTTGGACTCACCAACATCCCTTCGGATTAAAGGGGGGAATGTTGACACCTAATCTTATGGGATGGGTGTGGATATTTAATTTTGTATAATAAATAATAATAGGAAATAAGGAAGGCCAAGAGTCATTGGGAGATGAATCCCAATAGCCTCACCTCCATGTATAAATGCATGTACATTCTTCAGCTAATACACATTCTGATTTGAGGAGTTACCTCCTGGTTTGGCAATTTTTAAGGAAGATATTATAATTTTCAAGGAATATAATCATAGGTTGCTTGAGGCACATGAAAATTTTTCCAGATCTTGGAAAAATAAAGTAAAAGTTAATGCAATCATTCTTTAGAGCATTTCATATTTGCAGAACAAGGGATAACTAAGGATAATTCATGGAAATGAGGAAAGGAATAGTGGGGCATATGGTAGCATGTATCGATTAGGATAAATGTTAGATAAATATGACATAGTCATAGGTGGAAGATCTTTAGATACACCTGACTGACAAGTTAGAACTCATGGATTTTCTTCTAGCTCCGGTTTTGAGAGAAATCATCACCATCACTTCCATTATTTGTATAGGATGAGTGAGAATTAGTCGTTGTTGTGTATTTCATGGAATCCAAGATAAATTCCTTTAGTTTCAAGGGAAAATCATACATCTGGTGCCCTGAGGTGTTAAGCGTGTCAGAGGCATCAAAGTTGAGGATCTAGTTCATGTTGATTTTGATAAAATCTTCAGGAATAAGTACCTATTTGAGGAGAAGAGTAAAGATAATGGAAGAGAAACATTGTAGTGTTAAGCCTATGGTGGAAATCATCGTAGGAAGTATTTCCATTTTAATCAAAGGGTTCATCAGGATCATTATATCCCTTGGACCAATAGTGCACTGGAAGTGCAGACAATTGAGGATGTAGACTAGAGCATTACCTAGATCTATGTAGTAGTGGATAATATGTAGGAAGATCATCAAAGATTTATATTGAGGTAGGAGTGTAACTATATGGAAAGGACTAGGTAGAACCTAAATTCATCATGCAACAAAAATATCTCATGCTCCATAATCGAGTAATAGAACAAGTTAAAGTGCATGGAATAACTTTGGGGCTGAGGAAGCTACATGGTAGGTGATTGATATGATGCACACATACCCATTGGTTTCTAGTTGTGGCTGGATTCATTAAGGGAATTGGAATCCATTGAGATATTATATGTGTAGGTTTTCAGTTACATGACAACATGCTCATTACATCAAGGTAAGGCAACTGGTATATTGTTATATTTATTTATGTACTGTCATGTGTGTGTTTATGGTGGTATGATGCAAGGAATTGCATGGAAAAAGAGAATGTAATTAAATATTGACGAAGGCTTGGGTTGAACTTTCCTTTGGAATAATTGGTAACCATGAGGGTTGAGTCATGGTGTATTTTGAGATTTTTATTCTTTAAGGTGTTTTGTGAATTTTTTGTGCTTGATATGCTGTTTTGATTGTGACTAGTGCATGGTCATGCCAGGTTTGGATTTTTATGTTTTCTTCTTGTTCTTTCCCATTATGTTTTTAGGGACTTGGGAATTGTTTGGGAAAGAGGAAATTTATTGGATCTTGGGGAGAGATGAATGAAACTCAACATGTAAGGTAAGACTTGAATGAAGATCGATACATGAATAAAGGGTAGTTGAAGGAACATACATGAGATTTGGTTGGGTCCATTGGGGTAAATTGAAAGTTGTAGGAAAACCATGAGAAAGGTAACAAGAAAATTAAAATAAAATGATTTTAGGAATCAAATTCCTTGTCTCTTTTGGGAACTGTTGTTCTCAATTTTGTACATTATTTGCATGGATAAAGGAAGTTCTCTTAACCTTAATCTTATGAATACTGGTAATTATTTTTTGATCATGATTATGTATATATATATATGTGTGTGTTTGTGTGAGTGTGTGTGTGTATGTATTTACATATGAATGCCATTCTTTGACAGGATCGTCAGGGATCATTCTTGTGGAAGTATGATTGGTTATGTAGGTGAATGGCACGAAAAGGCTCCTAGCTATGATGAACCAAGTGGGAGCTGTAGCCCTGGAAGATATACATGGCTATTGTCATGTCGTTATGATTTTGATAATATGTTCTTATATTATGCCTATGTTTATGTTATGGCAGGCAATGCTGAAGGATACATCAACGAAATAAGAGAAATGTGGTTTGCGTCATAATGGAACAAACATGGATAGTGGAAAGAGACACAAACTAAGGCATTAGGGGAATTTTGAGGTCTAAAATGGGCCTCCAAAGAAAATTATAAAATAATAGTGGAAATAATAAAATAATATTAGATTACATCATCAAATTTTAGAGGGAAAAAATAGAACACTACCTTTTCAACTCATATTTTCAACTTATCTCCCTATGGGTTTACTAAAATTTCAAGCGGGAACACTCATTGGATGAAAATTTTCATTCCTCATCCAAGGAGTATCCATGTTGCATACTTTTGATGCACCCTTCCACATGAAAAATGAGAAATACATGAAAAAACATTATTGCAATCACGTATTTTCATGTATTTTTGATTTTTTGTATAACAGGGTTCATAAAAGGTATGTAATATGGTTACTCCTTGGATGTAGAATTAAATTTTTCATCCAACAAGTACTCCCACTTGAAATTTGAGTAAATACTTAGGGATATAAGCTGAAAATACAAGTTGAAAAAGTAGTTTTATTATTTTATCATTTTTTAATCTTTTTAATTTTTTACCCCAAAAATGGTGAATCATCCCCCATGGTTTACATGATCATCTTGAATCCTATTTGTTCTTATAAATTTTATTTTGGTTGTACATTTTTCTTAGGAGGACCATTTTAGACCTCAAAAATTCTCTAATGACTTGCATTGTGGATACATGTGGTAAGTCGTGGGAAAGACACTAGAGGAATGGTTTCATGGTAGAAATGGTGTGCTATCTAGATGTGCACTATTGTTTCTATGTACATGTTTTGATATGTAAAATTTGTACATGTGGTGTTGCTTAAATGTTTTACATGTTGTGTTGTATACATGTGGTACCTTGTCATGTGTATTGTGTAGTTGTGTTATCATGACATATGTGTTCATTGGGTTTTACTATGTGTACGTATAAGTGTTGTGTGGTACACCATGTGTGGGTGTATGTGTTGTAATGTACACTATGTGTATGTGTACGTGTTGGGGATTCATTCTTCAGATCCCTGGAGGACGTGGCTTAGAGCCCTGTAATAGCTTGGGTTCCTTGGAGGTTGTGGGTTTGATCCATATAACAACTTCGATGACCTAGAGGCTATAGGTTGGAGTGTTATAACAGCTTCGGTCCCCTAGAGGCTGTGAGTGGAGCCCTGTTATAGCTTGGGATTCATTGGATGACGTGGGTTGAGATAGTAGTCCCCGAAGCCTTGGAAAATTTGGGATGAGACCACTATTGAGTTGATGATATTCGAGGTTCTGACCGTATAGTATTTGGACACCCTTGTTGCTGATATGGAAGAGAGTAAAAGGAACTAGGCGCTTGATCGATTTAGAAACTGATCCAGTGTGTTCACATGGTCAAAGAGAAGAGAAGAGAAGGAATTGGGCACTTTCCAAGTTTGGGAAACAAATCCAATGTGTACACAAAAAGGAAAACGAATAAACGCAAAACTAAAGAACAATTTAAGAGATAAGTTGAATATTTTACTTTATTTTTTAATTATTCACATAATATATTATTTTTATTTATTATGTTTGATATTTGGGTTGTCTCGATGTGATATGTTTATATACGATGATTTGATGAAAAAGATAAATTGACTTGTTGTGACAGGAAGTAAACATAAATGTAGGTGTACCTTATTGATGAGCTAACAATAAGGTACGATGTGAATTTATTTCAATTCCTTTTGATTCTAATGGAAAATATGTGCTTGGTACACATAAGCATGGAAATGCCCACTTTGGGTGGTTGGAACTAGATGCAAGATTGTTAGAAGAAACAATGAAAGGAATTGTAACATGTAATACTGTGATGGTAAATCATTTAGGAGTAAGGACATTGTGGGACACTGGTACCCAATAGTGTCCGTCGATATCCATGATCATGTTATGACTAATGTGATGGTTTTGAGGGAGGGATATGCTTGGTTTTTTTGAAATTACAATTCAAGGAAACGTTTCCAGGAGATAGATCACCCAAGAAGGGAATGTTAGTGGAACTTGGCATGTGTGTGACTACATGGAATGGGCTGGACATATTTCTTGAGGGAATGCGTAGTATAAAAAGGAAGCTCGTGGAATATGAAGAACATTGGGAGTGTGAACAGGAACAATTAGTTAATAACTATTCATTGAGAGAAAAATTAGTGAAAGGTTTGTAGAGTTGGACATTGGAAGCAAACTTTAGTTTTGATAGTGAATTCTAGACTTCTTGGAAAGGAGGTGAATCCTCATACTACTTTTAGGCTGGAGGCATGAAATTCTAGATTCCCTTGCGGCTGATGCAAGCATTGTATCCTTTTATTTGTTGGATAAATAAAATGTGCATATGTTTATGTTGTATATTATTGTAAATACTGTGTCGAGTTATGTTTATAAATCTCCATAGAAAATGTGATTATTTTTTGTTTGAATAAAGTGTGTATAAGTAGATGTGTTGTAATTGTAAATATTTCCTCGAGTTGGGTTTATAAAGCTCCATAAGTGGTATTTTGTTTTTTTATAACAGTTTGTTATATTTTAAATATCACAATGACAGTGGCATAATTCCCAAATCCGTGACAGTGAAAGCACTTGATTTGGGAAAAAATATTTTTGCTCACACAATAGGCTAGAATTAGCCCCACCTGGGGAAATATTCCCTTTGGCCTTCCTCCCTTTGCTAAAAAATTAAAATTCCTCTTCCTCTTCTTTGGATGATGTCACATCTCTCGTATTTTACCTTATTTCCTTCTGCACTAGCTTGGACCCTAACCGCTCCCACTATGGTAGTTTTTCTCTCCCATTTACCGAATCTTGATAACTATGCTAGCTCTTGGGAAGGGCCAAGAGGGATAGAGCTACTAGATATTCTTCAGGGATATTTACACTGACCATACCAAGTTCATCAGGACACTTGGTAAAACTACTTAGGTAGTGCATAATTTTGTCAGTATTTTTCATCTTAATGCTTTAAAGATTGTCCTTGAGTGCCAAATTCATGTGGTCACTATTTTTCTCAAACAATTATGTTAGTTTTTTCCACATAACGAATGGATTCTCTTTCCTGTCGAGATTCGAGATAATATTATATCAAACTTCCTCCAATATTATTCTCCTCGCCTTAGCCACATCCTTCTTCCATTGGGAAATATCTTAGGCATCAGATGCTTGGGGGTTTTTCTACATCTGTCATGATGTATTCTAGCAGCCCATTTTCATCCAATACTTCATCCATGTGGATCTTCCATGCCACAAAATTTGTGGTTCCTTCCAAAGCATACTGGAGTCTGAGTACATGAAAAGTCATCTTCTCAGTCCTGGATAAAACCTGCAACACTAATGTTCAAATTCAAATCTCCTGCAATGACAACTTCAAAATCTCTTCTCTACTATGAGTCTAGCTCTAATACCATGTAGAAATTAATGCATAGATTCTAAACTTATGAAATTTTCTAAATCACAAGACTAGAAGATACTCTACTAATCCGCGGAAGTAGATTCATGATCAAGAACAAAAATCATTAACATGCATCAAGCTTCAACATATATACAAAAAGATTTATTTACAGGAAATAAAGTTCTCAAAACCCCTTACTATATATATTGCATTAATCAAAGAATCTGGATGAACACAATATTCTCTACTCAAGCTTGAGCTCAACTTGCACCTGTGTCTTCTATTCTCCCCTTGATTGACTAAACCTCATCAATACTTAGCCAATTTAAAGTCTTCCCAAGCTTTGAATTCCTTGCATTGTTCCTTTGGGAATTAGGCCCCTATTAATTAGGAAATTCCCTCATCTCAATTGCACAATTCCTTTAGGTCAATCCTTTAACTGCATGCACCATATGTTCACATTGGAATATACTAAAACTCATAGTACACTACCCTTAAAATATAATCTCAACTGGGTAACTCAAATTCTCTGCATGCATGATCTAATTTAAGTCGATTGATCAATTAACTAGTTGATCACTTAGTTGTGACTAACTACACACTCCACTACTAGGCTCTCCACTAGTTTCCATAATAGTTAGAACTAGTTTAACTGATCATAACTCAATTTAAATGAATTAAACTGTTACAACTGAAATTAACTCACCTAGTCTCATAAAATTTAGGAATCACTGTACATAACTCAATTTCATTCCCCCAACTCGAATTAACTAAGATAACTGAGTGATAAAAACTATATCTCCTCGGTTAACTCATTCAAGTTGTCTATTGATGTGGAATTTCAAATTTCTCAAATTTTATTAACGCAAAAATCAAAATTGAGACTTTCTTGATTTTAAACAAGGAGATGGGTATTCTCCTGATATAGAATAGTACATTGAGAATTTTGAAGAATGATATTAGAATTTTCAAGGAAAATGATCAAAATTTCTTGAGGCACACGCAAAATTTTCTAGAGCTCAGGAAAAGAAAGTAAAAGTTAATGCAGTCATCCTTTGGAGCATTTCATATTTGCAAAAGAAGGGATAACCGAGGATCAGTCATGGAAATGAGGAAAGGACTTATGGGAAATATGGTATCAAGTGTCAATTAAGATATAGGTTGGAAAAATATGACACAGTCATAGGTGGAAGATATTTGGATACACCTGACAGGCATGCTAGAACTCAGGTTTTTTATTCTAGCTACGGTTTTGAGAGACACCATCACCATCTCTCCCACCATATGTATAAGAATGGGAAATGGTAATTTCTAATAGAGTTCATGGAAGCTAAGATAGATACCTTCACTGTCAATGGAAAAGAAAACATATGGTTCCCCGAGGTGTGAAGCATGTTAGAGGCATCAGAGATGAAGAGTTGGTTCATGATGCATTTGATTAAATCTTCAGGAAGAAGTACCTATATGAGGAGAAGAGTAAAGGAAATAGAAAAGAACCATTTCGCTATTGAACCTGTGGGTGAGATCATCGTAGAAAGGATTTCCCTTTGTATCGGAGTGGCATAACTAAATCATGATAGCCCTTAGACCAACATTGGGTAGGAGGTGCAGACTGTTGTGGATGTAGGCCAGAGAATTTCCCAGATCTATGCAGTAGTGGATAATAGGTAGGAAGATCATCATACATTTAAATTGAGGTAGGAGTGGAACTAGAGGGAGATTTACAGGTAGAATCTCAATGCATCCTGCAATGGAAACATCTCATGTGCCATAATTGAGTAATAGAGCAAGTTAAAGTGCGAGGAAGAACTTTGGGGTTGATGAAGCTACATGGTAGATGAATGATCAGATGCATGCATAACCGTTGGTTTATAGTTCAAGTGGCTTGATTCATTAACGAAATTAGAATCCTTTGAGATATGATATGTGTAGGTGTTCAGTTGCATGACAACATGCTCGATACAACAAGGTAAGGCAACTGGTATATCGTTATATTTGTTTATGCACTATCAAGTGTGTTTTTATGGTAGTATGGTGTAGGGAATTGCATGGAAAAGGAGACTTCCATTAATCTTGAAGAAGGCTTGAGTTGAGATTTCCTTTGGAAGCACTTGGAACCATGGCAGTTGATTCATGGTTCCTATTGAGAGTTTTATGATTTTTGGTGTTTTGTGATTTGTTTGTGCTTGATTTTGGGTTTTTATTATGCCTAGTACATGAACATGCCAGTTTTTTTGTGGTTTTTTTTGGACTTTTATTTTTTTCTTCTTGTTTTCTTTTTTTTATTTTCTTTTATGTTCTTATGGACTTGGGAATTAGTTGGGAAAGAGGAAATTTTCTGGAGCTTGGAGAGAGATGAATGAAAACCAACAGGTAAGGTAAGACCCGAATGAAGACTGATGCATGAATAAAGTGGAGTTTAAGGCAAGAATATGAGAGCTGGTTGGGTCCATTGGGGTAAATAACCCATGGTAGGACAATCGTGAGAAAGGTCACAATAAAGGTAAAATAAATTTATTTGAGGCATCATATTCCTTTGCTCTGTTGGGAACTGTTGTTCTCAATGTTGTACATGATTTTCATGAATAAAGGAAGTTCTCTTAACCTTAACCTTATCCATAATTGTAATTATGTTGCGATCATGATTATGCTAATGTGTGTGTGTGTGTGTGTGTGTGTGTGTGTGTGTGTATGAATGTACATTTGAATTCCATTTTCTCACAGGGTCGTCAGAGATCATTAAGTGGAAGAATGATTGGTTACGCAGGTGAATGGAATGAAAATGTTCCTGGCTACGATGAATCAAATGGGTAGGTTTGCCTTGGAAGTGGTAGAAATTGGGTTCAATGCTCCCCATGTGTTTCACGGCATGGACTAACCGCCTCTCACAGATCCTAACTCTTGTGATTGTAGAGAATACTAAAGCCTGCGGGTTTTGGTCTAACGACAATCGTGATTCCAACAAGTGGTATCAGAGCGATAGGTATCGAGTTTGAAACTCACCTGGATTGCGTTGGGAGAGATTTTTGGACATTGGGTTCAACGCTCCCCGTTTGTTTCATGACATGGACTAACCGCCTCTCGTGGATCCTAACTATGACGATTGTAGCCGAGACTAAACCCTACAGGTTTTGGTCTAACAAAAATCATGATTCCAATAGGAATATCTATGAGGTTAGTATCAAGTGAATAGGATTTTGATAATATGTGATTATATTATGCCTATGTTTATGTTATGGAAGGAAATGTTGAAGGATACATCAATGAAATAAGAGAAGTTCGATTTGTGGCATGCTGGAACAAAAAAGGAGAGTGGAGAGACACAAACCCAATACTTGGGTTGTTGATGCATGTAGTAAGGTGTGGGAAAGACACTAGAGGAAAGGTTTCCTAGTAGAAATGGTGTGGTCTCGAGATATTTTGTACTACTGCTGTGTACATATTGTGTTATGTACAAATTGCACATGTGGTCTTGTGTATATGTTTTACATGTTGTGTTCTGTACATGTGGTATTGTTTCATTTGTATTGGTTGGTCACTGTATCGTGACATTTTTATTCTTTATGTTGTACTATGTGTATGTACATGTGTTTTGTGGTACATGAGGGGTGGGTGTATGTGTTTTAGCATACATTTTGTGTATGTGTACGTGTTGGGGATTGGTTCACTCGATCACTGGAGGTTTTGGGCTAGAGCCCTATAATATCTTGGGTTCCTTGGATGTTGTGGGTTTGACCCCTGTTACAAATTTGGTGCCTTGGAGGCTATGAGTTGGATCCATATAATATCTTGGGTCCTCTTGGAGGCTGTGGGTGGAGCCCTTTAATATCTTGGTATTCCCTGGAGGCTGTGGGTTGATACAGTATTCCTGGGAGCCTTGTAAAACTTGGGATGAGACCAATATTGAGTTTTTTATATTAAGGGTTGGGATGGTATAGTCTATGGACACCCTTGTTACTGATATGGAAGAGAAGAGAAGGCGTTGGGTGCTTGTTGGTTTTGGAAACTGATTCAGTATGTGAACATGGTCAAAGAGAAGAGAAGAGAAGGAATTTGACACTTTCCAGGTTTGGGCAACAGAACCAACATATATACAAAAATGACAAAGCATAAAGGAAGGAGTAAAGAACAATTTAAAATATAGGTATCAGTATTTTACTTTAGTTTTTAATTATTGACATGATATGTAATTTTGATTTATAGCAGTTGAGATTTGAGCTAACTAGATATGATATGTTTATAACTGATGCTTTGATAAAAAAGAAAATTTGACTTGTTATGACGGGAAGTATAAAAAATTGCAGGTCTACCTTATTGATGAGATACCAGTAAGGTATGATTAGAATTTATTTCAATTCCTTTTGAGTATAATGGAAATTATGTGCTTGGTACACAAAATAATGGAAATGCCTTTTTGGGTGGTTCGAACTAGCTGCAAGAGTGTTAGTAGCAAAAATGAAACAAATTGGAACATCCAACAGTGTGATGGTAAGGCATTTAGGAGTAGGGCCATTGTGGGATACTAGTACAAAATAGTTTCCATTGATTGCCATGAGCATGCTATGACCGATATGATGGTTTTGAGGCAGGGATATTCCTTGTTTGTTTAGACATTTTGATGTGAGGAAATGTTTCCAAGGGATGGATCACCCAAGAATGGAATTCCAATGAAACTTGGAATATGTGTGACTTCACGGAATGGGGTGGACAGATATAATATTACTAAAATTTAGCTTTTAGCTAAATGGAATATTATAGACTATTTTATCACTAGGTAGATGAATAAGTGGGTAAAGAGACCCATAAATCTCCTTAACAGCAATAAAAACACTTCATGTGTGGAAGGAGACCTTCTAAGCAGCTAAATAAAGCACCTTTGAGTATGAACAGGGGTTGGATCATGTTAAATAGGTCAACTTTGACCAAATCAACACCATTTTTATGGAGGAGTGGACATTAAATGAGGAATAACACAGTTTTGGAGGGAGATTGATTGCATGGAGGGCGTGATCTAATTGAGTGGGGACAAGGGAAAAGAAGCTCCTAACTTATATAAGGAAGAGGATGGCAGCTATATTGGGGATGTTTTTAGATTATTATTTTCTATGTGGTCTGTTTAGACTTCTTACATTCTTCAGTTGTTTAGTTGATTTTGTTGTGTTGTTTAGCACCGGGAGTTCCCAAGAAGGAATCCAATCTCTTTCCTTGAGAGGCCTCTTGGATGAGCATTGCACTTCATCTCCACACTTAGGCTTAAGGAACCAAGCTACATCTTTCTTCATCAATGTAGTTTTTGTAGAATATTGTGCTATGTTGCAGGGTGCAGCAGTGGAGGATCATTTTGGGTGTCTTTAGAGCTAGTTTTGCAGTGGAGGGAGGTTTCCATCCATTGGAAGGCTTGTTAAGAAGCCCCTTGAGCTTTATTGACACATTTAATAGTAGGCTAAGGATTATTTATCCCCTACAGTACAGTTTCAGTCTAGATTTGTGTTATTTTAGGGAGGAGTTGCAGGGGTAGTTGCAGTGGTTGTTTTGGGAGGTGATTTCTTCAGTGGAGGAGCCATTCTTTCATCCATAGGATCTATTGGAGAAGGGTTGTAGATCTCTATATCAGCTTCAGCCATATATTCTCATTTCTGATGTTGCAGCATATCTTCATCCCTAGGGCTGCAACTTACATCGGCACATTGTGTGCATTTTACGGAAACCCTCTAGGGTTGTCTTGGAAAGATGATCTAGTGTCCGGATCTGTATGTTTAGAGTATATTGGGACATATATCAGTATTTTTATATCATTTTACCTTCTCCATCTATATTTATGCTTAATATGACTACGTTGTAGTTTCTCTCTGGAATTTTGTGTTGTGACAACAACTCATATTTGGGAGTGATTGCTTATGGGAGGCTTGTTTCCTCATTGTATATGATTTATGCCTCACTATTTTGTATTGATTTTTTGATCTAATACATGATGTTATGACTCCATATTGGTCTCCAATCTTAATGAGTTGACTCTACATTGCTATTTCTAGTTTTGTGTTCAAATATTGCTGCTTACCTATTTGGGAATATTACAGTGGTATCCGAGCATAATCTTGGCTCAACCTGTGCATTCAGCCAGTATGTCACCATAAGGAGAAGCTTCTTTTAAGAAGAGGAGATGTAAAAAATAAATAAAGACATGACTCCAATATTTGGAGGGAGGGAGGAAGAGAAGCTCTCGAAGCTTCTTTTTTCAAACTATGCAGAGCATCAAGGGAGATATCAAGAATATGAGAAGGGAGATATGTAGGGAATCTCCAAGGGGGTTTGAATATGAAGCAAACCATAGATTTTTACATGATGGGTGTGAGCATGCAGCCACACATTATGATCCACAACGCAGCATAACTGCAAGAGAGATGGAGGAAGAAGTTGCACCAAAGGAGGAGACTTTGAGTGACTATCTTCAGGAGTATGAATCTCAATCTTGGAGATTCAAGGAGCACTTGAGTTTCCAAGGATTTTTGCAACTCAAGGAGGAAAGAACACCCAAGAGGTAGATCCTTTCTGCCAAATTTTGATGGGTTCTCCATATGCACAACCAAGGATTGGATAGACCAGCTAGACTCATATTTTCATCTACATCAAGTTTTAGAAAGGGAAGCCCTTAGGATCGCAGCACTGCATCTTGAAGGTAAGGCTCATACTTGATGGATTTATGAATCATATTCATTTAATCATGAAAATATAGCTACTTATGCAAGGTTCACTAAGATATTAGTGAGGAGTTTTGATGTGAAAAAATCTGAAACATCTTTGGTTGAACTAGAAAAGCATAATCATTCAAAAACCTTGTATGAGTTGGAAAGAACAAATGCACCAACTCAACTTCAGATTTCTAGTGAGGGGGATAAAAACTTGTATGATACCTTTCAGCAAGATCCCCATTGTAGCAAGAGCTTTTTTCTCAAAAGGAAGACACAAAGATTCATCCTGCAAGGGAAGACCAAGATCCAGGGTCTCTCATTGTTGATGAGGTATTCTCAAATATTGATGAGGAGGAAGAGAAGAGAGGAAGTAACAACGCTGTCACTTTGGTGGGGAAACCATCACCACATAGAGATGGGCATGAGGCTATTGCTTCAAGTGGAGGAGCTTTTGCATCTTTGCAAAAAGTTCCCAAGTGTAGAAATTATATAGCTTATGTGTTATATGTCCAAGATTCTCCTGATCTCACACTATTTTAACTTCATGCAAAATACAGAATCTATTCCACCATTGATCATTTGCAGAAATTAAATCAAGATTGCAATGCACACATGAAACAATAAAAATTCACACACATTA
Organism: Pinus albicaulis; assembly: GCA_034641835.2. Lineage (NCBI taxonomy): Eukaryota > Viridiplantae > Streptophyta > Pinopsida > Pinales > Pinaceae > Pinus > Pinus albicaulis. The sequence continues at coordinate 1,609,736,040 of CM076578.1, read as the reverse complement.
ACACAACTATTTAACAGGAAAGCCTGAAGCTAAAAACCGAAACTATATGTATATAATATATGTCATAGATATCATGTAACAATCCTCAAATAAAGCTGGTCATATCAAGCTCTCAGTACAATACAATCGCTACACACTAATTAGGCCCGATCTTGAAAATCCATGCATCGATCTTTGCCACCTGCTAGCCTGCCTCTATTGCGCAATCGCTGCTGAAGAATGGCTCTGAATGAGTTTGAATTACTCTAGCCTTGCTCACACAATCCTCATTGGCATCTCCACTGAGTGTTGGATGCAATCAATGCATCACTATAGTCACAACTGATAGTCTATCTTGCCCTTTCACTTATCTCTCCACTGGTCTCCACTGAAACTGCCATGCACTGTAGTTAACTGTTGTATTGTTCAGTTGATTAATGAGTTATTATTTGTGAATTAATTAACTAATTAATTCACTCCACTCTCACTAGTGTATCAATCAATTCGACTAGATACAACTAGCTCAACTGAGTCTAACTAAGTTAAATTAAACACAACTCCATAACTACTTCTTCCAACTGTGTCATAACTTTGCCACTTGAGTTCTAACTGAGTCCTCCATGCAATAGCTCCAGTAAACCCTCAGGAATAGATTAATTCCTTCTGTTAGCTGTTGTGCCACATTTGTGCACTGAACTGAAGTGCTCCAAGAGAATAATTTGTTGTTTAGAGTCCAAATATTATTAAGAGCTAATAATATCCGAAATATCTATTTTTAGACTGGCAGTCTAAAAATAGACTCCACCCAAAATTTCTAAAATAGAAGTCCATCTATTTTTCCAACTTGACCAACCATCCACAAATAGCATCCTGCAACTCATAGAATATGATCGACATGTCTAAAAATAGAGATACTCTAAAAGTAAACTTTGCGCCAAAAATAGCCTATGGACCCACTTAGTGAAGACGAATATTTTCACTAAGCTCATCATCTTGTTGAATCTCAACACTCCCTCTCAACAAGATAGGGATTATTTCCACCCTGATCCTGTTCCTATGGTATTCGAATTTGCTCCTGGTGAGCGCCTTCGTCAGAATATCTACATCCCGATCCTCTGTAGGAATGTAAGAAATCAACATGATCCTCCGCTGCACACAATCTTTGATATGATGGTACCAGATGTCAATATGTTTATATCTATCATGAAATACTGGATTAACCGAGATTTTACTACAACTCTGATTATCACAATATATCACAGTAGGATATAAATGAGAACCGAACAAACTGACCAGGATCTTCCTCATCCATATAGCCTTACATGTAGCCAAACTTGCTGCCATGTACTAGGCCTCTGCTGAACTGAGTGCCACGGATCTTTGTTTCCTGTTGTACCAAGAAACTGCTGTAGATTCGATACTGAAAATCTCTCCAGTTGTGATCTTTCTGTCCGTTGGGCTTCCTTCCCAATATGCATCTGTGAAGCCATGCAGCTTCACCTCATCCGACTATCTGTACCACAATCCATACAAAGATGTGCCCCTGAGATACCTTAGGACATGCTTGCTTGCCTTACAAAAGAGCTTGGTAGGCTTAACCATCGCTTGTGAAAGCTGGTTCACCGCATAGCATATGTCCGGTCTTGTATTGACTAAGTACATGATCGAACCAACCAACTGTCGATAAACAATGGCATCCACTACCTATGCCGATGTAGCATCCTCCTTCCTCCAACCACCAGGAAGAGGAGTGTCGATAGGCTTGTAGCCTTGCATGTGAAACTTCTCCAGTATCTCCCGGGTGTACTTGCCTTGAGACACAAACAGTTCACCTTTCCACTGCCAAATTTCCAATCCCAGGAAATAATGAAGGAGGCCCAAGTCCTTAATCTCGAACTCCTTTGCAAGATCTACCTTGCATGAGTGTATCAACAGTTCATCACCTGTTAGTATTAAATCATCTACATAAAGCACAATGGTCAAAAGCTTACCCTCCACCACAATCTGGTATAGGTTTGGATCCGCCTCACTCTTGACGAAACCAAGTCCAGTGAAATAATTGTCTATCCATGTGTACCAAGCACGAGGTGCTTGTTTCAGCCCATACAACACTCTTTTGAGCCTGCACACATGCGACTCGGTGCTGAAGATTTTGAATCCTTCAGGCTGCTCAATGTACACCTCCTCCTCAATGATTCCATTGAGGAATGCAGTCTTCACATCCATCTGATGAATGTGCCAACCCATCTGCGCTGAGAGAGCAAGGATGGTACTTATGGAAGAATACCTTGTGACAGGTGCAAAGGTTTCTTCATAGTCGATCCCCTCAATCTGTGAGAAGCCTTGGGCAAAAAATCTTACCTTATACTTCTCAACGCTCCCATCAGCAGCTTGCTTCACTTTATAGATCCATCTCGAACCTACCACTGAGTTCCCTTTCATCCTTGAGACAATCTCCCATGCATTGTTTCTGACAATCAAATCATACTCTTCCACCATGGCATCTACCCATGCGGTATCCTCCATAGCTTCCTCGAAAGAGGATGGCTCCATCATAATAAACTTGCTCGTCAGAGCCATGTATCCAGTAAATCGGTCAGGTGGTTGTCTTTGTCTGCGCTGTTATGTAGGAACTCCTACATTCTGCATTGCATCAAGATTCAGTCGCTCAGCTTCTGTAGTGCACTTCCGCCCTCTGATGTTTGGCACTGCATGAGTGGTTTCTTCCACTCCATGAACCTCCTCTTGTGGAAAATCCACATCTTGAGGCTCATATTTAGGAACAAGTAGCTCCTCCTCTGCATGTAAGTGTAGCTTCCTCTCAAGCGACAACTTCATGGCTTTCTCCTCATGAAATTTGATATCCCCTCACACGAAAGTCATCCGACTGTCTGGAAAATACACACGATAATTGTGGGGTGTTTTTGTGTACCCAAAAAATATCCCAACCTCTGTGGTCGTCTCCAGCTTCTTCCTGGCATCCTTCATCACATGAATGTAAACAGGTAAGCCAAAAATCTTCAAAGGAGAAATATCAGGCTTCTTACCAAAAAACGCCTCTTCAAGTGTATTCATGCCAAGTACTCTATGAGGACAACGGTTTTGCACATAAACCGTAGTGTTGCATGCCTCAACCCACAAGTGTATGGGAAGGCCCTAATCATGCAACATCGCACGTGCAATACCCACAATCGTTCTATTCTTTCTCTCTGCGACCCCATTTTGCTGTGGGTTATGAGGCCCTATCAGTTCTCTTCGAATTCCTTCTTTGCTACAAAATTCTTTGAATTCACCAGAGTATTCACCACCATTATCACTCCTTAGATATTTCACCTACTTCCCTGAATCCTTCTCAACCAATGCCTTGAACTCATAGAAATTTGAGTACGTCTCGCTCTTCTTCTGCATGAAGAAGATCCAACACTTACAAGAAAATTCATCAAAAAATATCACATAATACCTGTGCTTTGTTGTTGAAGCAACCGAGAAAGGTCCACACATGTCTATGTGAATTCTCTCAAGGATCGTCAAAGCATGACTATCCTTCTCATGAAAAGTGGTCTTCACAAATTTTCCCAAAGTACATCCCTTGCACTAATCTGATTGCGCAAGTGTACCTTTGGGAAGCCCGGTAGAAATCTGCTGCAAAATTTTCAAAGCGCCATGGTGAAGATGGCCCAATCTCCAGTGCCACAATTTCCCCTCATCTCGACTCACCACTCCTTCTGCTTTGCCTACCATTATAGCACAGCCATCTACCTACAATTGATAAATATTCTTAACTTGAATCCCTATCCTCCTAGTTTGACTAGTTTTTTTATGTCAAAGGAAGGATTTTCCCTCACTGAAAACAACATCATAACCCTTGTCTTTCAACATCGCCATAGAGATCAGATTCTTCTTCAATCCTAGAACATGCATGAAATCCTTCAAGATGAAAGGTTTACCGGACTCCCTCTTAAAGGAAATGGTCTCGATACTAATCGCACTATATCTACCATCATCACCCATCTCGATGTGCACTCCAAGATCCTTTTCCTCTAGATCACTAAACAAATATTTGTCTCTATTCATATGGAAAGATGCACCACTGTCAAGAAACCACACCGATCCCATCACACTTGAAACCAAGCATGCGATCAAAGAAAAGTCGAGCTCAAACTACAAGGCTAAGGCCTCTCCTACTACAGAATCAATAGTGCTCTTATTTTTCTTCTTCTGTGGGCAATTAGTGGTGAAATGTCCATGCTCGTGACAATTAAAACACTTCAGTTTGGACAAGTCCTGCTTCTTGCCTTTTGCACCAGATTTAGAAGGATTTTTCTTCCCCTTCCCTTTCCTTGCTTTGGCAGCCAAAGCACAATTCTCTTCATCTTCATTCTTCGATGAAGATCCATCCCTGGTACCTCGCCTTATCTCCTGCTGCACAATATCTGACCAAAGTCGTTTCCATCCTTGCAGTTTCTCCCATCCATTGACAGAGTCTTCATAGTTATTCCAACTATTCAAAAGCTCAAGGAGAGCCAAGCTCACCAAGTCTTATTCATCAAAAGTAACCCCCACACTTCCCAGCTCATCCTTGCAGTGGAAAAACTTCTTGAGGTATTTTGGAATACTGTCGCCTTTCTCCATTTTTATTTTTCTGAGCTTGTCTTTAAGCACCAACTTCCTCTGGTCACTTCTGATTTGGAACAAGTATTTCAAAGCCTTCCACATTAAGAATGGAGTGGCTTCCCCATGAAGTTTGGACACAATGTGTCCCTTCACACCTTCCAACAAAATCCTTCGACACTTTGCTACCTTCTTTTTCCATGCGTCAAGTGTGACTGCATCGCTAGAAGCAGGCTTTGGAATATCAGCATCTATTAACTCCTTCAACCCATTATCATCTAGCACCGCCTCCATCCTGTCCTTCCATGCTATGTAATTCGAGTTGCCCTCAAGGGCATACTCCAATCACAATCCGTTGAAAGATATTTCAATGAATGCTCAACTTCAACACCAAGAAAACACTATAGCAAATTCGAATTCCACCAACACAAAACTCAACCACTTCAATAATTGCAGTCTCCTCCAATGATCAACACCGATCTGATACCATGGAGAAATTATATAACATATGTGTTATATGTCCAAGATTCTCCTAATCTCACACTATTTTAACTTCATGCATAATACAAAATCTATTCCACCATTGATCATTTGCGGAAATTAAATTAAGATTGCAATGCACACATGAAACAATAAAAATTCACACACATTAACAAAGTTGTTTAACAGGAAAGCCTAAAGCTGAAAACCCCAACTATCTATATATAATATATGTCATAGAGATCATGTAACAATCCTCATACAAAGCTGATCATATCAAGCTCTCAGTACAATACAATCGCTACACACTAATCATGCCTGATCTTGCAAATCCATGCACTAATATTTGCCACCTGCTAGCCTGCCTCTACTAGGAAATCCCTGCTGAAGAATGGCTCTGAATGAGTTCAAATTACTCAAGCCTTGCTCACGAAATCCTCATTGGTATCTCCACTGAGTTTTGGATGCAATCAATGCATCACTATAGTCACAATTGATAGTCACACTTTCTCTTTCACCTATCTCTCCACTGGTCTCCACTGAAACTACCATGCACTGTAGTTAACTGATGTATTGTTCAGTTGATTAATGAGTTATTATTTGTGAATTAATTAACTAATTAATTAATTCCACTCTCACTAGTGTATCAATCAGTTAGACTAGATACAACTAGCTCAACTGAGTCTAACTAAGTTAAACTGAATACAACTCCATAACTACTTCTTCCAACTATGTCATAACTCTGCCACTTGAGTTCTAACTGAGTCCTCCATGCAATAGCTCCAGTAAACCCTTAAGAATATCGTAATTCCTTCTGTCAGCTGTTGTGCCACATCTGTGCACTGAACTGAAGTGCTCCAAGAGAATAAGTTGATGTTTAGAGTCCAAATATTATTAAGAGCTAATAATATCCAACATATCTATTTTTAGACTGGCAGTCTAAAAATAGACTTAGCCCAAAATGTCTAAAAATAGAAGTCCATCTATTTTTCCAACTTGACCAACCATCCTCAAATAGCATCCTGCAACTCATAGAATATGATCGACATGTCTAAAAATAGACATAGTCTAAAAATAGACTTTGCGCCAAAAATAGCCTGCGGGCCCACTTAGTGAAGGCAAATTCTTCCCACTGAGCTCATCATCTTGTTGCAATCTCAACACCAAGGAGCATCTTGTGACAATAGTGATGGGATGTAACTCCTTGATCAAAGGAGGAGGTGAAAAGGTGGATCAACATCAAAGGATGGAGAACATGAACCCTTGTTTATTTCAAGGGGTTTATATACAGAAGAAGGGGAATCATTTATGCAGTGAAGGGAGGGACAAATCAGTCCACTCATCTATTTAGTCTACTTCATATTTTGATGTCTCTTTACATGGAGGCATTCCACCAGGGAGACCCCCTGATTGGAAGATGAATAGAGAGTTCTCTCAACATGGTGCAACATTGATATATTTAGCTAGGGAAGGAGCCTTGGGAGGAGCTAATACAATGTAGAGAACCTTTGATGGGTTCAAAGGAGAGGTAAGAAATTTTCTAAAATGGACATTTCTATCTCCCACTCAGTTATTTGCGCTGAAAGACGATGATTCAAAAATCTATGATGACATGAGGATGGTGTCAAAGGGCTACTCCATAACCTTGGGGCAGCAAATGATGCTTCCACACATGAGGAATATTTCTGAATATGAAAATTGGTTATTAACACTCTTGCATATATTGGAAAAAATATGGAAGTTTTGGATGGGAAATGCCTTCCAAGATGAGGTTGACCTCCATGTACTTCAATCTTGTCTAGGGCAAGATCAGCTGCAAGGGAGGTAGCAAAAGTGGAGTAACAATCCTCCAACATGTGGCTTTGGCATTGAGCATGTCAAAGAGGGGATATATGATGTGACAGGAGCTTCATTTCAGATTTCTACAACGTTGTCATTGTTGGGAAGCCTAGATCCATATGGGGAGTCCCAAGTTCCAACTATTGGTGGAATATTCCAAGAACCTCTTCACATGTAAGGTTCTTGAAGGGCAAGTGATAGATGGGAGGTACAGAGTGGTTGATGGAGTCATTTATTTCCATGATAAAATCTACTTAAGTAGAGACTCAAAGCTCAAGGATAAAATACTACATGCAGCCTATGAGATCTTGCTTTCCAATCCCTCTGGTTTCATTAGAACATACCATACTATCTTGGAGGGATTCATGTGGGAATAATTCAAAGAGGAGATGCAATATCATATGAGGAAGTGCATAGATTGTTTGGAGGGTGAGGAGAAACATAACTCTTGGGAAGAGTTATCATCACCACCTCCTTACTCATTGGCTATGAGAGGGGGCTCATCCATGAGCGACCTTACTGATTTACACCAAGTGTATGGTAAGGATTGTATTTATGAGCATCATGATATATTTACTATGTACTTGCATTTTATTACCACTCATGTGCAGGGCATTTCTCCAAGAGGTGGCACTCTTTCTTATTGGATTCATGGGATACTTAGGGCTATGAGCAATGATGATGTTGACCATTCCCTAGAATATTTTGGGGAGATGATGTATTCTTCATGGTGTGCTTCACTAAAACCAACCTTCATACACCTTCTCCAAGAAAGCAAGAAGAATGGGGCAGCAAACAAGTGGTGTGAGGAACACTTGTTATATCATATTCTATGGAAGTTAGGAGAAAAACTGCACTGGTTGCACATGAGGGACCATTGTCCTTCTCCAATACGACACATGGCAGCTAGAATAACTTGGATTGTGATCCCATATTTTGATGATGTTATTATCCTTGTTGAGAACATGATTGGAGGGAAGGCACATTGGTTGGATGTGTCCATTGGGAAAGAACTTACCTACACCTTTTATTCTTCATGCTTCAAGGGGAGTATGGGAGATGATATGGCCACTATAGTAGATCACTTGTTTCTTTGTGAGGTGAGCCATACTATTGTTTGGATCACTTGGGATATTCCTCTCATGAACATTTGGGAGGAACATTTCTATGAATTACCATGTTGGAAGGTGATTCATTTCATTTGGATGATAGCATGGAGTTGTGAGCCTCTCATTTGGAATGAGATCCCCTATGCTTGCCATCACTCCTATCTTGAAGAGGCCATTGGACAACAAGAAGGTTTCCATATAGAACTTCCATTTTCTCATGATGAGAGCCATTTGGTTTATACACCAAAGGCTAACTTGCACATTTGGGAGGAACCATTGGGAGACATAATTGTTGTAGAATATCTGAAGCAATGGTGGAGACTATTTGATGAGGAGGCCACAAGAGGAGGAGGGGAGATTTTTTCTCAACCCTTACAGTTGCTTGAGGACAAGCAACATTTTGGAGGGGAGGACTGTAATATTCCTAAAATTTAGCTTTTAGCTTAATGGAATATTATATATTGTTTTATCACTAGGTAGCTGAATAAGTGGGTAGAGAGACCCATAATTCTCCTTAGCATCAATAAAAACACTTCAAGTGTGGAAGGAGACCTCTTAAGTAGCTAAATAAAGCACCTTTGAGTATGAAAAGGGGTTGGATCATGTTAAATATGTTAACTTTGACCAAATCAACAACGCTGTTATGGAGGAGTGGACATTAAATGAGGAATAATGTAGTTTTGGAGGGATATTGTTGCATGGAGGGAGTGACCTAATTGAGTGGGGACAAGGGCAAGGAAGCTCATAACTTATATAAGGAAGAGTATGGTAGCTATATTGGGGATGTTTTTAGATTATTATTTTCTATGTGGTCCGTTTATACTTCTTGCATTCTTCAGCTATTTAGTTAATTTTGTTGTGCTGTTTAGCACCAGTTGTTCTCGAGCGGGAATCCCATCTCTTTCCTTGAGAGGCCTCTTGGAGGAGAATTTCACTTCATCTCCATACTGGCTTAATGCCAAGCTACAAATGTCTTCATCAGCATAGTTTCTACAGAATATTGTGCTATGTTGCATGTTGTAGTAGTGGAGGAAGGTTTACATCCATTGGAAGGCCTGTTAAGAAGCCCCTTGAGCTTTATTGACAATTTTAGTAGCAGGCCAAGGATTATTTATCCCCTGTTACACTAAAATTTTTCACCATGACATTTAGCTATCTATATGGGTTCATTATTACCTATTTATTTCTCCCTTAGAGGTCCAAAATCATAAAGTTCCTAAATCAAGTCTTGGTATTGGGAAAAAAGCTTATTAAAACCCTAAAAATCCTATCTCCGCACTTTTCCTAGTCCTTTATTGTGGTACCATAGTTTATTGCTATAAAAACTGTGACACATCCTGCATGTTCTGCTCATTAAAACTGCGAACCCTCGTAAAAGGTAAAATAAAAAGAAAAGTAAGTTTTAGAAGCCTAGCTGGTCAAATATTCTCCTAGCTGGTGCCTTCTAGAAGCGCTATCTGGTCGAGCTTTGCCCCTTCCATTAATGAACCTTTATCCCTTCATAAATGGAGCTATCCCTTGGTTTTTGGAGCTAAAATCCCATGATGAGAGGGCTTTATCCCTTCCTTATTGAAGCTGAAACTACCTCCCTTTTGCTATAAATTGAGACCATGTTTTAGTCTCAGGGGTACTTCTTAACTTGTAGAAGAGAATTGATGAAGAAATTATATTCTCGATAATTGGCATCATTGGTATGAGAGAGATTACATACTCATAGCCATAGTCTTATGCTGATTCAGAGACTCAAAGTCTTGTCAAACAGAGGAAAATGGCTATTCGGGACCCCGGAAGAACCTATACAAGCATAAAAGCATCAAGGTTGTAAGGTTTCTTCTTTTTATTCAAAGTTAATACAAATGGATTCTTTTTTCTTATTGAGTTGTTCATATATCTTTTGAATAATTTAGTTCTTGGATTCCTTGGTCACTAAGATATATTATTGCTTCTGAATTATCATATCTTGCAGATGCTTTTGATCTTGTTTGTTTGTCTTTGATCGTAGATTTACATGATGGATTGATATCTTCTAGAACTATGGGATTGAAGACCGAGTAAGCATTGGAATTCAGATAGGAGCGTCTCTCCATAGTTAATTAGTAATTCTAAAGAAAAATAGTCTGGACAAAATGGTCTACATCTGTCTGTTTTTTTCTAGATATCTACAGGATATTGGGGAGATCGCTCTTGTCCACAAGAGGGATTTGTCCGTCTAACAAAATGGCGACTCCACTGGGGAAAATCTGAATTTATTTTTCTTTTTCATTTTTAGTTTGATTTTTGAGATTTATTTGAGATTTATTTGACTTAAATTAGCTCAAGATTACGTTGGGTAGAAAATTCAATAGGATCCCTCACTGTAAATTTGTATTTTTTTTTTTTTCTCTACTCTTCCTGCCTTCTACACTTTTTGTTTAAAAACATAGCAGTAGACTCCGCAACTTTTGGTGCAATATAGTGCGGTACCGCACCTTATTCCATTAAAAACGGCAGACTTCTGGAAAATTTTAGAAAAAGTAGAAATTCTGTTTTCTGGAATCCCATTACTTGATTCTTTGTTGTTATCCCAATTTGTATTGACTGTCAAAGACCTCTGTGAAAAGTTTCTTTCAACAATTCTATGTTTAAAGTGATCTTTTCAGCTAGTTTTCTTTTATGAGTAAATGTTTGCCTGCTCCTCCTGTTGCTCTGAATCAGAAACTTTTGTATACCTCAGCGACTTGGTATGTCATTTTTTTTCTGTTGAGCCATTGAACTTGATGCGATTATTACTCTTATGAAAATTTGATTTTGTTTTCATTAGCAAACTTAGAAAACCTTTTGGATTGATAAGGTCTGAATTTCATTTTAAAACTATTATTGCATGATTTATTTTCTTCCTGAAATAAGCAGAAATATCTTGGTTAGATTACAAACTGAGCTAATACATCCTCCAATTTTTAGATAGAGTTCAAGATTAGATATTTCTTTTAGTTTTGAATTTTATAATTTTAAGACTTTTATTTTTCTTTTGGAAGAAGTTTGATTTTTGTTTATGATCCAAATAATATAAGGAATTTCATGTTTGAACAAAGATCTTTTTGAAATTGAGTTCTCTGAATTATCTTCTTTTCAAAGTTTCTCATGTAGCAAAGAAAGAATAGATATTTTGAAAATTATTGAAAACTCTCAACTCTTTCCTCTCGCTAGATTTCATTGAAAATAAATGAGTTTCTTTTCATATAGATGCACTATAAGGAATTATTTTGAGTCGGGTCATTAAACATCACCAAAGTTTCATTTCCATACCTCTTTTCCTAAGAAACTTCCAATTAAAAGGAACGTTTAATTAAAATCAATCTAGAAATTTTATATTTTCTAGGGCTCTTTTCCACCAACATAGTTTAGGCTACTGTCTTGGAATAGGTTTTAGTTAACTTTCCAAGGAAACAAAAACAAACAAGTAGTCGAGCTTGCGGTAGGAAAATCCAATTGTAGCATGTATGCTCTAGGAAGCTCCTCCTAAAGGAGTCAAGCAGGAGATCATATCTGAACAAGTGAGGTAATCATACCTATCTCATTGGGAAAGATAGAATATGTGCACGTATTAAAAACGGTAAACCTCAGATAGACCATTGTCGAGGAGCCTGGGGTCACTTGTCGGTAAACCTTGGATTATGTCAAGGAGCCTTCAAGGGGATTGAACTTGTTACTCTACCCTTGCGTGTATATTGGATCGTAGACTGTTCCCCCAGGTATATGTGTTGCCATTGGTGACCTTAGTGGCCACAAACTTTAGGATTCTTTCCCAAGATGACGGTGGAGGGAAGGTCCCACTGTACCTGGAGCAGACATCGGATAGACTCACTTGGACTCTCTGGAGGGTTAGCTTCACTCGAGATGGTTTAAGTGGAGAAACTTGCACCGATCTGTTTCATTAAGAAAATTTTTGGGGTAACTGTTCCAACTGCCATTTCTGCATTATAATTCTACGATGTTGGATTTCATCACCAACTAGTGTTTTTAGCACGGGAATATATTGTTTGTGTGTGGATTGATCTCTTAGATTTTTCTACGTGTGTGATTGATTTGCTTCTTTCCTTAGATAATTTAGGATTTTTATTGAAATTTTCTTTGATTGCGTGTGATTAAAAGTTTTAATCGTGGCTGAATTACCGAGACAATCACGTAGAATGTAGGGAAAACCCTTTGAATATACACCAAGTCAATTAGAAAGAGTTAGATCTGAAAGAGGAAAAAAATCCTGGACTAGATCAACAAAACAGGAAGAAACATCTATAATTATTCATCCTGATTATGAAGTAGATCAACCGCAAACAATAGAGTTTAGTCCTCAGAAAATTTCAATTTCTGAATTAGCTAAACTTGCTTCTATAACAAGTGAATTATCATATACTGAACCTGCTACATCTAAACCTACTTTATAGTTCATTACTCCAACCCCTGGTAATCCTGATTCGCCTAGAGTGAAGACTCAGATCACAGAAGATCTTCCTCCTGGTCTAAGTAGTATTGAAGAAGTTACTGACACTGAATAAGAAGTAGTTTTTCCTTCGACTCAGGAAACTTTAGATCTTAGAGAACGTGAATCAATTTTTTTTAGTCCTTTTCGACAAGACGCTTGGTATTCTTCATTGACAAACTTTTTATAGAACGTTGGTCTGAATTATTTGCCACCCCGAATTCCATTTCCTTCTACACTGAGAGTTTATAGATCTTGTTTAAACATTTCTGGTGAGTCATCCATGTTTTTTGAATCTCTAAAAAGATATTTTTATGGTGGTCCTTCAGTTCCTGCAGGATACCAGTCGCTCTCTGGTACTTTCTCAGGGGCATCTCCTTTTCCCGATAAATGTACACTATCATCTAGACTACATGAATCAAATATCGGAACTATAAATGCGGGAAAATTTTATATGATGTCTGGAAATATTCGAAACCCTAACCCTCAAGGTAGTAATTTACAGCCTAGGGGGCAACCTCAAGGTCAATATCAACCGCAAGGGAAATATGTGCCTCAAGGTCAATATCCACCTCAAGGTCAATATACACCTCAAGGTCAGTATCCAACTCAGGGTCCACAACCTCCTTTAGGGAAAAAATTTTACCCAGAACAACAATTGTATCCTAGAGGTGGGAATTATCCAGTAAATTATCCAACTTATGTTCCAAATTATCAACCTAGTTATGGTCCTTCTTATCCATAATCTTTTCTGGGACCTTCGTATCCTGGACCTAGTACAGTGTGAGATCCATCTCAAGCTCAAAAAAATTTGCAACCTAATATGCAAGTACCTTATTATCAGCCTAGACAACTGATTGGTTATACTCACATTCAACAACCTGTCCAACCTATCCAACCTATTCAACCTATTGTTCAGGTACCTACATCAGGTAATGTTCAGCTGCCCAGTCTTAGTACACCTAGAACTCCAACCCAAACTGCTGTGCCAATTTTTTTCAGCCTACCACATCTATTCCTGGAGTATCTACAACTCCTATTTCTATGGCTCCTCAGGTATCAGTACCAATTCCTCAATTTTCTGTTCCACAGTCTGGACCCACACCCCAAACTACTATTCAGATGCCTACAGGACAACCTGGTACAAGTATGGTTGTAACAAGCGAACCTCAGTTTACTTATCAACCTTACCAAGGGCTGTATCAATATGGACCTATAGCACAAAATCCAGTATATCAACCATACCCTGGGTATACGTACCAAATGCCTACTCAATCCCAGTATGGTCTAGTTAATCCTAGTTATCTAGGGGGCATATCGATTCCTAATGCACAGGCTATTCCAGGATATCCTAGATATCCTCCTCCTGGAACTGGTATAGTTTCAAAAGACCCTAACCATCGGTTACCATTCATAGCAACTTTTGATTTACCTGATTTATCACGCCTTACGAATGATCCCATCTATTATCATCCATATTGGCCGCCAATGTCGCATAAGTTGCCGAGTGATATCCCAAAATTTGAAGGAAAACCAGGAGAGGACCCTTCTAACCATGTCATGACTTACCACCTCTGGTGTGCATCCAACTCAGTAATCGATGATTCTATTCAACTTAGAATTTTTTAGAGAATGTTAAGAGGATTAGCTACCAATTGGTACATTGAACTGCCACAAGGCACTTTTAAAAATTTCAACGCTCTAGCAACCACTTTCTTAACTCATTTTCATTTGTCGGTCAGATACAACAATGACACGAAATTATTAACTTCAATAAAACAATCCACGTCTACATACATATCAGATCATATACATGAATGGAGACGTAGAAGACGTTTGGTGAAAGTTTTTATCCCAGATTAGATATTGGAAGAATGGTTAATGAAATAATTGCTACCGAAAATAAATGAAGATGTAGCTAAAGGAGGGGTTATTACAAAAGAACAAGTCATCACTCAAGCTCAGTACCTTGACTTGGTATATACCCAGTCAGGTACTTTGTACGAGAAAATTCCCAATTTACCGCATCCTGGTCAGATAACAACAACTCCTTTAGGGTCTCATGCCACTGATGGTGTAATCGGTTCAGTTAGCACGAATAAGAGTAAGAAGAAATCTTCAAAGGTTACTTCTCCCATAATAACTTTACTTGATTCACCAAAAGGAGAATCTTCCCTGGAAACTTTTTCTGATATTCACATTGTAGATTCATCTACTAGAAAGTCAAAATCTAGCAACAAGAAGAAAGGGAAGAATAAAATTAAACATACTTCATCTCCCAAGGAAAAAAATGATAAAAATGAGCCAACTGATGATAAACAGAAACCTCATTATCATTGTCTTATCTATGACGAGGATCATTTCACCAAGGAATGTCCGCATAGGGCTGAGGTATATAAGTTCTTCAAAGGTTCACCCACCCCCGCTGTCTTGAAGGATCATTTTCCTGTTCAAGATAGAAAAATGATTGGATTTTATTCTAATACATCAACAGATATTTTGATGATGTCTCAATTAATGGTTGCGACTCGATCGCAAGATTATGGTAGTAAAAATCCCGTTTCTGGTAAAGAAGTAGAAAAATATAATTCTGCGCCAGCTACATCTCCTTCAGTTTCTGATACACTTCATATCGAGAAACCTAATCCTGATTTAGTAATCAAACCGCCTGCTAAAGGTGTACTTCATAAATCAACTTTCAATCCACATGCAAAAGCTACTCATAATTACAACATTGTGGAGGATTTAGTGATATCTCATTTAGCAATGTTGGCCTTAGAAGTGCTGCAATCATTCCCATCACAAAGGAAGTTACTCTTATCAGCAATTGGAGCTATAGATCTTCAGGATTCAAACATCATGGTCTTTGATTTAGAAAATTTTACACCACTTCTCCCACATCAAATGGTTTTTCAGATTCCAGTACTAGTAAAAAACAGACGTTGTTTTCGTAATATTATTGATGAAGGAGCATATACGTGTATCATGTCATTAAACTGTTGGAAATAACTTGCTTCTCCAACCCTTAAACAATCACCAACCATCCTAAAAGCTTTTTATGGAAGAGGATTCCATCCATTCGGAATTTTGCAGGATCTACCTATAGAGGTCAAAGTTAAAACCGTTAATTTAGATGTGGAGGTAGTTGACGCCCCTCTAGATTACAACCTTCTTTTGGGTTGAAGTTGGTCTTATGCTATGACTGTTCTCGTATCATCCGTATTTTGATTAATCATGTTTCCTCATCAAGGAAATATTGTGAAAATCGATCAGCTCCCATACTATTTGTCTGACCCATCTTCTACGGATAGTATTCAGCATGTTGGAAAATCGACTATCCCTTATGAGAATGTAAGAGTAGGTTTAATCAAAGATTCCGATTTAATGGGAACTTTTTCTGTGCCTCCACCTAACGTACCGCGTATTATTGCTAATATCAATATGATTACATCAAGCACTATTCCATTTGATGATCCTTGGATAGTGCCTTTAGATTCAGAACTGGATTCTTTTACTATCGCGATGCCTTTGAGTCTTTCAGAGATAGCATATCAAGCAGTACATTCATTTTCCAATCCTTTATCAACTAATAATGACCCGATGAATTTGATCAAAGAAGAATCATTTTCACCATCAAGCTCAGCTATAACATCAATTCATGGTCCTTTTCAACATGTGTTTCATACTGATGAAAGTATTCGTGAATTCTTGTCCATAGATGAATTACCATAGGATTATCTCCATCATAGGTCATCATTTTTACCCGAGCTTGATAGATTTGAAAATATTTTTTCATCTATTTTTCCAATTTAGTATGTCAATGAACCCCAAAGTCCAATATCGATTACAAATTCGGATTCTGAAATTAATTTAGGAAATATTTCCTCTACAGTTCCCATTTATATATCCATTAAACCAGGAATTATTGAAAACATTCATATAGGTGGTTCTTGTACGTTGGATGAAATTACTACATATAAAACCCCATTTCAAGAATTCTATAACATATTTTCCTGGTCTTATGAAGAAATTCTAGGAATCGATCCCAACATTGTCATTCATGAAATAAAGACATACCCGGACGCTAAACCTGTCAGGTAGAGATAATGTCCGATACATCCACGAAAAGCTGCTACTATTAAAGCTGAAGTTGAGAAATTAATAAAAGCAGGTTTTATTTATCCAATTCCTTTAACAGATTGGATATCTAATATCATTCCTGTTACTAAAAAACAAGGAACCATACGAGTATGTGTCGACTATAGGGATATTAACAAAGCTTGTCCTAAAGACAATTATCCAACTCCTTATATCGACCAAATTATTGAAGATTGTGCTGGAAATGAAACGTATTCATTTATGGATGGAGTTTCCGGATCCAATCAGATCAACATACTCCCTACCGATCAACCAAAAATAACATTCATTTGTCCTTGGGGAACATTTTCTTACTATAAATTACCTTTCAGATTGAAGAATGTTGGGGTAAATTTTCAAAGGGCAATGTCCTATTATTTTCATGACATTAAACACATTGCGCAACCTTATCTCGATGATTTACGTGCTCATTCATTACACAGGGAAGATCATCCTACTCATTTATGAGCGATTTTTATGAGATGTAGGTATTATAAGATTCGCTTGAATCCCTAAAAGTGTGTTTTTTTGTACAATCTGGTAGGTTACTGGGATTTGTCCTTTCGAAAGAAGGCATTCGTGTCAACCCTTCGAAGGTTGAGGCTATTATCAATTTAACTCCTCTTTCCACACTTTGCCAACTCCAAAGTTTGCAAGGGAAAGCAAACTTTCTACGTAGATTTATCCAGAACTATGTTGAGTTAACATTAGGGGAGTTTTGAGGTCTAAAATGGGCCTCCTAAGGAAAATGTACAATCAAAATTCACTTTATGAGAGCCAATCACATTTTAGGGGATGACATCATCCCTTAATGGTTGAGGTGGCATTGCTTGAGTTAAAGATACTTACTTGTCACATCCTCAATGGTGGATAAAAACTCATGGTTAACGATGCTAGTGCTCTAAATACTTTTAAAGTCACAAAGAAAAATACTCATAATAAATGTCATTTCACACTTTTTGAATAAAACATTATTATTGTCATTTCATATTTTTTGAAAGAAACAATGCATATCCCTACAAAATCTTCATGTATTTACACACTTTTCAATAAATATTTGAAAATATTATATTTGTATATTTTCAAATATTTATTTATAAATCAAATCAATTAAATATGTAATATAAAATTCATACATAAAACAATATATTATATTATATTATTTTTTATATAGTATATTAATTACATGTTATTATATAATTTAAATAATATAAATTTTAATTAATAATATATTCTATAATTAAGAATTTATGAATTTATATTTATATTTTATTTTAAGTTATTTAAGTAAAAAGGACAAATGCATTAGTTGTGCAATGATAATGATTTTTTCTTGAAAATCTTGTTCTTATTTATAGTCACATCAATAAAAGTTTTTATTATTTTTATTTTGGTACAACTTTTGAATTTAAACATGGTTGCTATGATTTTATGCAAAAAATGAATTGAAAATTCATAAATATTATTTTATTGGTTTAGCTATTATTTTATTATTTCCTTAGGAGGCTCATTTTAGACCTCAAAATTCCCCTAATGCCAAAGGTTTTACAAGGCTGTTGAAACAAAATGTTCCTTTTGTTTGGGATGAGATCATTGATCTATATTTTGATGCTTTAATCACGTGTTGACCCATGCACCGTTATTGCAACCACCAAACTACAACCAAGATTAATTTTTATACTTAGCAGCCTCTGATTCCACCATTGGAATGGTATTAGTTAAGGAGGATGAATTCCACAACAAGCATGAGATTTATTATCTCAATCGGAATCTCAATCCAACAGAGATTAAATACTTGCATGTGGAGAAATTGGCCTTGGCAGTAGTTCCAGTTGTCCAACATTTTCGTCATTACATTTTGTTACGAAAAAAAACTGTGATTTTTAATTGTAACCTGATGATGTACATTTTGACTAAAAAATTTCTCGGGGGAAAATACTCCAAATGGATAGTTATCCTTCAGGTGTTTGATTTAGAATTTGAAAAATCCAAATCAAATAAATCACTAGTGTTCACCGAACTTATGTGTGACTTCCCAAATATTGAGATAGAAACAGTGGTAGAGCATCCAATCAGTGATGAATCTCTATTTATTATCAGTACATTAGATCCTTGCTATGGGGATATCATCATTTATCTCGAAACCCAAAATTTTCGGTCTGAAATTTCACGTTCACATCGACGAAAGATCCGTTACCAATATTAGCAATACAATATTGTTGGAGACACGCTTTATCGTCATGGTGCAGATTTTGTATTTCGACGATGTTTGAATCATTAAGAGGCTGAACGAGTTTTGAATGAATTCCATTCTAGAGCGTGTGGTGATCATATGTCTGGGTATGCCACAGCCCAAAAGGTATTGCGTTCTGGTTACTTTTGGCCGTCATTATTCAAAGATTGCATTCTCATGGTCTGAAAATGCCATAACTGTTAGATATTTGATCAGAAGATGCATGCACCACCAGCTCCTCCTCACCCCATAATTATTGTCGGTCCTTTTGCAAAATGGGGCATTGATTTAATTACATGTAACCCTCACTCGAGCAGGGGGCATGGGTATATTATTCTCGAAGTAGATTATTTTACCAAATGGGCCAAGGCAATGACTACATTTGTGGTAGATGGAAAAAATGTAGCTACGTTTTTATTCAATCATGTGATTGTTCAATTCAGTGTACCCCAAGATATCATTACTGATGATGGGAGTCATTTTCAAAACATCATGATGACCAAACTTTCTGACCAACTTTGCCTGCGCCATGATAACTCTACTCCATATTATCTACAGGTTAATGGTCAGGTTGAAGTCGTTAATAAAGTTGTAACCACTATGATTAAAAGGATAATCGAAATTCATAAATCGAATTGGCATACTATGATTTTCTCAGCACTTTCGGCATACCAAACCTCATCAAAAACTGCAACAGGGTTCACTCCTTTTCAACTGGTCAACGGTTTAGAAGATGTGTTACCGATTGAATGCGAAATACCGTCACTCCAATTAGCCATAGAGTTACTACCAACAACCTCTGAAGAGGAAAAACATTTTTTTTACTTAGCACAATTAGATGAGACTCAACGCACCACTGCATTAGCAGTCGAAGCTCATAAAAAACGTGTTAAAGCTCAGTACGATCGAAGTGTTACACCTTGTATTTTTTCAGAAGGTGACCTAGTATTGGTATATGATCAATCTAATGATTAACTAGGAGCTGGGAAATTTGAACCCATGTGGCATGGTCCTTATATTGTCAAGCGAGTGCTTGCAAAAGGTGCTTACGAATTGTTTGATTATGACGGGGTCTCTTTAGATAAACCCGGATATGGAATTTATCTAAAGAGATATTATGTTTTATCTTTTATGTGAAGGTCTCACCTGTACATTAGTTATTTTTCTAATATTAGCTGCTTTAGATTAGATGGGTGTGTCTAGTTTAAATTTGCGTTGACTACTATTACTACTTATCTTGATTACTCTTGATATTGCATATGTCGATGTCCCTTCAAGCGTACATTGGTTTTGCTGATGGTGCTTGTCGTAGTACATGGAATATCTCTTCCGCAACCTGGGTTATCTATTCACCCACCGATGAGTTAGTTTCTATGCATGGGGTAAGCCTTGGTCAAACAACGAATAATGTTGAGGAGTATAGTGCAGTGATTGAGTTATTATCTGATGCCATTTCATTTGGCATTCAATGTTTGATCATTAGGTTAGATTCATAACTCATTGTATTACATTTAAACAGAGTATACACAATTAAAAATCCAGTGTTATTGAGATTATTTTTGAAGGTTCGTCTCTTGGAATGATAGTTTTATTACATTGAATATCAACAAATTCCAAGAATTTTAAACACATTGGCTGATTTATTAGCTAATAATGTTATAAATAGACATTTTCAACATTAAAAAAGTAAATTAAAACAACATTTGATATGTGTTGAACAAGATAGCCACAAAAGTAGTCATATCATCGATAGAGTTTGTGTTTCAAAAATATTACATCGTCTAGGACCATAGGTTTAAAACACATTATGATATGACAGATAGTGATACAAAAAACAAAAATACAATAGTCTGCGATGATCGTCCACTATCCGTGGTGATGATTATTATAATAAACTATTGCCCGCGCTACCCTACGCAGGTATCTCCGAAACTGGCCAGGAACACCAGCGACGTGCCTCTGGAGACGAAGAGGAATATCATCCATCGTTGTCTCTGGGATGTCTCTAGTCAACCTTTCTAGGTTGTTCTCTAAGTCAGTAAGAATCTCTGCTGCCTAGTTCTGTGGTTGTATGACAGAATCTGTTGGCTTCCTTTCAAAGCAGCGGAGAGTGGCTGGTCTTTGCGGACCAACATCTGCATTTGAATTTTTTCTTATTACTATTGGACGATTGAAAAACAAAATAAAAATTAGAGTTAAAACACATAAAAACAGTTCATTTACCTGATTCATCCCATTGTGTCCCTGAAGGAAAGGACATCTCGAGGTCTCCTCGAAAGTCTATGCCTACATACAGGAAATCCTCAATAGCAAAGATTTGGTTCTCTAACCAATGAAAATATGTTGGAGTGAATTGGACTACGATACAGCAGTCACCACCATGGTGAGCCATCAGTGCCACCCACCATACCATACGAGGCTCTCTAGGTTCACCATGGTCAATAGAGATCAACTGAGGGGCAAGGGATGAAATCCTCTCCAAAGCGAAAGATAGTAAGATAACACCATACCCAAAGTTTTTCAACTTTGAGTTCTTCGCTCTGGTCAGCTGACCCTTCATATTGGTCAACATCCCTTCACACCAATTGAATATAGTGCCTCGGTAGCATTCAATAGTTGTCTGCATCTGTGACTTGGTAGCCACATGTGGAGCTTCACTTCCACATAATCTGGTAACAGTGAATGCAATGACTTTCAAATCAAGACGTATGATAGTTTTAATGTCTATACGGTTGTCTTTGGGATCAAATTCTTCATTGCAGAACTCTTGTTTATAGCTAGTGATAGGTAGGCCACCTTGCCTAGCTCTGAACAAAGAGATAGGTTCACCTCAAGCTCAATTTATAGCTTATGATCTCAGATGATAAACATTGTTCCTGAATGTCCCATTTATTCACCAGCCAGGTCATTTGCTCTACCTATATCCTCATGCCCTGGATGGCTCAGAATTTGTATAATCCGTAATTTCTCAAAACACACATTGTGTTTGGATTTTTCATTGCTGCATCATCTACCTCTTCGTGCTCACATTCTCGCCACTCCAACATTGTCCAATGACCCACAAATGGACGCATTTAATGGTTAGAATATATTAGAGTGAAAAATTTTATCCATTTTTGAGAGAATGTATCAAATTTCATTTTCTTGTGGTGCCTCCGTAGTTTTTGTACAGGGACAATGCGGACCCTCGCACGAACTCTTCATAAAAACTACGGTAGCTTGATAATTTTCCTTTAGGAAAATTATCAGGGTCCGCAGGTAACCAATGGCTCACCCGTGAACTCCCGTGAGCGAAATTTTGAATGTTTTCCCCCCCAAAAATGAATTTAAAAACTAAAACAAAGAATGCAAACAGATGAAAATTAAGAGAAGGGTGTTGTGTATTGCCTGGGTTTGACAGATTTTGATTTGAGTGGTTGGTTCTCCCGTTATCACCTCTGGAATGTTTTTTTCCCGGAACTCTCAATTTTCAACTCTGAACACAAAAGGTGAAAATGAATTTGTTGAACTACTTTTTATAAGATTTTTTGAATAAATAAAATATCATTTTATTTATTTTCCACTTTAAAAAGTTATTTTTTGAAAGTTTTTACTTATTGAAAACAGATATGTTTAATTTTTTTTGAGTTTATGTGCAGAAAATAGGATTTTCAGGTGAAAAGGATTATTTTGATGATGAGTACACTTTTATCATTTGTTCGGGCTCTTGAAAATTACAAAAAAGCGAGACCCTAGAGTTCTCTTTTAAGCCCTTTTCAGACCCTCTAAAGATGAAAATATTGCCGAGTACTTGACTATTCGAACTCGTTAAAGGAAATGAACAGTCGTCCCTTCAGTATAAGTTTACCCCTTTTCTGGACTGAAATGGACTATTTACGAAAAAGGTATACATTGGCTAATCATGGTCAATAGAGTTCTCTCCTACATTATTTTATCCTTTTTCTGGCTTGAGAGACTAAATTTGCGAAAAAGAACACCCACAGAGTTTTCTTAAGTTTTTCTTCTGACTCCCTAAAACTGAAAAACATTGAGTTTCACATATACCAGACTCGTTGAAACTTAAAGATAAAGGACCTGTCAATTATAAACAAGAACAAACCACTCCTTCTTAGGGTTCAATTTTAATACTAAATTGGACTCATCCGAAGGATGAGATTATATAACAAGCAAATGTTATCCTCCTCAAGCTTGACAAAAATAAAGAGGTACTTACTAGAAATGGTGGGGGAAAAAGAGAGAAGATGAATCCAGTTGTCATAATCCATTCCAAAAAGTAGTATACAACTCTTGAACATGACACTTTTTTCACATTCATATTTGGGTTGGGAAAATCCTTTGGCCAAATAGTTAATCGAACCACATTGAAAGTCTTCAACTGGTTTCTGGGTATTAGCTTTAGGTCAATCGTCACCATCTGCAATGTCGTTATGTGTTCAAGAGATCAGTTTTATAAACCATTCATTGTACACATTTGTCTCCATTTGCGTTGACCATCCCTAAGTCAGTCTTGCAAATATATCTTTAAAACTTGATCTAATGGTTTCGTGTCATGGGTTTTCCTACGATGGGTCACTTTCTATCGACAACAACTCATCATCTAGAAAGTTGATCTAGAATCCTATTAGTACCTTGGGATCTACATGCCCTAATGGTAGGTTTCTTGCCTTCGATGATAGGTTGCATAATGGACCTTCAGTTGAATGACTCTGTGAAATGTTCAACTTCAGAACACAAATTCACATTTCCTAGATTGTACTGAGTACTTTGAGAGCCATTTTCATTATTGGTGGTTTCTCTCACACTTGTTAACAGTTCACATCATTGAATGGTAATCAAGTGGTTTCTACCATGTTCGACTTCAACATAATCAATTGCATGGATAGAATCATACTAGTTCGAGAAGCAGAAATCAATACCCCAGATCTAGTTTCCACCATCCAGGCTGCGAGGAGTTTTTTATCATACAGTAGACTACTTATGATAGATGGTTGCATCCATACTGTGTCTACTATTAATGTAATTCTAAAATCATTTCTGTATCAGAACATGTAGTTAGTTTTGATTTGAGTATGGGAATGCCTACCTCAGTGATGATATACATATATATATATGCTTGCATTGAATGTTTTTTGAGGGTTTCAACCAGTGTGCCTGCAGCCCGATCCTCTGAATGATAAAGCACTTCACTCTTCAGAATTCTTTAGAAATCTTCAGACTTCACACTTTAGGGGCAATCTATTACACTAAAATTTGTCACCATGACATTTAGCTATCTATATGGGTTCATCATTACCTAGTTTTTGCTCCCTTAGAGGTAAAAAATCATAAAGTTCCTAAATCAAGTCTTTGAATTGGGAAAAAGCTTATTAAAACACTAAAAAGCCTAACTCTGCACTTTTCCTAGTCATTTCCTGCAGTACCACGGTTTATTGCTATAAAACCTGCGGCACATCTCGCACGTTCTGCTCATTAAAACCGCGGACCCCCGTAAAAGGTAAAATAAAAAGAAAAGTAAGTTATAGAAGCCAATCTAGTCGAATATTCTCCCAGTTGGGGCCTTCTAGAAGTGTTATCTGGTCGAGCTTCACCCCTTCCATTAATGAACCTTTATCCCTTCATAAATGGAGCTATCCCTTGGTTTTTGGAGGTGAAATCCCATGATGAGAGGGCTTTATCTCTTCCTTATTGGAGCTGAAACTACATCCCTTCTACTATAAATTGAGGCCACGTTTCAGTCTCAGGGGTACTTCTTAACTTGTAGAAGAGAATTGCTGAATAAATTATACTCTCCACATTTGGAATGATTGGTATGAGAGAGATTACATACTCATAGCCATAGTATTATGTTGATTCAGAGTGTCAGAGTCTTGTAAAACTGAGGAAAACAACTATTTGGGACCCCGAAAGAGCCTGTACAAACATCAAGGCATCAAGGTTGTAAGGTTTCTTCTTTTTATTCAAAGTTAATACAAATGGATTCTATTTTCTCATTGAGTTGTTCATCTATCTTTTGAATAATTTAATTCTTGGATTCCTTGATCACTAAGATAGATTATTGCTTCTAAATTATCATATATTGCAGATGATTTTGATCTTGTTTGTTAGTCTTTGATTGTATACCTTACATGCTAGATCGATATCTTTTGGAATGACTAGATTGAAGACCGAGTAAGCGTTGGACTTCAGATAGGAGCATCTCTCCATAGTTAATTAGTAATTCTTAAGAAAAATAGTCTAGAGAAAATAGTCTACATCTGTTTGTTTGTTTCTAGATATCCTTAAGATACTAGGGAGATCACTCTTGTCCACAAGAGGGATTTTTCCATCTAACACCCTTACAGCATAGTTTTAGTCCAGATTTGCGTTATTTTATGAAGGAGTTTCAGGAGTAGTTGCAGTGGTTGTTTTGGGAGGTGATTTCCTCAATGGAGAAGCCATTATTTCATCTGGAGGATCTATTGGAGAAGGGTTGTAGATCTCTACATCATCTTCAACCATATCTTCTCATTTCTTCTATTGCAACATATCTTCAGCCCTAGGGCTGCAACTTACATTGGCATATTGTGTGCATTTTCTAGAAACTCTCTAGGGTTGTCTTGGAAAGCTGATCTAGTGTCTAGATATGTATATTTAGAATCAATTGGGACCTATATCAGTATTTTTATAGCATTGTACCTTCTCCAGTTGTATTTATGCTTAATATGACTGCGCCATAGCTTCTCTCTGGAATTTTGTGTTGTGACAACAACTCATATTTGGGAGTGATTGCTTATGGGAGGCATGTTTCCTCATTGTATATTATTTATGCCTCACTATTTTGTATTGATTTTCTGATCTAATACATGATGTTATGACTCCATATCGGTCTCCAATATTAATGAGTTGATGTACACTATTATTTCCAGTTTTGTGTTCAAATTTTGTTGCTTCCCCAATTGGGAATATTACAACAAATTGACCGATGGACTGTGTAGCAATGAAGGGAAGGTGGGAGAATCTGCAACATATTAGGAGTGTACCTTGTAACAATTAGTTGGTAACTATTCACTGAGAGAACAAGTAGCACATATATTGTAGAGCTCAACATGGGAAGCAGAATTTGGTTTTGGTAGTGGATTCTAGACTTCTTGGAAAGGAGGTGAATCCTCGTACTACTTTTATGGTGGAGGTATGACCCTCTAGATTCCCTTGTTGCTGATGTAGGCATCATATCCTTTTATTTTCTAGTTAAATCAAATGTGCATATGTGTATGTTTTTATATTATTTTAAATACCGTGTCAAGTTATGTTTATATAGATCCATAAACAATATCATTATTTTTTGGTTAAATAAAAAGTATATAAGTATATGTGTTGTAATTGTAAATATTTCCTCGAGTTGGGTTTATAAAGCTCCATAAGTGGCACTAGTAAAAATGGGGCCAAAATTCGATGTCACTTCGTCAGTTATACGAATCAACTTTGTCTACTATCCGACAAACCCGATACATAGATATCGTCGGTGGGATTTCGTCGGATATTCGACAACCAAGAAATTGTCGGACCTGTACGTCGAATATCCCCCGTTCTTGATACCAAAAAAATTGTTGGATAACCAGGGATTTGTTTGATGTATAGACATTTTAATTTGTAACCAAGTTCGAATACCTGACATCCATCCGTTGGATGTGTTTATCTAATATCAAACCATCATACGTCAGTTAATTGACATTGTGACTTTTCATTCGACGAGAAAACTATCCATCTGATGATTTGTGGATACCTAATATAGTTGACGTGATCTATTTTCCTTTGATTAAGATGTTATCAATCCGACAATATTTTGCATCAAATGGGAGACCGATATCCAACACTAGTTCATTGATGAGGGTCGAAAAATATCTGACACATGTTAAATGTACATTGAATATTCGACGAGTTATTATTGAAAAATAATGGAAGAGGCTCCAAGGAATGTTCGTTAACTTTAACAAGGTATTTCCCTTTTCAAGTTCTAGATAATTTGATTTCAAACTAACTCAATCTAAAACTTTAATTTATATGTAAACCAATTACTTAGATTATTGTTCAGGAAGCAAAGATTGGAGAACATGTAATTGTCATGTGTTTCAATTCAAGAATTCGCTCAAATGAAATAATTTACATGGGATGCGAGATTCAGTAATGTTGTGCCAAAAGAGGATTGGCATGAAATATACATAGGATTTGAGTACAATCCTCTTCTGGCACAACATTGTTGAACCTCATATCCCATTTACATTATTTCATTTAAGCGAATTCTTGAATTGAAACACATGTCAATTACACCTTCTCCAATTTTTTCTTCCAGAACCATAATCTGAATAATTAGGCTGCATCTACATTAAAGGTCTAGACTGATTTACTTTGAAATCGAATTTTCCATAACTTCAAAAGGAAAATACTTTATTAAAGTTAATGACCATTCCTTGGAGCCTCCTCCATTTTCCCAAAATTTAGCTTGAAAATTAGGCAATAATGACTAGATAGAGAGGACAAGTATCTCTAATTCCAAGAAATAGGATATGCATGACAATATATAAAAGGGCCAAAACACAGGTTTCTTAAATAATAAGAACTTCCAAACAAATTCCTAATAACAATAATGAAAAATTGAATTCTAAATGTAATGTTACCTTTTTAAGATATTTTCTTCCTATAGTTGTTCCTTTTCAACATCCAAATCAACAAAGATTGTCCTACACATATTCATGAGAACAATGAGAAAAGCTTAGATTAAATTTGAACAATTATTAAATTTAATTGCACTAATAAATAATAAATAAAAAAACTTGGGTGCATGAATACCTGAATGATCTCCTCTTGGTTTCGAGAATAAATTATTGGTTTAGTTTAATCTTGGAGCAAACCTCCCTCCACTCGACGAAGCAACAAAGAATTAAACATTGAACTTGTTGTTAAACTGTTAGATCTGGAAGTTTTTTTTTTGGTAAGTTGGTCTATCCTATTAATTCGAAAACATAAAGTTACATATGATACACGTTGAGTTGGCAAGTTGCACTTAGCCTATCCCAACCCTTGTTACACGATTTCTGGGCTGCCTCAGGGGAGGAAACCATCCCAGACAAAACTTATGACAGAGAATTACATTATGCATAGTAGCGCTGACATATCTAAGCAACATAATGTAATCTGTGGTAGAATGGCACTGATGGAAATCATGACAAAAAACATAGGAGAACTGTGCAGTTGCGCAGACTTCACTTTCCATCTTCATCATCACTGTAGGGGCCTCCTCCTCAACAGGGAAAGAAGGAGCTTGCGAAGTAGCTACCTCCAGATATGTCACTATATGCCTAGGCTTACAGACCAGTGCAAAAAGGATAGGGGAGTCTGGATCTACTCAGTCGGGAACCCGCATCCAGATGCCATCAGAGTCCATCGCCAGATATCTGTATCCTCATTTTCCTTATCCAGAACCAGTAGTGGGTCAATTTTTCATTTTTGGGGGTGCGACTGACGAGAAGAGGACTTCCTCAGACCATGCATTCCTCTCTACACGACATGCCCAAAGGCTTCTACGTGCTGCTCAGGATCAGGTCTCTGACAAAAAAAAGTGCTATAAGAGGAGCCATCTATCAACTCGATATGGTTATCCTCACCATGGTGATAATGGATAGGGAGAGCCCATCTCTATCCTCCTCAAATAGTTCATTGGAAAAATATTGAAGCCATTCCGCACAGAGGCAGGGGGGAGAAATTTAGAAAAAAAATTGGCACAAAAGGGCGAGCAATGCTAGGGTTCAGGGGGAAGGAGCGGCTGGGAGAAAAATGCGCAGTAAGGGGTGCGACAACCCAAATGAGACTGTGTAGCGCTATGCTGAGAGTAGAGCTTCGCAACCTATTGAAGTTAGGGAGAAGCCAGAGCAGAGTAAGGGAGACAAAAGGCGAAGATAACAGACTGAGTGTGGATAGGGGTTGAGAGCTCATCTCTTTAAAGGGGTGGGGATGAGTGCAAAGAGGATAAAAATGAGTAGTCTTTGCATGCATCTATGTGAAATGATTGAGAGCCTGATTAGGCTCGTGGGAAGGGGGATGGCTGCAATGTGAGTAAATCATGATAGTCATTGATGGTGATGGATGCGAGGTGATGCTCAGGACATGATGACAAAGTTCCTGTCATCTCATCATCATAGCTGATTCTGTAAGTATCGTGCGAGTGACTAATGATATGAGGATCTGTAGCAGATGAGGCTTTGCACAGGAGATATATGTTTACCTTAGAGTATGGGATGTGATTGGCAAGCATGTCAAATCTGTCACCCACATATGGGGTTAGATCTCAGAGTTTTACTCCAATATTTTCCAAATATTAATTTATTCTCTACTGAACAGGGCCAACCACGTGAATGTGAAAGGTCTCATGGCCCCTCCCCCCACTCACATCACTCTAAATTCCCCAGTACCCAATCTATCTACTAGTAAATATTTGAAAGAAAGATATTATCATAAAAAAAGAAATATATACTAAACATTCATTCATTCATAGAGTTTAAAAAAATATTTGATTTCAGTATGATTTATAATAAACTATATGTTATACATAATCTAAAACAAGGTCGTTCTAATTAAATTACAAGTACAATAAATTATTCTTCAGTTTCTTATAATTTTTCATGTATGAAGCAAGGATGTCATCCCCTTCAGTTGTAAGATGTCTTGCTCCGAACATGGTGAAACATCTATGCTTTTGTAAGGGAGGCAAAGCATCAACTGCAATAAGAATAAAATGTTAAATTATTATTTATAGTAATTATTAATACAAGTATTTTATTAATAAAAATGTAGTAGAGTGTTTGTTACTTTATTCGGTAGTAGAGGGAAGCGGGATACTTTCAGATGTGGCCATAGGTTCCCCCTCTTATCTGGTCTCATCCTGTACATGCCCTAGAGTAGAACCAAGAATGTTTATAATTAATACACCGTTTGCATTTAAATATTTCTAATTCTAATCCATACTAAAAAAAATTATAATTCACATGAAATACCTCCATAATCGAGCTTGACATTAGTTTCAATTTGGAATCCACTATCACTAGGCTCATGTCTTCCATCGTTCCTTGGGAAATTGTATTTACGCTATCTTCCTGCTTTTTACAATCAAACACATTACTTTGTGGCCAAAAATGAAAACCAATAGATTGTATACAAGTATTAATTTATAGATGCTCTTCACTGATTTTATTTACCTCAGTCTTAGGTGGGGCTTCAGAACTAGAAAGTGAACACCCCATGCTTGTCCTATGTTCAACAACGACTTGATATTTGTGCTTGTAAGCAAGCTTGACGTCTTCCTCCGTGGGAGTTTCATGGAATTGTTCACCCTTCCATTTTGCATGAAAACATGATTTTTTTTCCTTCTGCAATATTAAATTAAAATTATTAAGACTCCAAAATTTGGATGCAATTTTTTTTATATATACTTACAATTTTTATGGCGAGTTTTGAGTAACCCCCAGGGCCAAGATAATGTTGGCCATGTTTTTTTATTCTCACCTTCGTCGATTTAGATGTATCTAGGATATTATATTTACCGTATTGATAAGCTTAATTACATGTCACAATATTGATGATAAAGCATGATAATTACATTAATAAAGTGCCTCGTACCTTCATGGTCCAGGTTGTGTCTTCCCTTCTTTTCAAATTTTTTTCTCCTTTGCATCTTTTAGGAGGGCTTTCCACTCACTTTCTAAAATCACTAGAGGATGCTCATACTTAGGGTTCTTTTGCAAATGAGCCATGTATTGGTCTCATATATATTTTAAATATATTCCTACCTTCGTGGTAACTCCACTTTTATTGAAGGTACCATCTCCGAACAAGCCAACCAACCTATTGATAAGTTCTTCCTTCAAATTTTAATTTTGTGAATTCCACCTTGTGCGAATGGTGGGCCCAAAGAGTTGCAAGGATGCCTCATTCAATTGTGTATAAAAGGTATCGTTTCATGAAAAACGATATTATCATTACTTGAAAATAATGACACTCTATATGTAAATTTCAATTAGATCATACTTAATATGTAAAATAATTCTTAAATACCTGGAATATTTTCTAATTTCATGGGAACATGGCCATCATATACCAAGAATGTAACTAGTAGTGTTCCCATTCTAGTAAGACGAGTATACCAAGGAAAGATTGCTTGACTATATGTGAGGGAATCATGGTCTGCATCATGTGCACATCCTTTTGGGCGTTGTTCAGTGAGTGCATATAATGGAGTGTGATCCTATTCAGGAGTTTCATTAATGGTCAGTGTGTTCAGTGTGTCACTCACAAGTAGCGCAACAGTGTTGCTACCAACATCGACACCCATAGTCTCACCATGAGGATCAAAATCCCTCAAAAAACACTGTAAAATAAAGAGTTATTTTATGAAGGATAAGAAAATTAATATCAGAAATTAAGAAATGGGATAATTAAATGAGTTTCTTACCCCATGTTTATGGATTTGGGTCATCATAGTTCTGATTTGGTCTCTTATATCTTATATCCCTGGCTCAATCATAATTAAAAATTAGATTCTCTTGTCTAATTTTAGGATAAGCCTCCTGAATTTTTGGATCATATCGATTGAAATATAATTTTTTTCTTTATTAAGAACTTCCTCGAGGCATATGTGGATTGGTTTGAGGTTGGTGCCTTTGCCTTGTCACCCTATTGATCAAATACGCGGTAGTTGGTTGGATATTATTTAGGGATAGAAATTCTAAATTTCGATTTTGTTTTTTTCCTCATTCAAAGAGGAAGATCAGTTAGCTCTATTTTGTATATATGTGGTGGATTTTTTTTGTGTAAAGGGAGATTAAACAAGGTTTAAAATTGAAAATTTCTCGTTTTGGTAACTCGTTGTCTCTAAGAGAATCGATGTGAGTGCTCTGTGGTTGTTGGATGATGAGTAGTGAGTGAAATCTCTTTGAATATGCATATCATTCTATGCGACACAAGCCTAAAATAGAATCTTGATGGTTATTTCACTCATAATATAATTAGGTATGTGATGGAATTGTAAAAAAAAAATTACAACGAATGCTTCCCGATGTTGAATATCAAACATATCGACATTAGCATTAGGCCAAAACACAGGTAGAGCATGAAATTCAAAATTAAATTGATAAGTTTTAATAATATTTGATAATCGTTGGCCAAGTAAGTGTATTACCTGGTCTTGAGTAAACTCTAATATAGGGCGATCCACCTTCTTCATATGACTGAGTCATTAGTAAGTGGTGGCTTCCATGAGAAATTTGAAAATCAATTATGTGCAGTGTATCCTTGATATTAAATGCTTTTGTAATGGAAACATTTGCAACTATATACCGAGATTTAATATAAGGGAAAACTTCATATATATTTTCATGTAAGAGAGGATATCAACACAAGTAGGCTACTCACTTTTTAAGGTTTCGTAAATATGTCCTTCAAAAAAATTATGACCATGCTAAAAAAATATGCTACCATATATACATCTAACTTGATCACACTTGATATAAACACCTTGGGAGGTGGATTGATATAACCATGACATTCTCAAGTGAAAAATAATGAAACCAACATGCATAACATTGGTTTGGAGCTACATGTCAAACATATTACTAATATCACTTTTTATCAATGAGAGTAGAATCACAAAGTTTTTCAAAATATTTTTTCACAGGTTTTCAGAAATCCTGCTCCCTCTGAGTCTAGAAAATTGACCTCATATGTGCTATGGCTACTAGCTAAAGCTCTGCTAAATTCATCTGCGTATCCCATATATTTTAGCTAGGTCCATTCCCATGAAGTGGGTCTGCTAAGGTGGTCCTCTTTCCTCCTCAAAAATGCTGCAGAAATAGCTCTATGTCCCTCTCGAACTAGAGTTCGACCCCATAATCCGTAAAATTGTACATCTCTAATCCCTGGTATGATGGAGTCCTCAGCATACACAAATCCCTCTAGCCATAAATATACTGAATCTCCTCTAAACTCAACTATATAGCCTTGATCCTCCAAGGCTGAAATAGAGAGAGAATTCACTCTCACACGAGGAACATAGAGAACATGATGAAAGGCTATAGTCCATCCCAATTCTAAATCAAATACAATTGAACCTTGTCTTGTACCAATTGTTCCTTTAGTGTGGATTCCACACCTTACCATGCATCTAGTAGCTACTGAGCTAGGTGGCTGAAATAGATCACACTCCCTTGTGATATGGCATGTGGCACCATTGTCTAAATACCAACCATCTCTAGAAATATCCTATGAATCCAGGAGTGAGACATACTTTTTCTTTAACAATGTGGAGAATTTCTTTGCGAGTTGTGGCTCCTCCTCCACTGTAGCCTCTTTCATAATCAATATTTTTCTCTCATTCTTGGCCTAAAATAGTGAAATAGTGAAATGTATTTGTCAAGCATAAAGAAATAGGTTTTTTTTAAGTGCAGAGGCTAGGTATTATGTAGATGTAGAACTGAAAAATATTTGTGGTTGGTTTTCTGTAAAGATATAAGGATTGGGAAATGGTGTCAAAATCTGTATTTTAAGATAAAAGCAAAGGACTAGTAATAGAACTAAGGAAGCAAAGGCAAGGTCTTCGAAGTCTATCATAAAAAGTAATTGATTTATTAGTTTGAGAAGAAGGAGAAGGACGATCCACTATATCATGAGCATATATCAAGGATGAATTCCTAATATAGCTTTAGCATAATGGATTGTATTTGATGCATAGAACTTATAAAGAGTGAATTTTGATACACAAAAAATCTATTTGGCAAGGGAAATACTTAAAACAAATTATAATTGATTTCTTAACATTGGATGAAACTCAATTATAAACTTAAATCTTAAGCATCTGGACATAATTTGAGAAGATGAAAAAAACACAGTAAACTCACATGAGAAAAGAGACACATTAAAGACACCAAATATTTGAATATTTGGTAAAGGTGGTATATCGTACTACTACAGCTGGTATTTTATGTATCAGATAAAATTCTTCACTCACCGAATTTCCCTCCATAATTTCAAACTGGGAATGATCATTCTTTTTCTATACTAGCAAATTATTGTAAACCTCTTTTTGTAATAAAATATTCTTTTCATCTGAGAAGGAGGAAAACCTTTATCAATCAATGTTTTGAAAAGAGAATAAAATTATTTGATTTCCTTCTGTAGGCTTTCTATCTTTTCTTTCACCTTCTCCATTGAGCTAGCTTTATCAACAATGCTTTGAGCTCTGAGTATAATTTGGAACCTGTCTTGAATGTTAAAATATCTTAAAGAGTCTTCAGAAGAAAAATTTAAATATTTTATTGAAGATAAGGCCTTTTCCACAGGTCTTTGATGTAATTTCTGTAATTGTGCCTTAGCCAATTCACATTTATCCACGACTGAATATATATAAGACTTCTTAGTTTCTAGCTTTTTTAATTCATCCCAAATCTTTGCTACTTCTGCTGAAATCTGATCCCATAATGGATGTTGTGAAGATTGAATAGTAGGCTTCCCAATCAATCTAGTCTTTAGCTTAGAAATCTTGTTATGAAATAATTTTTTTGTTTTTTCTAAAGATTCCTTTTCTTCTTGCAGTTTATTTCTTTTTTTCTTCATCTCAATAATTTCTCGATCTTTAAGGGAAACTTGAGATAATGACCTTATGATCTCTTGAGTAGTAATAGGTTGAGGATTAATAACAATGACCTCTTCTTACTAGCTCTTCTTTCGCTTAACATATTTTATCCTTTTCTTGCATAGCCTGCAATAATTTATGATGCAGGGGAATCACGATGGCAGCTGGAAATCTGAGCTAGAGAAGAAGATTCCAAATTTAGATCTTTACCACAAAAGTGGGTTCCTGAATTGTAGGTTAATATAGGAATGATTTGATTGTAGATACTTGTGAGTTGTTAGAATAGAGTTAATGATTAACATAATAATAGAAGATATGATATTTTTATAAGTTGTTATCCTCATTCGAGGAAGAGAGAGAGGCTCTATTTATTTAAGTTCTTGAATTTATTAATTAGGGGTTAGAATACATTGCGCGGACATAGAGAAGAGACTAGATTTTCTTTCTGAATCATTAGAAGCAGGTTTTATTGAGACATATTGCGATTGCCTAAATTTGTGCAAATATTATCCATTACTGAGGTTAATGAGAATGTTACAACGTCGATATTGATCTTGCAAGATTTTGCAGTTCATATAAATCAATTTAAAAATTATGAAAATTTTCATTGTGATTTAAATGAATTCATGGTGGTTACCAATATTTGTATAAATACATATTGCAGGTTATCTGTATGAGCAGATGAAGTAGTGGTTTCAGTTTGTAAGAGGATGGATAAACAGTTGACATTAAGCTTGGAAGTTAGTACAATATAAAATCCTATTTAAACCTAGATTAATGTTCATCTGTCAAATAGAAGAGAATGTAGAAAGATCTAATGGTTGTGATTTTGTCGTGTTTTAACTTGAATAGAAGTTTGTACACATCATTGGACTCTGGGGATTATTCAATATGGTTCATCACAACGTTTGGAGTCCATTGTCAATTTATTTCAATGACTAAGATCGTGTCACCAAAACTTGAAGTACATGTGTGAGGTTGTGTCACTAGACGTGTGGGATTACTAAGACAAATTAAATTAAATTTGGGCTCCTTTGGATGGAATTTTGGTGCAATGCTAAATGATCCTCAAGATTGATAGCACCGCTAAAAACAACAGTCCCCTAAACTCAGAGTAAAAACTGGCGAAGCTCGATAATGGTATATGTTGGGTCTAGGGAAGCAGTGTTGCAGGTGTTTAGTTGTTTTTGTCAGCCTCCACATCAG
This sequence comes from Pinus albicaulis, assembly GCA_034641835.2. Taxonomy (NCBI): domain Eukaryota; kingdom Viridiplantae; phylum Streptophyta; class Pinopsida; order Pinales; family Pinaceae; genus Pinus; species Pinus albicaulis. Next base: position 1,609,700,332 of record CM076578.1, on the reverse strand, counting down.
CATCATTTGGTATAAGATGAAAATCGAAATGAACTTGTAAGTGGTATTTTTGTTAATCTCGAAATTTTAAATTTCTAGAATTTTGTGCATAAGAAAATTCTGTTAGGTAACAGAAAACAAGGAAATGGCATTGAGAGTACATGGAGGAAGAGTAGGATGTAGGGGCATACCTGTTCCCAATTTCGAGTTGATGGAAAAAATGAGATTTATGTAGGCTAGGATGGAGGCCATGGAGTTGGGTAGACAACGAGAACCAGACTGAGGGTATGTGAGTGACCCTGCAGCAAAGGGAAATGAACAAGAAGAGGAGAAAACTCATGAGAGTGTTGAGATGAATTTGTTAAAGTATGTGTTGGGTTCCAGCTCTAGACCAAAGTCCTCGTTGTCCATTTATGATGGGAACTTGTCATCAGGAGAGCTGATAGACTAGTAGTAGAGTTAAACTGATACTTTGATTATGAGGAGATTAAGGAGAAAAAAAAATTAAACTAGTTGTTACTAGACTAAAATTCCATGCAACACTATGGTGGGATAGTGCGCAAGATGAAAGAAAGAAAAATAATAAGATGGTGATAAGGGGTTGGGAAAGAATGGTTGGAAAGATGAGAGGAAAATTATTACCCAAGAATTATCAGTTGAGCCTTTACAAACAGATGCAGAACCTCAGACAAAGGTTGATGACTGTGAGAGAGTATATAGAATATTTCTACAAGGATAACTTGAGAGCAGGTTATATAGAATATAAATCTAAAAAGACAACTAGGTACATCAATGGATTAAGGATGAAAATTCAAGAGGATATTATCATGTTATCTCCTACCATCATGGAGGGGGGGCTATTGGTATGCTTTAAGAGTAGAATAAAATATAGTGAGGAAATAAAACTTTGGCAGAGGAAAAGGAACTACCAAAGGAAGAGGGAAAACAACTAGAAGAGGGAAGGCTCCTACTTACAAGGATGAAGTTGGTGGTTCTAACTAGCAAGAACAAGCAGGGAAAGGATATAAGCCTAGATGTTGAAGACCCTACCAGTGAGATAGAGGTAGAGGAAGAGGTACAGAGTGAGTCTACAGATGTTACAATGTAACAAACTAGGCAATCAATCTTATGAGTGTCTTGATAATCATAGTGCAGGGAAAAGAGGAAACTATGTTGCACAAGGAGAATAGGAAGAAGCACAAGCTCCTGTAGTGGATAATGTACATGAGGTTGGAGAAGCTCTTATCATGAACAAGGTGCTATTGAAACTATAGAATTAAGTGGCAGAATCTTCACAAATGAAAGCTTTGTTTCGAACTACATGCAAAGTCCAAGGGAAAATTTTCTAGGTAGTATGATTGATAGTGGAAGCACCGAAAATTTGGTGTCCACTAAAATGGTGGAAAATCTGAACCTTAAGAAGGTCAAGCATCCAACACCCTACAAGGTGTCATGGTTGCATAAAGGACACCAATTTCTGGTTATTTGGAAAATTGAAGTGGATTTCCAAATAGGCAGATATCAAGATAAAGTGACTTGTGATATCATGGCTATGGACGCGTGTCATGTGCTATTAGGAAAACCTTGGCAATTTGACAGGAATGTAGTGCATGATGGAAGAAAGAACTATTATAAGTTTGAGATGGGTGGTATTCAACATAATTTGCTGCCTTTGCAAGAAGGAAATGGAGCTACAAAGAGTGAGCCAAAAGCTCTATTGCTTGGCGGAAAATAGTTCTTACAGTAGATGACAGAAGAAGAGGCGAGTTATGCCATTGTTTGCAAGCCAAAAAGTGAATCTGCTAAAACTATCATTTTATATATGCTAATAGAAATTAAAAATATTTTAGTGGATTATCAAGACATTGTAGTTGATGGTTTTCCTAATGTATTTACACCTAAAAAAAGTATCAGTCACCACATAGATATGATACCTAGAGCAAGCTTACCAAACATGGCTCTTATAGGATGACCCCAAAGGAAATCAGGAATTTAGAAATTAGGTTCAGAAATTTTTGGACAAGGACCTACTTAAGGAGAGTTTAAGTCCATGCGATTTCCCAAAAATGCTAAGGAAAAAAAAAATGGTGAGTGGAGGATGTGCACTGACTCGGGGCCATCAATAAGATCACTATCAGGTATAGGGTTCCTTTGCCTTGTAACGCCCTAGTCTCATCATCTATAGCAACTCTTATAGTGTTGCTATCTTTCTCTCTTACAGTAAGTAAGGAGACTCTTGTGGGTGAAATACTCCTTGCTTCATACATCAACTTGTAACTTTCATTTAGAGAAAAAATTCTTTCATCACAATTTTTTTTAACCATGTCTTCTTGAGACTGATACAAAGAAGACTCAAGCCAATCATATGTAAAATGTTGTACATTGAGGAAAGGCTTGAATTTTACTTCTTGATGACATGTTTGAGATATGTTCCTCTATAAGCAAGATATTTCTTGGGATATTTCTTTGTTTTGTGAATTTTCTTCTTGTATGGGGAGAATAAGTATTGTGGACTACACAAGATGATCCTCTGGTAAGGGAAAGTGTTTGTGGAGTTTGGCAACAACCATTAGGAAATATTTACATGAATAACATTTAGCTTGGCCTCTACCCCTATTTTAACAGTAACACATAAGCATGTATTTTGTGTTGAAATTTCCACACAGTCAATCTAAATAAGTAATGAAACTTACCATGGTCGTTAGTTGAATATAGAGTGCGGTCTGTTGATTAAGAAAGTCATCTACTGAGTAGCCGGATGAAGCACTGTCACCCGTGGATGAAGAACCATCATCGTCACCCGTGCATGAAGCATGGTCACCGTTTGCGGCGAGTCCTATGTTGAGTAAGTGTTTGCAATGCACCGGTACTAAGTGAGTGGGGTTTCAGTGGGGTATTTGTGTTGAGTGGATGGAGACTAGGGCGATGCACACAATGAGTTAATGGGTCAAGGGGAAGGGTTTGGGGTAGGGAGGAGGGTCTGGGGTTGGGATAAATTTTGAGTGCAAGGAGACAAGGCTGGCACACGTGATGAGTTAATGGGTTGAGCGGAGGGGTGTGGTGTTGGGAAGAATGCATAGCGCGTGGGAATTAGAAGTACTTTTGGTTTCTTGTATCATTTTTAGATTTTTTTTTGGTTTATATTTTTATTTTAACTTCTAATTTCTAATATTGGTTATTATATATATATATATATATATATATATATATATTTATGTTTATGTTTATGTTTATTTCTATATATACTTATATTTTATATATAGTTTTTTTTTTTCATTCACTAGTTCTTCCACTGCATTGTTTCATCTTACCTCTAGCTCAATGAGTTTCCATATGAGGATCAAGTTAAAATAAATTTCCATAAGAATAGACAAATTTCTTTACTATTGAAGGTAAATAAAAGAGAACAAACCAACAGAAAACATATAAATACATACCTCTTACATTTAAACATTTTGAGATCATTAATATTCGTCTTCATCCAACTCATCATTTGTATCATTGTGTTCAGAATTCATGTTCAAAGGATTGGCCATGTTAGCATCATGATCATCATCATCTATATCATCATCCAGAGCATCCTCTCTCACATTCGGTTTGACCTCTTCAAGTTCTTCGTCTGACGTATTGTCAATATCATCTAGTTCGTCCAGAACATTGTCTGGATTAACATAACATTGAAATTATTCAATGTATTTTTTTGATGCATGAACCCCTTTCTACTCTACATCATCTTCTTCTTCAATATCATCTTCTTCTGCTATATTATACTTTATCGACCTTCCTCTTGGATCATATATAACAACATAGGACCAACCTGCTTTACCTGGAACCTCTGAGTAAAATACTTGTTTGCATTGGCTTGGAAGAACATATGACTCTGAGACGGTTTCAACATTCCTTGTATTAACCATGGAAAATCCGTTAACATGTTGTATAACAGTTATATCAAGATCATGTTCATTGACTCGTAGCTTGTACCATTTGAAAATGAACACAACTAATTTGGAGGATTTAAAGTCACACTAAAGTATATCATCCAGATACCCATAGTATCAATTTGCAGATACTTCTAGATGTCTATCACCTATAGAGGCAACATTCTCTACCTGAAATACTGCATTTATCCTAATATATAAATTTGTCCTCTTTTCATCTAACCTTTTGATGTGAAATTTACGACCATTGCACCACATTGCCTTGCGGTGTTTCAGCAACAATATGCAAAACATGTAAAAAATACATTGTCATTATTTGATAAACATATTTATACTTATAAATTTGGAAAATTAATAAAAAATCACACCATATGCATGAATATAATTGTAAAAAAAATAAGTAATATAGGTTAACTATATGCTTGCCTCGTAATGTTCTAAACCATGTGCTAAATAAATTTCCCTTTGTGCAAGATTGGTATCTCCACTACGTTCAGCTTCTTTGACCAATGTAGACACACCATACCATGATAACATACCATTATTAGCTTGTTTGCATCATTCAATCCATATCTTCATCCAATCAACATTGTTTGCAATTTATAAATGAATTACGTCCCACTCTCAATCGACTGTATTAAAATAAAACAGTTCACATGCATATATATAATTATTTAAAAAAATATATCACTATAATATTGGGTTGTGCATGAAGAATAAAAACTAAATAAGCATGATATACATAAAAAAGAGAGTCAAATGTACTATAAATCTCAACTATATACTTACATCTCACTTTCCTCATTGTACCTTTCCTCGATAGGTGCTCCCCTTCAAATGTGTTCATGGAGTTGGCATCCCAAATGTGATCCAATATATTGATACTTTTTCCTATTGTCAGACTATATTGACCAATATAAACCATGGTTTGATATACCATATATCCCTCTACCATAGAACCCTCAGGACATGCTCTTTGTCTGAAAAAATCCTTCAAATATTTAAAGTGCCTCTCAACCATCCACATTGATCTTGTGTGTACAGGTCCACACTTTTCAATCTCCTCAACTTGGTGTATGAGGTAGTGTTCTTGCACATTGAAAAATGTCAGAGGTAGATACTTTTTCATTTCAGACATTAGACGAGGAATTTGTTTCCTCCAATAATTTATATCTTCTTTATCTATTTCTTTAGATGAAAACCATCTACAAATGAAACAAGAAAATCACAAGTTTCAACAATAAGATATATAGTACATTACAAGTAAAACACATACAGTCAGATACAAGTTAATGTACAACACATTATTAAAAAAGTTAAGCTTTGCATATAAATCACCACTTACCTCATGTATTATCCAATATCATATATAACTTGTTTGACATTGTAGTCAAATTTGTCTGGGAGAGATAGAGGTAGAACATATTGTAACAAAAAGAATAATCAATTGATTATTTATTTTGAAATAAGTATATAAAAAAAAATACTGAGAATATGTTTGACCATTAATGTACAAATATATACACCAAAATAATTACCTTAATGAATGTATGCCAATCATGAGTCGTTACCCCACCTAATTCACCTTTCTTAGGATATTATTTAGGTTTGAAGAAATCTAGTGGGAAATTTATTTTTTCAATAACCTCTTTAATATACTTTCTTTGTTGCTCCGTCAATAACCATGGAAGGGCACTTATATTTTGGTTGTCTCTATCACTATTTGAATGAATCACACTTTGCATTACATGATTGGACTACTTAATGTAATTGCAAATATTTATAATTTTTTCATTATCTCTCCTTCCATCTAAAATTCGCCAGAAGGTCTCTACTACATTCTTCCCGATGTGTATTGTATCAAACAAATGAACAATATCTAGGTGATAATAGTAGAGGAGCCTACTAAATTGCTCAAGATATATTTTCATTCCTCATGGTAGTGCCCTGTTATTAATGTCTTTCTGACCTACAAGGTGAATCATAGTTTAATATATTATAACAACAATAACTGTCAAATAGTACAATGAGGAAAATTCAATAAAAATATAAAATAATCCAAAAAATTCTTGTATAATGAAAAATGGATTATTTAATCCATACCTCGACAGATTATATTATATTGAAACTTTCATAGACCATGTGTCATTCTCCATGGTCTTAATCCAGTCTCTTCTTTCCCATTGAAAAGATGCTTTTGGTTCTTCGTTTCCTATGGTTCTTAGAGGGGAAGTGACTATACTCATCAAAAACCTCCTTTCCTAGGCTTCTTGAATGATGAGATTTCAATTTAGGACGACAAAATTGACAGGAAAATTTACGCTTTGTTTGAAGACCTGCAAGAGATGGATTAATTTTTATTTCAATCATTAATTGAAGTATGTATAATGAATGGAATATTTACAAAAAAATGCATGAAATGAAATTTATAAAACTAGTAAACACTATTAAAGTGCATGGTAATGTTATAATATACCACAGAAATGTTTTAGCCCTGGGACATCATGAATTGTCCATACAAGCATTGCATGGAATTCAAATTCCCTTTGTGCATCTGTTGGTCTGGAGATATCATACATACTGAGGCCCTTCCATAAGTCCAATAACTCATTGATAAGAGGCTCCATATATACATTCATATCTCTGACCTCGTACTTACCTAATTTATTGAACATACAATACATAATTCCCAAATATATGAGTAACAAAAAAAAGACATAATTATAAGATATGATTGAACATATATGAGTAAACAGAAAAATATAAGACATAAGTATGAAAAAAACAAGGAAAATCATGATATGTTATTGTGCAAGAAGATATATTTATTCTAAACAAAATAATGCCTGGAACAATCGTTGTCAACATTATTTTCTCCCTCTTCATTGACATCCAAGGAGGAATGTTATTGTTGATAACAAAAACAGGCCACACTGAGTAAACAGATCTTAGCTCTCCAAATGGATTGACTCTATCAGCTGCTAATGAAATATTAATATTACAAGGTTCTTCTTTGAAATTTGGCCATATTTCCTCTATATTCATAAATGCAGATCCATTTGCAGGCATTCTAAGAACAGCATATTGAACTCCTTTTTGTTACTTTTTCAGTTTGATATCTACTCTCATCACATTTTGAGCATTTTTCTTTCGACTCATGTTATTCATAATAGATAATATAATCATTAGGACATGCATGAATAACTTGATACTCCTTTCCAATATCTTTCATAATGGCATGTAAATCTCTGTATGTGCGAGGTAAAAATTTCACTGTGGTAACAAAAATTCACCTAAAAATCTACAACATATGAAATCAGTAGCATTTTTTAATGTAAAAAATATAGATATTTCATCCAAATAATGTTACAAATGGTGATCGACATACTAACATTAAAAATAAAGGAAAAACGTAATTGCTTTATCATGATGTACTAAATGTCGCAATATATATGACATACCTCAGGAGCTGTGTCACACATGTGTTTGACATACCATTCACTACCTTTAAGTTGAACAGAAGAAATACAACAGAGAGAAGAGATGTTTCCGAGCCTTCATAAAGAAGTTGAGTTCCCCTCTCAAGTACAAGTATATCATAACCACCAACATGCAGGTCATCCCTTCCTGCAACATTATTAAATGTCTCTCGGGTCAATATATTCATCCATCTTCATCCAATGTGTTATCAACATCATTATATTCTTCCATAAGATCATTAGCTTGATCTGGCTCAATATTTGCTTCATTTTCTTCAACAAGCGCTTGTACTACAACGACCTCTTCCTCGTCGAGGAATTCCCTAGGAGCACCATACTAGACAATTACAATCGATAAAATAATATTGGTCAGGTATCGCAAGTATTTAAACAATAGAAATTTTTACAAATATAATATATGAAAACAAAGACAACAAAGAGCTAGACAAAGACAAGTTAGCTAGTTAACTAATCCTTTGCATATGGCTCAACTTAAAACTTACACATTCATAATAATCAAAGTAAAAATACCCTTAATGGTAATGATTCCGTTGAATATATTAAATAATCAATCTAATTGCCTAGATTTAATGATTTTAATAATATGAACATGTAATAGTGAAAACAAATAGAAACCAATATAGACCCATCTAACTCCGGTTCTACGAAGCGTCGAGAGGTATCAAATCCGTTGAGGTGAAAACCCATTTTTTGAGTTAAAAAGTGAGGAGTGTTTTGCACCTTAAGGGATTTGATCCCTCTCGAGGCTCTGCAAAACCAGATTTAGAATAGATGGGTCTATATTGGTTTTATTTATATGGAGGATGTAAGTGGTTCATTCCCATGGTTTTCTTTTAAACTATGTGTTATTCCAAGAAGACAAGACATTTTGTCAAATGGATTATTAAATGGATTGTTAAAGGGAATTGGCACATATTTTTATGGGCGGATATACCATGGGCTAAGGGGTATTGGTTTAAAAATAATTTGAGGATGTAATTGCACATGGTTTTACTATAAAAAAATGGGTTGTATTTTACCTTGTATTAAGTAGCATTAGGAGTATTTTCACATGGTTTTGTGATAGCATAGGTATTTTTTTTATATTTTATTGTAAAAAGGGAGAGCCTATTTCTTATTTTTTATTTTTATTTATTTGAACTTTTTTATGGTTGATATAACAAATTTTTTCCTTTCAATTAATGCTTTGGACATACACTTTCCTGCACAAATATATGAGGCTTGCATTTTTTTATTTTTATTTTTTTTCTTTAAAGTTTTTATGTCCGAATAATTTATTTATTTTTTCTTTATAATGTATTATTTGCGACAAACAAACACTTTCTACTTGGACTGTAGGTGCACCTATCGATGTAATAAAAGTGTGAAATAAGCCAGCTAAATAAATAACGAGATTTATAATTTAGCTAAAGGATAAGTAAAGGGTCATATTTGGTGAAATGCAGAAATCATAGATCCAACAATGATCTAAAAACCTATAATTTCTCCCTGATTAAGTTGCGAAGAGGATAATTTCATTTTCAATCATGGAGCACTTTCCCACTAATGGTTTTGGAGGTATATGTGTGAGATTCTGAGGTTTATCGCCATTTTAAATGGGGGATTTGGAAACAACTTTTGAACCGAGGAGTAAGATAGTGGTTTTCTCATTCGCTGGGTAAGTCATTTTTCTGTCGCCATTTCCAGGTTACTCTTTCATCATAGAGCTCTATTGCCCTGTGTTTTGATCAGGATTTTTTTTTTGGATCCATGGTGTCTCCTTCTGTAACTTTTTTCAATGCTAAATATCTATATCCCATGGAGGAACATCTTTCAGATTCTGTATCTAGTGTTTTTGAAAATAGGTTATTAGTATGATATGTTAAAGAGTTTAAGAAATTCATTGTAAGTAATCCATCGATTCTTCCAAAAAAATTGAGGTCTGCAATTTGTTAATTTTATGTTGAGTTAGTGTGTACTTTTCCAAACTTCATTAAATGGTCAGTAGAGATTTATTTGAGTTCTCAGAGGGTTATAATGGATTCTCAGGGTTCTAAAGTATTTTTTCAAGTCAATTCCAAAATTGTCAGAAAGGCTTTACCAATCCCAGGCTCACATGATTATTTAGATGAGCAATTTTCCGAGTTATCGAGTCTGAGCTCAGTTGTAGAGTTAGGTCAAGAAAAATTTCTTTTGTTTCTATAAAAAATGGTCAAACGAGAAGTAAATATTGACTGAATGTATTTTCCTTATCAAATGCATATCTTTCATCATCCCATTCAATGTTTAATGTCTTTATTATGTCAAATATTAGGTCTGAATAATGATAGTTTGGCTTCTGAGGTCAAGATAGGATGTCTTATACAGGTGAGTCAATCCAAAAATTCCAAAAGCCTTAATTTTGATAAGTTTATAGCTGAGAAAATTCATTCTCGGTAAGAAAACTTCCACTTGGAATAGAATTTCAGATATCAAACGCTGCTACTTAAGACGATTGTGCATGAGAATCAAATTTCACTACAAGACATAAAATCAAAGATTTTGATCAGGGATCTTAGTTTCTTATTAGAAGCAGTTGATTTTTCCTTCAAATTTGCCAATGAAATTATGACTACATTGTATCAACTATTTTATGATTCAACTCTGCCTAGGATTTCTGAGGAAATGAGGATTAAGATGCAAATGAAAAATGATCCAGTTACAGATTTTCTTTTGTACAAATATTTTATAGTTATCAAGGTTTATGGATTCACAAAGGCACCGCTCATGTCGCCTTCTTTTCTAGTTCAAATATTTTTTTTTCTCGAGTTTTTTAGGCAAAGGTTATTTGTTGAGAAAGATCAGTTTGTCAAGCACAAAAATTGAGCAAGTATAAAATTCAAATACATAGTTGAACATTTTGTAGTTTCTGATTTTTCTTCTCTTCCAATCATAGAGGAAATTGTTAAAGGAATGAATTTCAAGGAGGCTCAGAAAGTCAGGTATGATCCTAGGGGAATTATTAATAAATGAAAGAGTCAGAATATATGTGGTTCTTTTGAGAACGAATAAATGGCAGAAGAAATTCAATGGGATAATTCTGATACAATAAATGAAGACATATGTTTGGAACCACAGGTGTAGACTGCTTCTTCTTTACAAATGCAGTGTAAACCTCTGACTGCAGATGTTAAGACTCCCATGATAAAAGATATTCAATACAAAAGGTTGCATAAAGAAATATCAGATTCAAAGGTTATAGTTGAAAATATGTTAATAAGTAGAAGGTTATTCCTAAAGGACTTGACATTGTGATGATTGCTGATGAGGATCAATCAAGTTACCAAGAAAAGGGTACTATTGTAGAAGAAGAAAAAAGAGTTGCTTCTTCCTTAGAGAAGGCTATGTCTCAGGCCGAACTTGAAGCCCACCAAGGAGGTGAAGAGTTGCAAGTGCAAACAAACATATTTCTATGAAGAGTCACATTCTCAGTTTCAATCCTGTAAATATGTTCTTACAGATTATGTTGAAAAGAAAAAGACTTCCATTCAACAAAGTATGAGAATGTAATCTCATGTTAGGAAGGTTGATATTAATAATGTTTCATTATTTTTTGTCAAGTTCCAGATAAGATTCATTTCCATAAGAAAGTCTCAGATGTTCTATACTCTGATATACTAAGTTCATTTTTGAATAACAATAAATTGGAGAATAATATTTTCATATTATAAGAGAATAGTGAGAAAGATAAATCCATGTCAAAGGGATGGAAGAATCAAATCAAGAAATTATAAGGAGATTAGATAGCAACAGAAGGGAAGTGTAGTGAAAAGAAAGAATCCAAAAAATTGTTGGAGGATAAAGAAAATATTATTCAGACTTTGAAGAAAAAATTGAATATTTCTGAGACTGATCATCCTTAGACTCGGGAGTTGTTTTATTTGCAGAAAGAAAGGGTTGATTTAAAGCAGGAAACATTAAACTTGAAGGCCGAAGTTTTACAATTGAAAATAACTAAACAGAAAGTAGATCAATATGAAGCCAACTCTTCTTTGATTTTATATTCAAAGAAGCTTTAAGTGTAGAATGTGAAGATTAAAAATTTGCAGTCTGATTTATATAAATCTAATCAAGATATTCAAGATAAAGGTAAATATTTGGAGAAAAGTATAAGTGAGAAAGATTTTATACAACAACAACTAAAACTAACAAAGCAGATTTTGATACAAGAAAAATATTTGATCTGGGATCGTATCATTTCAGAAATTAAAAAGCTTAAATAATATTTTGTAAAAGTGGAGGATGAAAGAATTGGCTTCTACTATTTCAGCCAATATTGTTAATTTTCAACAGATGTTGGGAGATAAGTCATCAAAGGCTCAAAATGCTATCAATTATTTAAATTCAAGAACAAAAGCCCAATTGACTTTTGCAAGGATAGATGACAGAGCAGAAATGATATCCCAAGAAAGAAAGTATATCATAAAAAATCAGATGTTGAAGGATCTTTCATTGAAAACAGATTTCATGAAAGGAAGAATATCAAATTTTAAAATAATCTTCAGAGAGATGTTTCTGTTGGGTTTGCCAATCATTTGTAATTCAGAGGGTTTGTTGATTCTAGAAAGTGAATATCATATGATGTTGCTAGCTAAAATAAATGATATATCATCCATAAATCAAATCAATACAAATATGAAGGGAGAGGAAATAATTAAAATCCTGAAAGAAGATATTTTCCTGCTTGATGAAGCTAGAAAGGTGATTAGTGGTTTACCACCAGTTAGATATACTTTCTATTCAGATTTAAATGCAATTAATAGAGAAATGTTGGTAGTATCTTTTCCTTCATAATCTATCTGGCAAAACATTTCCATATTTTCAGATCAGTGGAATGTTTTAGATTTGTCTCTTGCAAAAAGTTCTCCAGGGTGAAGTTTTGGCTCCTGAGCATAGAATAACTACTTATCGGGGATTTCAGGATTAATCATGTGAAATAGATTGGTCGAAGATTTGGAGGCGACCTTTCATGTGTTATAGGAAAATAAAATTAGGCACACATGTCCCACGTGTTGTGGGAGAGGGAAGTTATCATTACAGTTCTTTTCATTCATGATTGCAGATAAAATTCGGGGTTAAGAGTCTATATTTTTGGCTGAGATCTTTATTTTGATTCATTCTGTTTACGGAGTAAAGATTAAATTCAAAGTAAGTTTTCAAAAAGGGAAAGAGTTTGCATGGATTTGAAAGAAAAAATAAAGCAGAGCTTAAGGGTAAGAGGAAAAATATTGAAGTAAAATAGTTACATCCAGTGAAATATACATAGTTATTTCATCCTGAGAACTATATGGAAGAGATAGAATCTGTTTTTGAAGTAGCATCCAACAGTAATGAAGATTTTGATATGCATGAAATCAAGTGGAGCATTGAGGAGAAAGAGAAAAGTTCTAGCAGCGCAGAAGAAGATATTTAAGTCATAAGGGATTTGATTGTAAATTTAGAGAATATTTTACCAAAAAATGAGCATAAAGAAGAAAGTGATTGGACAAAGAATTTCACTTAGTATATTTTCAAGGAGCAAGGCTAGGAAGAAATATATTCAGAGGATGTTAGTTTTATTCAGCACCAAGAGTTCTTCAGGGATATATGATCCCAGTAATTCCTGAATAAATTCATTGGATATGCTATTTCCAGGAACATAAATCCAAGATTATAGAAAAAGTTGTTTTTATTTATCTTTTTTATTTCTGTAATTTCTAAAAATGACTTGAGGAGTCTAAGCTTGTATATATAGAGTCTCTTATGATGTAATAGGGGTTCGTGTTTTGAGTAATTTTGGAGAAAAAGCCTATTGTGATTCTGTAAATTTGAGCTACTAATGAAAAATCAATGGAGAAGTACAGACTCATTCTATACCAGAGTTTCCAAGAGTATGGTTTTTGAAGAATGTATCAATATCTTATGTGTATGCAATTCTTCTTTGTTTATTTCATATATGTGTTATCTTCATGTTTGATTGAAAAATACATAGGCATGATTCATCCTTGTTAGATGCTTTGTAATATATCAATTAAACATTTTACAAATCTTCATCTAAAGTCATATTAAATAAATAATTCATGGTTAAATTCTCTTTATATAATGGAATTTTTCTTTCTTATTCCTCTATTCTCTTTTTTTTTTTTTCGATGTCTACAGTTGAATATTAATTTTTAATGTCCTAAGGAAACTATCCCTTTGTAACCAATTCAAGAGAAAACGGATGAAGGAAAAGATGGAAAAAGGTCAAAAGTAGGAAATTTTCAAAACCTCGCACTCGAAAAAGGAACAAATGTGAAATTGATCAATGTTGGAAAGAGTACTTTTGGAGACTCCTAGCACTAGAAAAGGGTATAGCTTCAAAATCAATGTTACTAGAAACTAGGCTAATTGCAAATCCTACTACTAGAAAGAAGTCTAATTGAAAAAGTCAACAATAGAATAAAGAGAAATTAGGAAGCTTGGCACTAAAAAATGGCACATTTGTAATTCCTATCACTGGAAAAGGAAAAAAGGAGGAATATTATCACTATAAAACAAGGTAGATGAGAAAAAATATAGCACTAGAAAGTTTAAAAAGTGAAAAATCTAGTGTTATGTAAAGGATAATTTAAAAAGCTAGTGCTAGGAATAAAGGAAATTGTAAAACCTAGTTCTACGAGGGAGGGAAAAATGAAATCCTAGCAGTAGAAACCTGAAAAAATGAGAAACATAGTGCACCAATGAGGAGAGGAGGTTAGTTTTGGAGAGAGAGAGAGAGAGAGAGAGAGAGAGAGAGAGATCGTCAATGAATACCAAAAGACCTAGCATAAATATTAATTGCAAACTAACTAGCATAAATATTCATGAAAAAAAGTTAATATTAATTGCAAATTAACTACCTAGAACCATCATGATATTTTTTCTCAATGCATAAAACAAAAAATGAATATTTTGGAAGGTTGGCACTTGCGCAATTAATTATATATTTGAACTAGAAGTAAATACCAAGTATTTTATGGCATGTATAATAAATATAAAGAACAACTCTCTTATGGTCTAATGGATGATAATGAATAAAGACTTACTAATGGATGATATTCATCTCTGCCTTCAGCATGTCCATAGTTTTTACAATTCTTTTTAGCTGTTGTTATTAAACGTATCCTTACTTTCAAGCCCTTGCACTTTTTACAAGGGAAATAAAATTTTCTATTCCTTAAAGCCCCCGGTGTCAATCCAATGTCTCCTTGGCCCAGTCCTTGAGGAATTTTATCTCACATTTTTCCTCACCAAATAGCTTTTAGTGATGATTATCAATCAAAATTAACCTCTAAATAGGCCTATAAAATTTCAAAACCATGGGATGTATAACAAGAATGTGGAAGTTGTGAATAGGTATTCAGCCCTACATATATATAAATCAATTTCCCGTCGGATATTAGACACTAGTTTGTCGGATAAACAATGCACAATGCTAAAATGCCATTAATGTCGAAATTTGGCTAGCAAAACGCCATTAATGCCAAAATTTGGATTTTTTTTGGTGCCAAGACAACGATCATCCAATATGTGACTCTATGTAATTAATTTCGCATAGTCCAAAATCATCAAGCTTTAAAAAAAAAAAAAATACATTAAGCGTTCGACAAAGGTTCTGATTTTATCCGTTTGACTAATTTTGTTGTCGACTTTTAACCCAAAATGTGGTAGTGCGGTATGTTGTTTTGTTACAAGAGTTTGGTGTATTGTAAATACTCCAATGAGTTGTGTTATAAATCCCCATTGGTTATAAGAGTCATTGAACACCGAGGAAAATGTTTCGCCAAAGGGGAGGGGTTTGTAACAATGCCTGGTTGATTTTCCATGTAAATAAAATAAGACTAAGGTGATGGGACTTGTATTCCAAGCGGAGTGGTGGGAAAACATCATAGTGGGAATCACTTGAGGTTTAATAATGCCTATAGAATTTGGTGAATTAATTGGCAAAGGAAAAGAGGAAATAAATGACATTTAATTATGAAAATAAAGGAAAATAGGAGCAAATTAAGGGAAAGAGACAAAAATATGCATGCAAGGGGGATTAGATGAGAAAGGAAGGAAAATGAAGAAAGAAAGAATTCAATAATAAAAAGGAATCATAGAATTAGTTCACAACTTTTTCTGAATTTTTGGGTTGGTGTAGCAAAATGAGAGATAACAGTATTTGGACAAGCAAGAAAGGAAATAAAGGGTGCATAAGAGGAACCTTGGACAACAAAAAGTAAGGACAAAAATCATTAGTGGATTGCAGGTAATAGTGTGCATGTGAGATTTATCATGCTTATTTTTGGATGCATGGTGTATTCATATGTTTCCTTGGTTATTTGATGTCATTGAAATTTATATTTTCCTTGATTGATAGTTTTTTCAGCCTTGTCTTGTCGTTTCCTAGATATCCATGGTGTAGTGGTTTTCCCATTTGGTTTTTCTGATTGGTTCTCTGGTTCCCTATGGATGTGGGTTGGAACAAATGCTCTCAAGCCATATAACAACTTGGGTTGAGTTACTAGTTTTTGGAGCATGTAGGTTGGGACAAACACTTTAGAGCCTTGTGGGTTGTGTTACCAGTCCATGGAGCAACGAGTTGGAATAAACACTCTGAAGCCCTGAGCTAGTGATGGGATGAGTTAATAGTTCCTGGAGCCCTAGAAAAATTGGTTAGAGACTAATCTAGTTTATGTTAGTGAGTTATGGACCGTATAGGTGAGATCACTATGGTTGAGGGTTGAGGTGGTTTGGCCTCCGGAAGCGCTGGTTGGTTTTGTTTTGGTTTAATCCTATCCCACATTCACACTTAGAATATGGCATGGTGGTGATTTCCTCAAAGAGAGATTTGGGTTAGCCCAACCTATATGATTGGGTGGTATGTGAAAGTCCCTGACTTGGTTGGAATTTTCATATGTTAATAAGAGATATTTTCCTATCATGATATATGAACATTTGTAGTGATTATGTTGGTAATTTTATGGTTTATTTTCCATGGTTTCCATTCTCTTTATATGATGCTTATATGTTGGTTATATAATGTATCCTATCTATGTCTCTTGAAATTTTTTGATAATTTATTGAATGGTTGATGGATGCATGGTCTAACAAGTGCTATCATAGCTAACTAGAGAGGGCTTGGATCCTTCTTGGTGCTTTTCAGATGAAATTCAGAGTTTTTTTAAAAGATATGCATTCATGGCCTGTAGATTTTATGCTTTATGTATGTTTTAAGAAATGTCTATCATGGATTAGGCATGTCTAGGTCAAGTTATTGCTTGAGTTTTGATTGATTATCATTGTCATTACCCTTTACTAAATTCTAGAAAGTTGCAGGAAGTTTTGAGTAGTAGTATGGAGGCTAGCTTGAAAAAGTGGCTCAGATCTCAGAACCGCTCGCACTGAACTCAGTAATTTCAGCCATAATAGCATAGAGGAGGGCCTAGGCATGTTGTTGGGACCTCATAACTGCATTGATTTTGTTTTTTGAATGTGGCAGGGGAGTTTCCCCTGTGAATCATAGTTCCAGATTAGGGATTGATTTCTTGGGGTGGTTTGTAGCCTCTTGAGTGGTTTGTGGTCTCTGAGGGATTTCAATTTATTTTCGTATTGAACGCCCCACTTCCATAACTCAAATTTGGAGGTCAGGACATATCATAGTGATATTCATCTCATGTTTACCCTTGAGGGCTTGTAAGAGTGTGTACATGTGGGAGGAGGCATTACAAATAAGGCTTCGTCCTTCATCACTTCTGCAATTTCCATTCTCTTGTTTCCTCCTTGTACCCTCATCTCCTGCAACACTTCATATCTCTTGCACATGTGACATAAATTTTTGCTTCCGTTGATTAGATCTATGTTTCCTTATCTTTCATTATGACTTCTACTTGCATCCTTCAGGTCTTCACATTATTTTCTTCACTTCTATATTGTAGATTGAATTGTTCCTTGGATACATTCGCAATATCTTGAATACATTGTAATACATAGTGGTTGCAGGATACTCTTTAAGACTAACATGTACTATGGATTGGCTGACTTGGTGGAGGGGACTCATATAACAAATGATGACCCATTTATAAGTTTTTTCTTTATTTTCAAAGCCCAGGAAGGGTCTATAAATTAATTACAATAACACAATCCTAGAAGCCTTCATTGGAGGCTTGAAATAGAAACATAAAGCATGATATCCATGCTAAAAATAATTTTATTTTATAAAAGTTTATTTTCTTTATTTTGGCAATTACATTAAAGAAAATTATGAAGACCGAAAATAGTTACATTTTTGAGTACTTGTGAGATTGGTGTTGATATATCCACATTCTAAGAACCCTTTTGGGTTTACCCTATAAAATTACATGAATTATGGGTCACTTTCTTATTAAGGAAAATCAGACATACTCATCCTCACAAAATAAATCAACAAGAAACCCCCATTCAAGTATATCGCAATTTAGAAACAATAGATTAGAACCTACTTTGTTAATTATATTTATTTAATCTCATCATGCTATGTAACTCTCGTGGGTCCCAACCCGGTTTAAAGGATATACAACTTTAAGCTTTTATATCCTATATTAAAAACCTGGTTAAGTGGAAGAGAGCTTCAAAATTTTATGGAAAAATAGAACTAGAGTCTTGACTAATTTTTCAAGAAGAGTATCCATTGACTGACATATGAGGGAATACTATAGAAATTCACCATTTTTCTGATAGAATGAGTGATGTATTGCTAGAGAGTATCATGAATTGAAACATACCCATTATTTAGAGGCTCTTATGCTATCTCAGGATATCTCAGAATGGTTACCATCACTTCTATGGGATAGGCACCCCATTGGGTACCCTTATTTCATCTTAGCCCTTGACCAGGTGACATTATATATTTATTTTCTACTCAAAAATGGTTCAAAGTGGATAGGGATTCATCTCCACTGTCAACTCCTTTGGTGCCCAACGAGATTCATACAGGTCCCTGATTCAGCACAATGATGGAGAGGATCACTACAATTAGATTGAAATGGATAATACCTTAGGGTATTACCATACAAGATAATTTGGTCACTCTACATATAATAAGGGTGACATCCATGTTAAGCTTGTGTATATAGAGTAGGTTGCATAGGGACATGCAACCAATTTAGTTGGGGGGAGATGACAGTAACCTCATTTGGCATTCCTTTTTTCTCATTAAAATACTTATTTTGTCCTATGTATCCTTCATCATCCATCTCTAATTACATATATCTCTCATTTTTCATGTTTATAGGGTGGTTTTTAGCCATATCCATATAATCCAAGTTTCAAGAGGGAAAATATAAAAACAAGATATTCCTTATATTACAAGGAGACCACCACCTTAATTGTGTTCAAAATATTTTTCATCCAAACATGAAAGCCAGGTGTCCACGTTGTGTAGTCATGGGAAGCAAATTCATGAGGACACTTGGGAAGGGCCAAATTATGCATTAATATCAGGAATTTGAGGCATGTTGGCCAGACTACTCATGCACGTGAATTCCCCCTTTGAGGAGACTGTTATAACTTTATTGGCTCACTACTTTATAATGCATATGGTATCTCTTATATTCCAGCCAAATTCTAGCATCTCAATCAATTGTATATTCAATTTACACTCAAGAAACATAGTTACACCCACTTCTGAGTTTCCATAATATCATTAGATCGGTGCATAGGCATTATAGGTCGTGAATAATAAGTTTTATTTACATGATGCCAAGATCATTAGTTGGTTGTTAGTTGATTCCTATTTTCACCATTGTTCAGCTCACAGAAGAATCATTGTTGTTACCTTGTTTTAAAATTTAAATCAGGCTCCATATTTTGTAAAATTGTACTAGTTCTTTCAAGCACACAACATTGGAGATATACACTCTATTATATATATATATATAATAGAGTGTATATCTCCAATGTTGTGTATATCTTGTATTGATGTGTTATTCCATATGAGTTTGGAAGCTTAGTCTCTTTCTTGTGTTAAATGAATAAGTGCATAAAGGCACTGGCCGACCTTGAGTAGGGGCCCACTCATGGTATGAATTTGTACCAGTAACATTCTTGTTAAACCTATAAGTAGATTTATTTATTTTTTGGAAGAATTGTTTAACATAATTTCCATTTCAAGTATGTGTAACCTTTCATTTTCTAACAAATGTGATATTTTGTTTCCAAGCACATGTGATTGTCCAATTTATGGTTTTATTGGTTTAGTAGTTTAAGGAATTTGAAAGCCTACTCTATGAGAAAAAATTACAAAATAAAATGTTGAATAATTTCCTAAAATACACTATGTGACATTGAGCTCACCCCTATAGAATTTTGGGTTCTTGGAGCACCACGTAGCCATGTAGCGCATTGTACATAGGTTTATTTTTCCATTTTATCCAAAATTTCCATGCATTCCTTTACTTAAGTCACCCGAATAAGTGTGAGGTCTTGTCTCTTGTGCATATAGAATGGAGATCCTTGCAAGTCTAGCAACCTTGATCTAACAATTAAAATAGAGTGTGTATCATAAACTATTACCAAAATTATTAATTATATAAATACATGATCAAAGGATTCCCATCATTCATATTAATTTCCTTCAATGGACAAGCCTATAACACCTTTACCTATAAATATAATAATTTCTAGAAAACCTCTAAAAAAAATCTCATCCTCCGGAAGTACTTTGATGCACTTGAGATGTTCCTTATTAAGGAATATAAGATTCAATGAAAAAGTAATAAACTATAGAAATATTTAGAGTGGATATTTTATAAATGAAATACCATAATACCAAAATACCATAATTACCAATATTTTATAGATGAAAAAATGCTCACTTTCCCCTTTGAGAGGGAAATTCACAATTATAATTGAGTATACCTCCAATTACGATATGATTTACATCAAATCTCGTTACCTTTTTTATACTCTTTAATATACTTTTTATCTCCCCTCGTAGGATCTTTCTAGTAGACCAATCCTTCTACTAACTCTTATTACAATTATTTCTTACATACTATATATACTACATGGTCTTGTTTAATATAGATTTCCTCAATGTATAGAAGCCTAATTATCTATTTAATGGCGTTAGGGTAGGAACCTAAAATTTACATTCGTTATCATATGCAAGATTTTGTTATATCTATTTAGGGTTTTCTATATTCTAATTAATGTTTAATATTGTTTCCTTTTGTATAAGTAATATTTTCTCTTTAAGAAAAGGTGATTTATTAGCGCTATTAAATTTGTTTTTTCATTGGGTATATATTTTAGAATAATATCATAACCAATTTCAAGTCCAAAATTTCACTAAAGCTCAAGACAAGGATCTCGCACTCAACTCAATGTTCTTATCCTTCTATAAATAAAGGAATTACTCCTTATTCCATAACATATAGGAACATAATAAAGTTATTTTTTATTTGAGTTATCACATAATTATTCAAAAAATCTCTATATAATTTCTTATCATTAAGCATAAATTTTAACTAAAATGTAATAATTATAGAAGCAAATTTTTTACTAGATTTATTTTTCTATTTCAACCTTAGTATTGAGTAAAGTGATTTTAATATATATAACTATTATTTCTTTCTTTTTACTTCTACGAAGAATGTCAATCCAAAATCAATTAGAATAATGGACAAAAATATCCTTTGAATAAATTTTTGTAAGGTATTTCATATCCTATTTTAGCCCAAGGAAGCTATTTTTTTTTACATGTTTGGGTAAAAAATGTAGCATATTGGTTACATTGAGGTTTTGGCCTTAGTTCTTGATAGGTTAAGATTAAATTCAAAATATTTTATGATATTGTTCATTGGGTCTTTATTTTTTTCCAACTCGTTTTTCCAACGTTGTGATGATTTGTAAACTACAATGGATCTTCTATTAGTATAATTTGTCAAAATAGTTTTTACAATATTAAAAAAAAATATTGTTAATTTTATTATCTTATTTCAAATTTATTATATTTATGTAGTGCTCAAAATTATGGAAATAACTAAAACCAAAATGGAATAAGAATCAAGTGAATAACCATACACACAAATGAACATAGGATGTGAATTAGGAAGCTCGGTAGGAGAGAAAATATAGCTAAAAGGTGAGGTCTATTCTTTTCTCTCTTATTCTTACTTAAGAAATTCAAATACAAATAAAGGGGAACTCACTATGGATTTTTCCCAAACATTATGGCTTGAATTTCTACTACCAAATCTGCTATTATCTATGGTATGCTTTAATATATCACTCCTAGATGTTGTGCTCAACAATGGAACAATAAAAATATTAAAAAAATGGGACCCATTATTTTCCGAGCAATCTAGAATTTAAGATAGCATGATAGTCATTAATGGTTAATCTTAGTTTTTTTCATGCCTCAACCCTTAATTAGTATTAAGGATTTACACCCTCTATAATTTTTGTAAGAGTCCACACAAGACTAGTTCCACATGTGTGAGTAATGGGAGTTGACATGGAATCCACTTTGTGCTACCAAGGCCAAAAAAGTAGGTCAACTTGTAGGAGGAATAAATTTCACATATACACTTTACTTAAGGTGATTTTCACACCATTCAAAAAAAATCCATGTGTAGAAAAGTGTTAACAGCTTTTGAGATATACTCCTAGAGTTTTGACCCCCAAAAGAATGATTTGATGACTCAAAATGTTTCTGTAAGTTTTTAGACCCCAACTAACTAATCTAGGACCTACCCCTAAAAAAGGCCTTGTAAGTCAATTCCTCTAATGTTTCCACATATAAAGAACTAAGATAAATGGGAAATTATATAATTATCCATTCCATGTCATGTAGAGACCCTTTTCTCACAATAATTTGTCTACCTTTCCATATTATTTTAACTTATATTATCATATTATCTTTTAGGTATAAGGATATAATATGATAGATATCGATGCTATACCCAAATTCCACTATTTCAAGTTTACATTTTCTTGTGGCTCCTGCACTCCCATTCTATAAGAAACCATTATTTCTTTACATAGTTGTTCAGTTCCCTAATCTAGAATATCCTTGCATATGTTATAGAGGAATTATATGTTGGCTCAAGCTCAATGGATCCAAAGGAAGGTTTCGTTAGTACCTTTGTCTTAGATCAAATTGTAGCTTTCTTGTACTTGCTTCTTTTAATTAATAAATAGGATCATGTCTTGTTCCTAAAATATGTTTCGATCTTATAAATCTTAACTTATGATATTATTTATGATGATATAACATATCTATATGTATGTACTTTGAATTCTATTATTTTCCTATTCTTATGTAATTGACTTGAATTTTTTCACATATTAGAGGAAGCAAAGGGTTTGTACCCTATGCGATCTACTCCAAACGTAGGACCCACAAGTACGTATCTTACCCAAAATTTGTGAATTTGAATGTTTGGTATACTTTCATGAGTGTTCTTTGTTATTTTCTTATTCCAATTTTTTGGGGCTCTCAACGTTGTCTCTTGGGAATCTTTCCGATAAATAGATTGGAGACTCCACTCAGAATTACTTTTAAAGTATTTCCTAAAAGGATTGTTTTGATTGATCTGGGTCTTTAGTCTATTAATTTTCTATCTTTCCAGTCTTTTGTAATATTTCTTGACTTGATCTCTTAGGATGATATTT
This sequence comes from Pinus albicaulis, assembly GCA_034641835.2. NCBI lineage: Eukaryota > Viridiplantae > Streptophyta > Pinopsida > Pinales > Pinaceae > Pinus > Pinus albicaulis. The sequence continues at coordinate 1,609,677,258 of CM076578.1, read as the reverse complement.
TATATCTGGTCTTGTTCCTTTAATTTTTCTCAATTTAATTTTTATAAGTGTTTTATTTTCTGAAAAATCATGTACATAAGCATTTGCATATGTTGCATCTCGTGTATATGCAGGTTGTTTCATATACAGTCACACACATAAGAAAAATTTATGTTGAACAATCACATATATGTTAGAAAAATAAAAATTTTCCATTTTCTAAGTCTCCTGAGGGTATGATTAAGTACCTTTATGGTTTTGAAGTCTTGCTCAAGTCTGAAATCTTTTTGTTAATAGACCTCTTGGATATCTTTCATTTGTGTAAAGAAAAGCTTGTGTCAACCCAGGGTTTTCATTTGTTGAAGCCTATTTTATGCGAAATTGGGTTCCGCATATTCTTTTTGAATTATCTAGTTGTTTCTCTACTTTGGAACAAATTTATATTGCTTTTAAAGTTGTTGATTTCCCAGTTGACTCCTTGTTTCCTTTTATGACCTAAAATTTGATCTTGTTTTATTCTCTTTCTCTTGACCCTGAAAGAGTTTGAGGCTCTTTTAAATATATGATATTTTAGTTTTTTAAGGTCTTTCCGATCTTCTGAATCTCTTGCATCTTTATTTGCCAAATTCTTGAGGGTTTTATGTTCTTGTTTGCACAAGCTTTTTCAATTATTCTGTTTGCAATTTTGACTTGGTGAACTTGAGTATTCTTCACCTATTTGGTTTTGAGGTACTTGAATAATTTCTTTATTTGAATATTTGGATTTCAAATTGATTAAAAATAAAGTCATTTTCTTTGACAAGTGCCATTCAATTTGCAATTTTATTTCTTTTTCTCCTTTGATTTTCGATTGTCTTTCTAGTCACATTTTATTACCTTTAGGCTGAGTTTTAATATTGAATTTCCATACTAGTGTGAATTAGGTTAAATGCATTTAGAACAAGAATATATCTCTTTTTTATTAGATTTTGAATGTGTGAGTGCCTATTGAAAGAGAAAATATTTTATTTATTGAAGTAGAATCTCGTAGAACCTTGCAGAAATCACTTTTCATCGAAGAAAGAGAATTGCATTTGCACGTATCGTAGGTTTTCATATTTTATTTGTTTGTGTCATAATACGATGCTTTTCACTTCCATAACCCTTGTCCCAAATAATAGACATTAAAATGAACACTTAATTAAAGTGAACTATACTTTTTTTTTGTCTTAGAGACACTAATTAGTCTAAGGAATATTTAGGGCCTTGGAATAGGTGTGTGGACAGTAAAATATCCAAGGCCACTCAAACTAAATAATAGAAGTTTACTAAAGAGTGGAAATTTTGTATCGTATAGGATTTAGAGGAAATCTCCTCTAACAGAAGAGTCAAATGCGAGGATGTATGAAGATAAGGAAAGAGATATACCCCTCTCCTACTTATCTGACTGCGCACCAATGACTGTCCCCCTGGATTTTGATTATGAACTAGTAACCTTACCTTCCTTTCCTAGGTACCACATAGGTGACTATGGGGGTTAATTCCCTTGTTACCTAAGACAGACTTTGTATCACTTTCATAGTACTCCTTGAGGGTTCCCTGTAAAGAGAGAGTACTTGCACTAGAAAATGTTATTGTCTGGAGGTCAACGTAGCTTTTTATCATAACTTTGTTGGTAATACTTGGTCCCTCATCATCCTAAATTTCCTTTGGAAGGCCACTTTATCCACTTTATTTTATTTTTGTGTCTGGTCCTAATCACCCAGAGCGAAAATACTTGGAAGTTATTTTCTTGTCTGTATATTTAGGAATCTATAGTGGAGTGATATTTTCTCTTTGTATTTAGTTGGTTTTAGGTGTATTTTTTCTTGTCATTTCTAGATATTTGATCCTTAGTGACTGACCAACCACTCCATTGGTATTTAAAGGCTTCTGGTCTTTCTTTCCAAATTGTTTAGTTTCCTCCTCAAGGGAAAATGTTTGATTGTGTATCTCTCTTCCTTGAAAATTCATTTGAACAATCTTGTAAGGGAAGGATATGTGTATAAGTTGGGTATGTCTAATGTTATTATGGATACAAACCAAGGGACCCCTTCAAAATGGAATCCTTTAGCTTTTCATTTCTTTAGAAATTTCGGTACCCCCTTGATGGCCACCTTGAATACTAATGGATTGAATGTTGGACTACCAGTTTGGTTGTGGTCCACTATGAATATTTTGAATGTTCTTGAAGCTTCTGAGATGAAAATTTTATTTCAAGGACATAAAATGGGTGTTAATTTGTCATACTATTGGCAAGATAAATCTAAGCTTCCTCTTTCTTCTCTGTCTTGTAATAAGAAATCTAAAAATGAGAGATATAGGAGGAATACAAAGAAGAAGAATTCTCTCCATGAATCATCACCAACCTCTACAAGTCATGTTGGAGATGATCCTTCACCCGTTTCAAGTCATGTTGGGGGCATAAGACTAGTAATTGATAGTCATACTAACAATGATTCACTACCTTTGTGAGTCATGTTGGTGATGACTCACCTACTTTTGTGATTCATTCTCGAGGCACAAATCTTGACTCTTTTTGGAAAGAGTCACTAACATATGCATTTCATGTTTGGATACTCACCGTCAGCCACTTCCAGTCATGTTGGTGGCATTAATTTTGATAAAATACCTAGGAATATAATATTTAAACCTAAGTTCCCTTGTAGGCTAGCAAGGGAGATCATCTTACTCATTTATTCCTTGAGATATCAATGGTACAATGATTTTGGTCTGAGTTTGAAGGTTCTTCTACTCATGAACCTATTATGGTTTCTCAACAACCTACTCAACCATTGGTTGATGAAGTGGTCAAGCCAGTGCAATGTTTAACCAATCTCACGCCTCATTTTGGGGGTGAATTGTCTACCAACAAAGTCTTCTTGATTTCTAGTTCAGAGTCTTTTGGACTAGGTGGAAAACCGGTCTCCTAAAGTGTACCTTCTCCAAGATCTAGGAGTGTTTCCTTTGATTAGGACAATCTTGTACACCTTTTCAAATAATGCTTAGAGTTAATTCCACAAATTTCTATCGATGTATAGTGGATAAAGGATAATTTGCAAGTATTATATCCTCCTTCACTTGGAAAGCCTTGGGTTCTCCAAAGTTGTTGGTGGTTGATAGTCAAATGTTAGCCTATGATAGAAGACATGGTGAATCTTTAGGCGTTCTTCCTCAATTTCCTATCACATTAGGTGGAAAGAGTGTCTTAATTGATATGGTGGTGGTTTATTTCCCTTTAGACTTTAATATGCTCCTTAGGTGTGATTATGTCTATATTATTAATTTTTTGGTGTCTTCACTCTTTTGAGTGATGTATTTTCCTCACAATGAAAGTATTTTCACTATTGGTTGGCTTGTATTTGATAACTACTATCCTAATTTGAAATTAGTTCAGAATACCACTTGGTATGTTCCAAGTGTTCATGTAGACTCTTCCCCACCACCTATGAACTATATGGAATTATATCTTCAATGCTAAATTTCTTTTGAGAAGGGTCCTTTGAACTCTTATTTTCCTTCTCGGGACTTCATCCTATCAATTAATCAAGTGATTTCTCCTATAGGGTCATGGAATCCCTCGTTGCCCCCTTTATATCCTTTTACTTCTGATGATTTCTTGGATGTTGATTTTCCTTCACACGAGGAGCCACTTGAAGCCATGAGTTTTAGATATGAAAGGATTCATTGGCCTGAGAAGCATAATGGGCATGTCCTGACAAACTATTATGCATAAATTACAAGGTTGTGTGGTTCTCTATACCATATTGTATATATAAGGTACACACTTTCATGTTTTTTATTCTATAACTCAAAATTTTATCTGAATTTTATGTATGGGGTGTATTAACTTCTTTCCTAATGTTCCTAATTATGTCTACATAACTTTGGATACTTCTCATTTGGGTATTTTCATGGTTGATCCACTTTGACAGGTACTGAATCTTGAGACGAGTATATATGTTAGGATTATCACTTGCTTTGTGCACTATTAATTTACTTTTCCATTTTATCCTAAGGATCGACCCCACCAATTTGTGTCATGGAACCTTCTGGCTGCTTAGAAGTGTCATAACTTGTATGGTATAAGCCTACCTTATCATGGGTACTCTAGATAGTACCTTTTTTGTCACTTATCACGCATGTTGAAGTTTTGTTCCTAGGCTTGGGAGTCCTCTTTAGTCCTATCATTACTTTGCATTGAAGCATCATTCTTCTTCCTCTCTCTTGTTCTGACTTTATATCCCAGAGACTTCCATGTGTCCAATTGTACTTAACATTGCATATTGACCACTTACACCCATTTTTTCCTTAATATGGCTTCATTTGACTATTGTATAAGCCACTTTTGACCCTGAATTTTCTGCAACATCAAGCCTTGAATTAATTATCCATTGCAACTTGACAGCCCTTTAATATTAGAGAGAATATTCCTTGAGTGTTGATGACGAGAATATGTATCATTGCATTGGGCATAGGAATGGTCCAGACCCAAGAACTAGTACACCTGATTTTGGCACTTGTTCCCTCCACTATCCTACATGCATTATTTTATTCCTTTTCAGGTTTATAATATGAAAATAAAAAAAAATTATTCCAAAAAAAGAGTAGGAACGGGATGATATCTTCATCATTTTTGGTAGCAATAGTTAGTTTTGTCGCCCTTGAACAAAGAACTTGAAAATATGAGTCTTCCCTCCATCAGGTTAGGACTTGTTTTGAATTTAGGGATCCCAAAACCTTGTCTTAGAGATAACACTCCTCTAGTTGGTTATTCTTCCAATCATATGCAGAGTTTTTTGATGACTCCTCTATCACAAAATTATACAAAGTTCATTTTATGCTACCTTATAATTCACAAAGTGTCATGCTTTTGTTCAAGGGAAGTTATATTATGTGTTGTCCATTCTACAATTTCTATTGACTCATTTCTATTAGCCATACCTGGTTTGTCAAGTTATTCTCAGTATCATATAAAATTTTCGGCCCTTTACTCATGTAAGTTAAGAAATTCCTCATCGACATCCTACTAAGGGTTTTCTCTTATCGACTTTGACAAATTTCTATAAGAGTAGGCCTAGAGTCACACCCTAGCCCTATTTACATCATTAATAGGTGACCTTGTGCTCAACATTGATCAATATCATGGGTCTTTGATTGTGTGGTATTCATTATGTTCAATGTAAACTTACATTAGCACACATTGGGATTCGTGTAGTACATTGGTTTCCATTTGACCCTATTGAGGATTCCTCGCCTTTGTGTTAGCTTTCATTATTGGTTGGTTCAGAAAATCTCTTTTGTGCACTAGCTACATCTTGTGCATGTTGTAAATGTACTTGGTGGTGGTTACTTCATCTTTATTCGTCTGAGTCCTTCCAAATTATTGGAATGTGGGTTACGCTCCCGCTAGTTTATGTTAGATTCCTTGATTCCTTCCTTCCAGCATATATTTTCCCAATGACTCCAACTCATTGCTATGGGAACAAGGTCTAAAATTATTTTTCAGTACCATAGGGTTTGTAGTCATGAGTGTCAGACTCCTTTTCTATCAATAGTACGAATACATAAATGTCTGATAATTAATCAATTCTTTCAATTGTTCGATGAAAACATGTATATTCACACTTATTCGATTGCACTGGGGTACCTTAACACTCATTATCATTCTGTTCGATCTAATAATTTTTTGATCCATAATGTAGATAAAAATGTCTTTCATATGAATCACATTATTCGAATTAATCACATTATTTAGATTAATCACATTATCATTATTTGTGAGTTTTATCATGTTTTTAATGATATACATCAATTAATGGTAATCAAATTATTTCTCACATGGTCAAATTCAACTAATTTATTCACATAGTGTAGAAATGTACCATCTGCGGTTGGTGATGACCTCGGTTTGTGTTACCATCTTAGTTCACTTGACAATTCCTTCATTGTTCTTCTAGTGTTATTCTCTATCTTGATAAGTTTCACTCTCTTTTAACAACACATTATATGTTGGCACTCGATTTTTATGCAATACCACTACTCCATCTACATGACTTGGTAATTTTATGGGGATTAGTTATACAACATCTTTTGTACAAATATCCTCCTATATGATATTGAGACATAGCTCCATTGTGTTCTTTCACGACTATGATCTGATATTCCATTATGGATTATTTTGATCACTATCACACTTATGAATACATGATACATACATTTTATAATTGCTTGTAAGGCATGCTTTATTATCTCTAAGCATCGTTATGTCCACTTCAAGCATGTTTCTTCTTGTGACTCCTTCCATAAGTATTTGGTTGACTGGAATTTGGTGATCTCCTCCTAGGTTTTTCTGAAAAATCCTCTATTATAATTAATGTATTTGTACCATCAATCCCCTTCTGACCTCATACATTAGGGGGAATTTTGTATAGCATCTTTCAGTAGTCTTGTAGACCACATGCTCTTATATGGCCTGGGAAATCCTTTTCCCTTTTAGACTCGACTTGATCCTAAAACATATTTTTTCAAAACCCATACGTGATTCTACCCACTACAAAAGAGTACAGAAACACAATTTTTATGAATTATATTTGCATACAACATTTTAAAATTTGAAAAAATAAATAAAAAGCTATTTTTTTGGCGAAGTTTATGGGTTTTACCAAAATCCTTCCTATGGGAGAATGTGTGCTAACTGAAATAACCAATTTTAGGTGGTAAATATACACCCCTTAGATAGTTCTAAGGGTATCATATGATACATATCGATACTATACCCAAATCCCCCCATATCAAGTATGCATTTTCCTGTGCCTCCTCCACTCCAAGTCTATTGGAAACCCTTGTTTCCTTACAGAGATGTTAATTTCCCTCGTCGAGAATATCCTTGGACCTATTATAGAGGAAGTCTATGTTGGCTCAGGCTGGACGGATCTAGAAGATTGTTTCGTCAGTACCTTTGGCTTGGATCAAGTTATAGATTTCTTGTACTTGTTGCTTTTAATCAATAAAGAGGCCCATTTATTGTTCTTAAAATATGTTGTCATATTATGAATGTTAAATTATTATTTTATTTATGATGATCTCACATAATATGCACTTTGAATTTTATTATTTTTGTATGCTTTGGTAATTGACTTGAAATTCTACACATCTTGGAGGAAGAAGAGGATTTGGACCCTACGAGATCTAGTCCAAATGTAGGACAACTTGGTATGTCTCTTATCAAAATATTGTGAATTAAAATTTTTGGTATGCTTGCATGAGTGTTTTTTTTTCTTATTCTGATCTATTCGAGCTCTCAACCCCGACTCGCGGTGATATTTCCCATAAACAATTACATATATAGAAAAATACCTCTATAATCCAAATTATCTAACAAGAAACACTATGATGTTTCTTACATCATTTACCACTCTTAAATAAAGTTAAATGTAGGTATTATTAGTCCCTTCCATAAGGTAGTAGGGAATATAGTAATCATTTTTTGCATTTACATTAATCTGTGTATGAAAATGAAACCATGAAAACTTATATTTTAAAACACATAATTTTATATACCTTTTATCTAACCTATTAAATATTGACAAGGATTTTTATTTTCCAACGAAGAGTTTTGATGTCCCATTTGGCCTCTTCCCAAAGCGAAGAGGTACAAAAACCTAGTTTAAGATATCATATTATCAAAAAAAATCTCACAATGAAGTAATGCTATCATTACTTCATTAATATTAAATTTTTGTATATATTGTATTTTTGTATAAAATGTGACCCGAAGGCATGATTACATGTGGCTGCGAAATTTTCAATGCATTTTCACGACTACCAAATTTTCAATATTTTTTCATGGGCTTGTTCGGCGACTCGAGATTCGAATAAGCGACTCGAACTTGGAACAAGCTTTGCATCTCTCAAAACTCTGATCTTCGGGTAGCCTGGTTCAAGTCCCACTTGCATCCAACCTTCCACCCTACTAGTAATAGGGAAAAACTCTTTCCTTCCTCATCCATCCTTATTGTGTTCAGTATTAAAGCGCACTTCATCAACCCTTTTCTCTATTGTTCCAGTCCTGTGAATGGTGGTTGCGCCTCTTCCTTACTGGCTTACCCAAGTATACTATTTCAAGTGCAGAGCTGACAGGGTAGGGTTATTCCCTAGGGTATTAGTGAGAGCAATGTTTCTGATTTTAGATTTTTTTCTTAGGTACAAGTCAGGGTTTAAAGAGATATTTTCCTACATAGGTTCAAATCCTCTCAGAATTCAATATATACAACCTATCATTCAGGTTGTTGAGGGATAAGGCTCCCTAGAAGGAGGCCCAAGTTTCTTCTTTTGTCCCTATAGTTGGGTCCAATTTGAGATCTAGGTTCAATTTTCCCAAGGTGTTAAAGAAATTTCACATAGGACTATTTGTTGAGGTAAATTGCTGCTAAATGAAACCTCAAAATGGTTTGGGAAGGCTAAGGATGAGAGGGTTTTTTTTAATATGATTTTTACTCCTTCCTCCCCATGACAAAGGTATTTGGTTCATTTAATTTCAGACACCAATTTAATTTTTAGTTACAAATTGTTTCATGGTTGACTCTAGTATGTTCAAGGATATGACAATTTAAGGCTTATATTATTTGACTTGGAGTTGCAATTTTTTTTGTGAGTGACCGTAATATTTTCAAGGATATGTGAACCTTTACTTAAAAATGGGAATGAAAATTGTAGGAGGAAGTTATTCCTTTTATCATTGTATTGAGTTTCCTAACGTAGGGTATAAATTAATTTCAGTTATTCTGCAAATTGCAAATACATATCTGCATTAGGATAAACTCACAAAATATGGCTCATTTTATTGATTAAAAAAGCCTCTAAAGTTTTCTAGTAATTAAGTAACTTTAGCGACAAATCTGTGAGGTATGGAATTTGGTTTGCTGGTATCTTTGTTGGGTTTGACACAATTGTTTATTTTCATAAATCATATCATGATTCATGAATTGGAAATTTCGTTCCTAGTCACATAGCAACTAGCTATAAGGTTTTAACAGAATACTTTATAAATGTTATTGTAAATCCTTGTGATGGATAATGGTAAAATTTTCAGATATTACATGGCTAGTACTAAAGCATCAAAAAAATTGTTCAGTTTATTGGCATTCTAGGAGATAATTTAGACAAGATTAATTAACTTGGACAATTTTTTTTTTAATAAGATTAAAACATATTAATAGCCATAATAAATGAGTTAGGTCAGTGAAATTAATATGGTATTAGATCCCCCACCACAGTTTTGATTCCTTAAAGGAAGTGGTTGGATCACTTGTGCAAGCGAAGTGTGGAACAATCATAGTCGTTAAATATAGGTTAGGAATTTGTACAGTGAAAATAGTATCCCATCTCGTGAGTAAGTTGAAGGATATTATCACAAAGAAATTTGGAAAATTAACATAAGAGATCAGAATTTACCATGAAAAATGTAGGTGTGACTTTTTCATCTCTACGTTACTTACCTCAGATGCAACATTCACTGTTAGACAATCACCGAGCACCATTAATTAGAAAGGAAAAAATAGATACACTAGTAAACTCTACATCGAAAATCCAAGTATATTTTTACAAAGTCATCTCCATATTTTTGTTTTTTGGAAATTTGTGAGTTCGAATAAATGGGGAGGTTATGATTTCAATCCATTTTGGATTTAATTAACCCAAATTCCATGCAATTTTTGGTAGAAAAAAGATGTCGTAGGTCATGCATTCGAGATGTTTGGATTTCTTGTCCAACGATGTGTGAGTGTTGTTGGAGAGGCAAGCTCCACTAGTCCAATTTTATAGAGATACTATGGGTGAGACAACCATATATTTCTATAGAGGCCCCACATTGTTCATACATTCCTTTTAATTTTATTTTATATTTAGTCCATGCATTATGTTTAAAAAACACTTTAATCACTTTGCATATGGTTTGTTGTGGATAGGCATTTATGACAACCTCTTTCATAGTATACTCTCATAGAATGACTATGTTAGGTCCCTATAATAATAGTGTAGCCCATTTATTCCCCATATTGTTATTAATGTTCCCCTGATCCAGATTTATGTAGGAATGCAATGGAATACATATATAACCATAAACACAGATATGCAATGGAAATAATGCTTCATTTTATTAATAAAAGAATGACTGAAATATGCATACAGACATAATGGAAATAAACTAGCTAGGGTGTTGGCAGCGTATCTCCGAGAAGATATGTGGCGACTACAGACCTCTGAACTGTGTTACAATGAGGCTCGAGGACCTATTTATTATTAAGAAACAATAGAGAACTCTAAACGTCCAAAATCCTAACCCTAGGAGATGAAGCGCCAAAACTATGGGCCCCGTTTGGGTAAATTGGTGTTTCAACTTTGTGGGGACATAACTTTGGCATACGATCTCTGTTTGACGCGTATCATACCTTGTTATAAAGATCTATCTGAGGAGTAAAAATTTCAATGTGATCAACATTGGTCCATGGACCCATGCTACTCCCATTTTTCCCAAAAATTATTGTTTAGAGCATTAAAACAACTCTGGAAGTTTAGGACCCGAAAAAATGCTAAAAATGGTAAGTTGTGCTGCAACTTAAAAACTAAAAAAATTGATGGTGGGGGTTCAAATGGAATAGGTGGGTGGCCACAAATATCCACCTAGATCATTAAGGCCCTAAAATAGCTCCGGGAGTGCAGGACCCGAAAACATGCTAAAAATAGTAAGTTGTGCTGAATGTGAAAAGCTGCAAGAATTAATGGTGCGGGTCCAAATGGAATAGATGGGTGGCCACCGATATCCACCTGGATCATTCCTCCCTCCTTTGGAAGCAATGGTCCCCATTGCATTGAGATCCTCCATGAGATGAGGTAAATTCTGTTGAATTGGGTATTAGATTCGTCGAAGATGTCATGGACCTGTGGGCGGACATGCTGGATGTGTTTAGTAATTTTAGTTTCTTTATAAAGCTCAGACCGTACATGTGTGGATTCTATATGTGTAGTTGCATGAGGTATGGAAACATCAGGCGGCGGTGCGTCGAGGGTCAGATCAATGGAGTGCTTGTCGTGACGGTGTAGAGGAACCTCTATGAGGAGGAGAAAATGTCCTCATATTCCTCCATGACTTTGTCCATCTACTGCAACCATGCAGGGGAGCCCTATTTTGAGATTGTAGCCACAATATTCTTCTTTCTCTGTGAGCTAGTTGTAAGGAAAATAAACTTCTTGGTTTGGGAAACAGTCTTACTGTGTTGTTTTGGAGTACTCAAAGAGATGACAAGAGGTGGTACTACCTCTGCTATCTTGTACAAGTTATTTCCCAAAGTAATAATAACAAAACGAGGCCTAGATTCATATACAACATGTCTCATCCACAAGTATGGTTGGCCCAATAATACATCAGCTACATCAAGAGGAGAAAAATCACATAATACCTCATCCATGAATGGCTTGATGCTATACGGAAGGTGGTACTATTGGCGGATGCAGATATCTCTCCCTGGGTGAAGCCACCCGATGGTATATGGTTGCAGGTGTGCTATGGTTGGAAGTTCGAGCCGCTTCATGACCTCTAGTGAAATGAGGTTCTTTTGGCTTCCACTATCGATAAGGAATTGTATTGGAGAACCCTTCACCCACATCTATGAATGGAAGAGGCACTCCCCCTCCTCTCGATCCTTGGGATCCTCCCTCTGGATCTTGGTGGTGACAACAATGGCACTGGGATCCGCATCAATGATTTTCTTCCCTTTTTCATTGCCTTTGTCTGGTTCTAAATCAGGATCAGAAAATGTATTCGATTTGGGTGCCTTTAGTTCGGCCACCAATGACTGTTTGGCCCAACACTCATTTGTGTTATGAGTGGGGCTGTTATGAAATTCACACCACTTCCCCGTGTCCTTCTTTGGATTTGTGGTGTTGTTCTGAGTTGCCCATATTTTTCCTTTCCCCTTGTTCTGTGGTTTGGGGGCACCTTTCCCTAGCTTCAGATTCACAGATATAAAGTCTTGCTTCTTCTCCTTAAATTTCAGCTCAATCTTGGCAACATAGCAATATGCCATGCCAAGCGATGTAATGTCGAGAAAATCCATTTCATCATGTATGTGATTTTGCAGACAACTGCGGTACTTGACCACCAAATGTCTCTCTGAATCTTTAATACCCAACTTTATGCACAGGGTATAGAACAAATTCATTAGTTCATCCACATCTTGATCCCTTTACTGCCGCAGCATGGTCCATTGGATGTATTTGTCCTCATAGATCCCCACGGGGTAGTATTGTTCCTTGATGCCATCTCAGAATGAATTCCAAGTGTGTGTGGCCAAGAAAAGAGAGGGTTCCCCTTTGTCCTCTTGCTCATAGTAGGTTTCACACCAGTCTTTGACATGGGGAGCAGCTTTGAGGAGTGAAAAAATAAACTTTTCTCGGTCGGAGAAACCATGGACAGAGAAATACCCTTCCAACAAATTTAATCATCTATCTACGGTGTCTGCATCTATCTGGCCTTCAAATACAGGAATGTCAAATTTTACCTGTACCTTGAAGGGAGTGATGCCTCCAAAGTGGCTGTTGGATGTAGATGCACCGTAGGTGGGTAATCGTTGAAGGATCTGAGAAAAGTTATCCATCATCGCATTTTTTTGTTTCTCAAGTGCCTCCTCGAGTAATATTTTTATAGGATCTCCTACTCCCTCATCTTTCTTTTCTTCCGCCATGGGAGGTCATCAGGGTTTGCGAGGCTGATCCTGCAAGGGTTCAACTAGATCAAGCCCTAACTCCTCATACCCTGACTGCGTTGGGGACATGCAAAGAAAAACAGAGAAAGAGCAGACCGCTCTGATGCCACTGAACCGGATTTATGCAGGAATGCAATAGAATACATATATAACCATAAACACATAGATGCAGTGGAAATAATGCTTAATTTTATTAATAAAAGAATGACTAAAATATGCTTACAGACATAATGGAAATAAACTAGCTAGGGTGCTGGTAGCGTATCTCTGAGAAGAGACGTGGTGGCTACAGACGTCTGAACTGTGATACAATGAGGCTCAAGGACCTATTTATTATTGAGAAACAATCGAGAACTCTAAACATACAAAAACCTAACCCTAGGAGATGAAGTGCCAAAACTATGGGTCCCATTTGGGTAAATTGGTGTTTCAACTTCCTGGGGACGTAACTCTAGCATAAAATCTCCATTTGACGCATATCATACCTCGTTAGAAATATCTATCTGAGGAGTTAAAATTTTCATGTGAGAAACATTGGTTCATGGACCTATGTTGCTTTCGGGTTTCCAAAAAAATGTCGTTTAGGGCATCAAAACGACTCTGAAAGTTCAAGACCCGAAAAATTGCTAAAAATAGTAAGTTGTGCTGCAACATAAAACCTGAATGAACTAATGGTGGGGGTTCAAATGGAATATGTGGGTGGCTACCAATATCCACCTGGATCATTAAGGCCCTAAAACGGCTCCAGGAGTGCAGGACCCAAAAACCTGCTCAAAATAGTAAGTTGTGTTGAATGTGAAAAGCTACAAGAATTGATGGTGCGGATCCAAATGGAATAGGTGGGTGGCCACAAATATCCACCTGGATCATCCCCATAGGTGTATCCCCATTATTTTTATTTGTGTGCCCATGTGGTCCCCATATTGTTATATTGTGACCACTTAGACTCCTATATGTAGAAGGTAGGTTTTGTCATTTTTATCATCCAAGAATTTTTCATTTATATAATGTAAAGGAGGTTCCCCCCTCGAAGCGGCTGATTTATAAGTCGTTGATCTATATTTTTTTCTATTTTGTGAGTTGGTTTCATAACATTTGGTATCAGAGATTGGGATTCTATGGTTTTGCTTCTTCAAATAGGTCATATTTGCATTTTTTCTATAATGCTTTTTCTACAAGGCTTCAAAATCTAAAAATTTTACCACGTGGATTTGAACGAGTGCTTAAATTTGTGTAAAAATTTCAGACCTTGGTTCGTTATATTGTTGAAGATATGATCTGAGGAAGTTATGGTTTTTGGAAGCTCCATAATTTCATCTCAAACATGTGACTGAGGGAAAATAGTCATAACTTTTATTTCAGGAATTGGATTTGAATTCTGTTAAAATTGTCCAAAAGCACACATATGTTAGTTTCATGTTTATCAATTTCAGAGCCTAAGGTCGAAACAATGACATGTGGAAATCCATACAAGTTCGCTCTACTGAACCATTCCATAATTAGGTCATTGTGGAGATCAAGCATAACATTATATTGAATAATCCAAATCAAGTATGACATGTGGCATTGGAAAGAAGACTCAGAGGGATAATAAAAGAGAGAATTTTAAATCTTCAAGATCCAAAATAACATAGATAAATCAGGTTCAATATCAAGCTCCTCAAAAGAAAGCAAAAGGTGTGTATTCTTTTAAAATTTCATAAATTTTGTTTAAAAAAATCAGTTTGAAGTGATTCCAAGGGAATATTGAATCATTTATATCAGTATTGGGTCCTAAAATTCCTCCCAAAAATAATTCCAAACCTATTAAGCCCTCAGAAATCTCTACTATGACGCATGAAGAGGAAGAAGTGCAACATGATATGTCAAAATTACGAGACCAAGTGAAACACATTTCTCTCTCACAAAGAGTAAAAAAAAATGAAATGGAAGCTAATATGGATGCTTTGAAGGATGGTTTAAAATAATACTTGGAGTTTTTGAATAATGGTTTAAAATTAGACATCGATGCTTTGAAGAATGGAAGCTAAGATAGATGGTATAGAAGAAAAACTAAAAGGAAACATGAAAGACTTGAAGAATGGTCTAAAAGCATACATGGAAGGTTTGAAAAAGTTGCTACAAGAAATGCTTCCTAATGGTGAAAAGTTACTAGATGAAAGTCATGATGATAAAAACAAATATTAATCATGATTCCATAGCCTCTACTATTGCATTGAATACCCACCATATAAAAAATATTGATATGAGGAAGGTTGATGGCAAGGATCCGAGAGTATCTCATCAAGTGGAAGAATTTTCCCACTGATGATTCCACATGGGAGGATGAGAATTTTATACAGAAACATCCAAAACAACTCAAACATTGAGGACAACACTTTTTTGGAAGAGAGGAGAATGTTAGGTCTCTATAATACTAGTGTGTCCCCTTACTTTTATTTTTATTGTAGCCCCACTATTATTATTGGTGTGCCCATGTATTCCCCATATTGTTATTAGTATGCCCCATAGGTATAGCCCCATTATTGCTATTTTTGTGACCATGTAGTCCCCATATTGTTATATTTTTACCCCTTAGACTCATATATATAGAAGGTATGTTTTTCCATTTGTTTCATCCAAGAATTTTTCATTTATGTAATGTAAAGGAGGTTGCCCCTTGAAGAGATTGACTTCTAAGCCGTTGATATATGTCTTATTTTATTTTGTGTGTTGGTTTCATAACAGAATGGGCATGGCACTGCATGCCATTTTTTTTAGTGCTACTTAACATTCTAACCAAAAACTCAGGATGAGTTCTTCTAATTCCTACTCCTCATCATACATTTTGTAGCTCGATAGGGGATTTCATCTTCAAATTTCATGCTAAGTTATACAACTGGACTATTGGTAAGTATCCATCTTAGATGAGGACATTATACATATAACTTGGGTATCATAAATGCCTATATGTGCACCAACTATATCAAATTGAGTGTTGCTTTGTAGTGTGTATGGTTATCAGATAATTATTGTTTAATAAATGGTCAAATAAGTAGTTATGAATAGAAACCTTACAATGTATAATGCCTCAGGAAATTTTCGCTTTCCCATAGTTCCAGTGTTTTGTTATCATGAAACAATTTCAAAATGTTTTTTTTTTGTGTGGAAGATTTCTAATTTGTACTATCATATTTTTTACGATTAAAAGCTATTAATTTTCATTAATAATAAAATATAATATTCCATAGAGGGGAATGGTTATATCTTTTCTCTTTTTATATTTGATTACAACCTTACACTCAAAACACGAACTATTTTGAAAATTATTTTCATTTTTCTCAACAAAATATATTTCCCATTGTACTATCACATAATATTCTGTTAATAATTAGTCATATTTCATTTATTTATCCTATGCATATAACTAAACATATTTAATTTTTTCAACTTATCATATGATCAATAATGTAAATATTTGAAGCATGTGTTCTATATTGATACATTTATCCACAACATTGTTTCCATTATGCCAAAACTACTATATGAGTGCTCTAAAATGGCAGGAAATGCTCACCTTACCTTCATATTTTTTATCCTTTTTCATCATATACCATTGAAATGTTATTTCCAAAATCCATATTTTTGGTTGTTTTTAATTTCTCTAGTTTGTTATCGCACTAAATAGTTACATACATGTATTAATTTAGATACCAAATGTAAAATAAAAACAGATATAAACAACACAAAATGTTATCTCTATCCAATGGTTTTACTCATCTTGAATGAAGAATGGGATTGTTTCCTTTCTCACCCTTTCTATTGTCTGCATATTTATGTGCAATGGTTTTCCCTTGGTATTCTAGCATTTTGTCCAGTTTATCTTGTGGGTCATCTAATTTTTCCTTGGGTTTCTTCTGGACTCTCTTCCCAAGAACCTTCAGTTATCCCATTATCTTTTTCCAATTCAGAGTCTAGACTTCCTATCATCCTTCTGATGATCATTATTTCTTTTATTTCTAATGTTTCCTTCACTGTAATAGTCCATTATGGTTATCCGATTTGGGAATTTTGTTCAACATCTTCTCACTGAAAATTAATGGTATATCCTTAATAAAAATATCTGGTGCTAAAGTAAAATTGTAGAGTGTACTTCACCTATCAGTGTATCCAGAGTCTATTGTAGAAGATATGGCAGGTTGAGGGAAAGGATTATCCACTATTCTAAGCTTGGCCCTAACCTATTCTCATTTCTTGCAAACTTTCCTCTGGGAAGCGAAGAAAATTTGAGATCTTTCTGTAACTTATTTCTTTTGGTATTATCTTCCCTTCTATATTTCCTTAGTAGGTTCATTCTAGGATAGGAATGAGACCCCTTAGATCTACCCACCTTTTGTTCATCTACATGGGTAAGATCCTTTAAGGGAAAGGAAAATTTCTTGTTCATTTTAAACCACAGGAACTTGAGGTGGGAAACTTGAAATGATGGGGAATAGCAGAAGAGAGTGAATAAAATAAGTTCCCTCAACCACTAAGAACTAGAAACAAACATATGAGCTGAAATTAAAAAATGTAAGTGAAAGAAACAAAAAGTGAAGAGAGCTTTAAACCAAAACCAAAAATTGAGAAATGAGCACTGAAATATGAGATACCTTAGACACCACATCGTTGGAGCTTTAATAACATGGGAAATACCACATTTAGAAATGGAACAATGAGTTCCAATGGGATGTTTAGAGAGTCCCCATAGAGTTTTGAAAAATGGACATTTTCTTAACTACTAAAGTAGGAATGGTAGCTACTGGTATTACATAGGATTGGTTTTAGATTTTAGATAATCCGCCTTCTCATTAGTTCCTTAGGATCATTCTAAATAAACAAATTGAATGATATTTGCTTACCCTCTTTGTATTTCCATTGTTGTGGATTCTACTTCTAGAGGAATTAGCTTGTGTTGCAATATGAAATGTACATTTGATCAATCATAATATTGGTTGATCTATATAGAATCTTAGTTCATTATACTTTTTTTCTTACGACATTTCTTGATTAAGGGTGCTTGGATTCTTTTCCAAAATTAGAAATTTTGAGATACATTTTGTTGTCTCATGATCCCACTTATCCAAACTTTCCTCATTCATTTTTATTTTCATTTTTATGGTTTAAGTCTTAAATTTTTACTCCTATATTACAATTCAAACTTGGATTCTCTATGTATCAGGAATGTACATGCTTTGTGTAGTAAGAAATTCCAATCTTCACTTGTGTGCAAAATAGTTTTTTGCTTGATTGTTGACAGGATCCAAGTATGGATGTTATTATTAAAATCATAAAAATCTTTTGTTTTAGCTTATTTTCTCAAAATATTTAGGCTTGTTAATATTCTTGGTTAATATGTTTGGAAATTATATTTGTTGAACAATATTCTAATTGATGTTTCAACTAAAATTACAGGTAGTTTTGCTTCAACTCATGTTCAACATTTGGCATCATGAAATTGAATTTAGTATATTTTGAATTTGGATAAAATTGGTTGTTTGTTTGTATTATAGTTTATAGCATAGGTGTTTACTTCAA
Organism: Pinus albicaulis; assembly: GCA_034641835.2. Lineage (NCBI taxonomy): Eukaryota > Viridiplantae > Streptophyta > Pinopsida > Pinales > Pinaceae > Pinus > Pinus albicaulis. The sequence continues at coordinate 1,609,658,941 of CM076578.1, read as the reverse complement.
GTCTTGTATGAGTTTTTTTCCTTTTGGAATGGACCTATGTGGATTAGGGATTTGGGAAATTTATTGAATGATAACATGTGATATGTTATTTTTTTTGTTACCTGAACTCTTTCTATGGGTATTATTTTATTATGTGTTTGTTCCTTAAATAACAACAACTCAAGTTTCATCATTGGCAAATAGATGTTGATTTATTTGGTGCATTTTTTGAGTTTCTATCTCATAAAGTCACATATTTACTAACCAATACTTCTGTGAGCGAGACAAATTTTGAAGTTGATTTGTTTGGTGATACTGGATTTGGTCCAAGTTTTACTACTTCTATGCCTATTCCTGCGCCTACACCTACACCTATGATTGTACCTGTATTTTCTCCTACCTATCAAAATCAGGTAAATGTGATTATTTTTCTCTTGTTATAGATTTTGCATGGTACCACATGTCTCTAAGGATATATCGATGTAGGTTTCATGGTTGTGGATTGAATCAAATTATATTGCTTTTAATTGGAAATAAATAAAATCTCAGGTTTTCTTTTCATGTTTTACGCATAAATTGGTTGTATTGTTCTGAGGTCTTGATTGTATTTTTATTATAAAATTTAATAGCTTAATGAAAATAATTTTGGTGATTCTCCATTTAAGGTGTCATATTCTTCGCCTGGAGAACCCTTTTCTGCACAAGAACATAACACTACAGGGCCTGTAACACCCACTTTTAGCATTGGACAAAGTGGAGGCTCTAGGGCCTTCACAGTTGTTGCTACTTCGAAAGTTGATAATACATCGAGTTTTGGTTTCATGGATAGTTTAAAACTTGCACGGTCCATTAGATTTACTGGGTGAGTTGTTGGTTCTCATCATTAAATTTTCGGTCTTTGTTATCTCTTGATATTTTAAACTACGACATGCATTGTGGTAATCATTTTTTTCCTTTTCAAACTACAGGCACACATTTTTCTAGAGGCAGTTGAAACAGCCCTTGTGTCGACACCAATGACAAGATGTTTTTTATAACAAGTAGTTTGTTCACATGAAAGCATGTGCTCATTTGCAAGTAGTTTGAAGAAGCTTTAGAGTGCCTAATGACATTGGATTAGACCTTAGTGGTTGTAAATGTTCATTTTATTCAATTGACATCAATGACATTGATATTGACCCCAATGGTTGTAAACTTTTATTTTCTTCAACTGACATTTGCAAGGACTTGATGCTTCACAAATCCCCTAGTTATTAGAGTTTTTAAACTTAGAAACATAAATAAACTTGATAAACTTGACATGGGTAGGATTCAAAATTACTTGTCCTAAAGATGTGTTCATTTATATATTTGATATTGAAAAATTGGGTTAGTGTAAATGTGAGTAGGTAATATATCCAGTCCTTTTGAAAATTCTATAATATTATCTAATTACAAAACATCCAATATTTATGAAGTATTTATGATTAAATTTTATACTACTAAAATAAATATCAAACTAATAGAGAATTTATGGCTTTGTATATTTGATTTAAATTAGATTATCTTTCAATTTTTTATTATGTGTGTCTAGGCTAAAACTATACCAAAGCGAACCTGTTAAAATAAATACACTAGCACAACCACATTAGTAAATGTGGTTGATATATGCAAAAGGAGTATTATCATGATATTACTACTATTATTAATTATTATGATTATAATATTACTACTATTATTAATTAATATTATTTTAAATTACATTGAATAGCATTATCAATTAATAAATATTAATAATAATATATTAATTCATTAATAATAATAATAATAATAATGAATATTAATAGATATCCATTCATTAATAATAAATATTTATTCATAAATATTTAATAAGATAAATATTATAAATCCATTGGAATAATAAATCCAAAGGATTAATACTAAAAACCCAATGGATTATAAACCCAAGGGAATAATATAAATCCCTTAGGTTTATCAATCTAAGGGTTCCTATTCCTAGGGTATAATACTAAAACCCCAAGGTATTGTAAATGCAAGGGAATAATATTAACCCAAGGGGATAATACTAAAAACCTGAGGAATTAAAATCCCAATGGAATACTATTAAACCCTAGGGATTAACATCATAAAACCAAGGGATATAAACCTTAAGATAAATACTATAAACCCTAAAATAAACATGGTTGACCATGGTTGACTATAGTTGATTTTCATTTTCTGACAATCCTTGTTACAATGCGATGTTGGACCATGGTTGACCATGGTCAACCATTTTTATTCTAGGGTTTATGATGTTTATCTTAAGGATTATATACCTCGAGTTTATAATATTAACTCTCTGGGCTTAATATTATTACTTTGGGTTTATAATCCGTTGGGTTTGATACTAAAAACCAAAGGAATTATAAACCTTAGGGAATAATATTAAACCCTAGGGATTAATATAATTAGAAATCCTATGAATAATCTCATACCCTCGGAATATGAAACCTTAGATTAATAAACATAAGGGATTGAAAATATAAACCCAAGGGTTTAATACTAAAACCCCAAGGGATTATAAACCCAAGGGATTAATATTAAAAAACCTCGGGTTTATATTTCCTTGCCTTTTTAGTATTAATCGCTTGAGCTTATTATTCCCTTGGTTTTATAATATCAATCCCTTGGGTATATTAATATAAGGGTTCATATTACTAGGGTATAATATTATTCATAGAGTTTAAAATATCATTCCCTTGGGTATGCTAGTCTAAGGGCTCATATTCCTAGGGTATAATATTATTCATAGGTTGATAATATTAATATATTAGGTTAAATATATAGCATGATCAAAAAATGGTTTATATACCTTGGATTTATAATATTATACCCTTAGGTTTAATAATATCAGTCTATTGGGTTTATAATACATTTGGGTTTTAGTAATAATTCCTTGGGTTTAAAATATCAATCCCTTGCATTTATTAATATAAGCATTCATATTCCGAGGATATAAAACTAAAAACCCAAGGGACTATAAACCCAAGGGAATAATATTAACCCAAGGGATTAATACTAAAAACCCAAGGAATTATAAACCCAAGGGAGTAATATTAACCCAAGGGATTAATACTAAAAACCCAAGGAATTATAAACCCAATGGAATAATATTAAACCTTATGGATTGATATTATAAACCCAAAGATAAATATTATAAACCCTAAAATGAACATGGTTGGTCATCGTTAACAATGATTGATTTTCATTTCGAGACAATCCTTGTCACAATGTGACTTTCAGTCATGGTTGACCATGGTTAACCATAATTATTCTAGGGTATATAATATTTATCTCAGGGTTTATATATCTTGGGTTTATAATATTAATTCCTTCGGTTTAATATTATTCATTTGGGTTTATAATCCCTTGGGTTTAATACTAAAAATACAAGAAATTATAAACCCTAGGGAAAAATGTTAAACCCTATGAATTGGTATTAATTACAAACCCTATGAATAATATTATACCATAGGAATATGAACCCTTATATTAATAAAACCAAGGGATTGATATTATAAGCACAAGGGAAAAATAAACCAAGGGATTAATATGGAACCCCAAGGGATTATACACCCAATAGAATAATAAACCCAAGGGATCAATACTCAAAACCCTAGGGTTTGAATTCCCTTGGTTTTTTTAGAATTAATCCCTTGGGTATAATATTATTCATAGGGTTTACAAAAATAAGGGACTAATACAATAAATCCAATGGATTGATACTATAAGCTCAAAGGATGAACACTAAAAACATAATGGAATATTAACCCTAGGGTTTTTATTATTGATCCCTTGGGTTTATTATCAATTGGAATAATATTATTTCCTTGTGTTTATAATCCCTTTGGGTTCTAGTATTAACCCCTTGGGTTTATAATATCCACCCCTTAGGTTTATTAATCTAAGGGTTCATATTCCAAGGGTGTAATATTATTCATATGGTTTGTAATTAATATTAATCCCTACAGTTTAATATTATTCCTTAAGGTTTATAATTCCTTGGTTTTTTAGTATTAAACCAAAGGGATTATAAAACCAAAGGAATAATACTAAACCCAAGTAATTAATATTATAAACCTCAGGTATATAAACCCTAAGATAAATATTATAAAACCTAGAACAAATATGGTTGACCATGCTTAACCATGGTCCAACGCCACACTGTGAAAAGGGTTGTCTGAAAATAAATATCAATGATTGTCAACCATGGTCAAAATTTTTTATTTTAGGGTTTATAATATTTATCTTGGGATTTATATACCTTGGGTTTATAATATTAATCCATAGGGTTTAATTTTATTCCCTTGGGTTTATAATTCCTTGGGTTTTTAGTATTAATCACTTGGCTTTATGATCCCTTGGGCCAATATTATTCCCTTTGGGTTTTAGTATTATACGCTAGGAATATTAATGATTCAATTAATAAATCGAAGGGATTGATATTATAAACCAAAGGGAATAATAAAACCAAGGGTTTAATACTAAAACCCCAAGGTATTACTAACCAAATGGACTAATATTATTAAATCAAAGGGACTAATATTATAAATCCAAGGTATATAAAACCTTGGATGGCCATGAATTATATTGAACCTAAGGGATTAATATTATAAACCCATGAATAATATTATACGTTAGGAATATGAACCCTTAGAATAATATTCACAAGGGATTGATATTATAAACCCAAGGGAATATAAACACTAGGTTTTTTAGTATTAATCCCTTGGGTTTATTATCCCTTGGGTTAATATTATTCCGTTCAGTTTAGAATCCCTTGGGGTTTTAGTATTAACCCCTTCGGTTTATAATATCAATCCCTTGGGTTTATTGATGTAAGGGTTCATATTCTGGTTGAGGTATAAAATGTGTCTTTTAAACGCCTATTTATCCTACATTAATTATCAATCTAGGTACGATTTTTTATTTCAAGAGTGTACTTTGTCTGAGGCTGCAATTCAATCTAAGAGTAATGCTTTGCAATATGTAGTAAAGTGTTGTAAATACAAGAGTAAACGGATGCTTGGAAATGAAATCTAACTACAATGACATGAAATTAAATACTCTGAAATCCAATCATTCACTCTGCAATCATCAGTCAAGGATGCAATAAAGATAACTCTTTCCTTTAGCAACGGATGCAATTGAAATCAAATGAAAAAAAGCCAATCAATATGAGAACGAAGGTAGCAATAACCAAATGTCCTTTATACTTGATGATATTGCATTAAAAAAATTAAATGGAAATGGAAATTGAACTAAATCACTAATGCTGTTAATGAAAGTAAACTAGGCAAGCTCTTAAAAACAAAACCAACTCTTTGCAGGAATGAAATAGACTGTAAACTAATTAACTGAAAGGAAAAAAAAATCTAGAATTGAACAGCAATAGAAATGAACAACAAGCTCTAACTAATGGAATTTAACAACGCTTCTATCTAATGGTATTGAACAACAAAACTCTATTGAATAGCAAATCCTATTGGACAGCAAACTGAACGAAACAACAACTTGAATCCGAACAACAAATAGATGGGAAAAACGAATGAAATAGAATAGCATGGCTCTGTTAAAGCATAAGAAGACAAGTTATATAGATATTAATATTTTTGTTAAATCAGAAAAGGAATGGCAACGCAATTCTAACACACCAATATTATGAAGCAATTAAGTACTAAACCATTAAACTTTAAAGCTATAATGAAAACAAATGAAAACCGTCACACAACATTAATTGAAAGATAATAATACAAACAACAGATAGATCCACCAGGGCCGGGCCCTTAGCCACCAGTGAAACATCGCTAGGTTATTCCAGAATCAAGAAATGGAACAGAAACTAGATCATGTATTAATCGAGAATAATAGCATTACAACAGTCACTCACTGATCATGAGAGTCAATGAGAAGTTACAGAGTTACAAAAGGAGTTTCAATAATAATCATTCTTGTTTTTTTTTCAATTGCTACAGGCACTGCCTTTTATAACAATTCGGCAGACAATACAAGAAACAATGATAGGCTTTGAACAGTGATCCCTCAGGATCGAAACATCCTAAGGGATTTGCTCCCTTTTCTCCGTTTAACTAACACTTGGTCTTCTTAGGCTGTAGCCGTGCTATTCCCAACCTTACTTTAGCTGTGAATTATGCTTTAACCCTTCTTGTCTTGATACGGTCCTTTGCTGGAGGAACAACAATTAATCCTGTTTTAGCTTTGCCTTCTGAATGGTGGTTTCTCACTTCATTTGTTTCCTTTTGAGAATAAAAGAAAATATTTTAGCTAATTTTCACAATAAACATTAATATTTGCAATTCTATCATAATCCTTCAATATATCACCTTTCTAGAATAAAAAGAGTTATGTTTAAAGGAAAAAGGAAAATAAATACATGGTGAATTAATACCTTTTCCAATTCTCAACACACCCCCCTACTTACCCTTTTTTATGTCCTCATGAAAACCATAGTTTACATGTAAAGCAGTTAGGGAATAGGCTTAAGAGGGTTTTTCATTAAGAGGTCTAAAACCATGATTTGCAGCTAAAGCTTCAAAGATGTGCCTTGTCTGTCCTTCAGGTAATTCATATTTGGATTTATAGTATATTACAAGATACCATATAATGGGACTTCAAAACCTACAACCTAGCCAGTATGGGCCTTCCCTCAAGATGAGTTTACTATAGAGAATCAAGCGGTCAACAGCTAATCCAAAATTTCTATAATTAAATGGCTCTCTATCCTGAACATTCCGATCAGAAATATTCCATTGGACTTTAGCTGCTATATAGGCCTGGTCTCTGATAGATATAAAATATTCTACCCCATCAAGGAAAATTGCTTTGTGGATGGGTCCCAATGTCTGGATCCCACCCTCCTTTGTCATTAGACTCTTCTTCCTGGCCCATAGTTGTAGTGGGTGTCTCGGTTCACTCCTAACCTAAAGGTCTAGCTCGTTTTCTTGCCTCTCAAAAGTATTATAGGCCTTGAGCCATTTCAGCTAGTTGAGAGAAAATGAAATAAATGCTTGAAATTGGATATCACCCACAAAAGGGCTGGGATTTGTCTCCATTTCCCCAGCTAATATAAAATTGTGCAAGTAGAACTCACAGAGAAGACGCTGGACTTTTACTCCATATAGTTTGCAACAACTTATAAAATCATCTATAGTGTTTAATTTTATAGTTTTTCCTACCCTAACATCTTTAATTTTTAACTGTAAATATCTTTCTACTAAAAATAAAGCATAATTTTTGGTAGGGCATCTACATGCCAGAACATCTGTGTATAAGGAGCAGAGAGTATCCATTTGATTCTGGACCATTTTTAATCCACTCCTTACCTCTTAGAATTTCTCTTCTACCTTCTGACACTTATCATAGGCTTCAGCCTCTGATGCACTGATGTCCTTTAGTTGTTGTTGTAACTGTTGATATTTATTTTTGGGAACAGTCTCTTCTTCAAGATTTTCCCTAGCTTGTTGAGCCTGTGCCAGCTCTTCTTAGAGTTTTTCTATAGTAGGGTCTATTAAAAAAATTTTTTTATGTTGGAAATCGACCTAGGTGTCCTTGTTACAATTTCGAATGCCTACAGTATGTGTCTCTTTGTCGGCCATACTGCCGGAGGACAGTGCCTCAGTCTACACATATTTTTCACAGACCTGTACATTCTCAGTTTCAGCAACTGCGTCCATAGAAAATACCTGTTGTTCCTTGTTATTGTGAATGAGTGTGGGCTTAGTTTCAGTCTCCATGGCCCTTGTATTGTGGGGCTCTATTTGGATCGCTACATTCTTCATTTTCAATGTTTTTTTCGAGAATTTTCCCTGTTTTAGCACCCTAATCCTCTGCCTAAGTTGTTTTACTAGCTTTTGGAGCTTTTTCCGTTCCTTCCATAGCTTCCCAAGTTCATTTGTCTTCTTCTTCTTCTTGGAAGGAACAGTTGTTCCTTTTTCTATACTTGGTTTCCTAGCTAGGGTTTGCTCTCCAGCGGCTGTGCCTTCGTCCAAGCTTGCCTCTATGATTTTTGCTTGGAACATTTCTTCAACATTCACATGCTCCTGTCCACATTCCTCGAGGGGAATAACCCTATTTGGTTCTATTGTTCCCTGAGGGTTTTTTGTTTGGAACACTTCTTCAGTGTTCACATTCTTGTGGTAGAATTTCTCAAGGGAAGTAACACTAGTTGGTTCTGTTGTTCCCTGAGGGTTTCCTTCATCGAGCATTTCTTCGGCCATATATTTGTTGATAACAACTTGTTCCTGCAATTGGTCTATCTTAATGTTGAGGTTAAGTGGACTGTGAGGTTGTATATATTCACTCATATTGACCAATATTTTAGCCAATTGGTCCTCTTGTAATGGACTCTATGGTGGGCTTGCAATGGCGGTTTTAGGAGGTTCTGCTTCCTCAACTTCATTTTCACTGGTGTGATGAATTCTTTCTTCTTCATTGGTATGGTGACTTTCTTCTTCATGCTGATCTCCTTCTTCTTCACTGGTATGGTGAATTTCTTCTTCATGTTGATCTCCTTCTTCATTAGTGTGATTACTTCCTTCTTCGAGTTGCAGGGGTTGTTCATCTTCCGAACTGGGAAATTATAAGGGTTGGCTACTGCTACCCTAAAGATTTCATATCATTCCCCTACTTCTCCTAATCCTGGAGGACTCTCTACGCTTTAAAGGTTTTGTTTCTGTGCTAGTAACTCTTTTACATTTTGGGGCAGGTAGAGTTGTTCCTCCATCAATTGAGAATATCAATTCTTTCCAACTAGTTTGCTATTGGGAAAGAATGTAACTCACTATTAATCAGATTAAACAGTAATGGCTTACCACCATGGCTATATGATGAGACTTTATTATGCTTCGAGCAGCATCATGCAATAAGAAATTTAAATATGCAGGCAGGTTTGCAGTACATTTTTGCTTTAATACTGCTAATAACTTAAGGTGGCGAGGTCTTACCACATATTTTCTTCCATCACATGTGATATATCTCTATACTACTTTCGCGAGTTCTGTCCATGGTTCTCCCAAAGCTGCTGGGTGAACTCCTTTCCCTTTGACGACCAAAGTCTGCCCTTCATCCCAAAAAAGTTTCATGGCTTCTTGAAGTTTCACTTTTTTATGAGTCCATATGGGTCCTTCCACTGGTAGAACAGATACCTTGGTGATTATTGCGTCTGTTACTGCTATTTTCATGCCTCTAACCGTGGAATAGTCTTCCTGCAAGTTCTGCAAAAATTCAATGGCTACCATTTCATGTGGTTGCTGCAGTCGTGTGAGGTAAGTAATCCATCCTACTTTCTCTAGAATTTCCCATGCAGCGTTGGAAATAGCTAGCACTTGTGGCTCACTACGTATTTCTCGTCCTCTCATCTTGTTTGCACACTGTTAATTCTTCGAAAATAGACAGAAATGTAATGGAACAACACTTTGTGTATATCAGCACAATACCGTTAAGCTCTTTTTGTTTCCAAGAATTTTATGAACACAGGGATTCGAACCACATGCAGGCATTAAAAGGCATCCGCGCCCCCCTGAAAGATATTAGGTTGTCCTCAACCCTAGAAATAGAAGAGCAGTGTAATGCACAACAATGGCACAATAGTGAAAGGCATAAATACTTAGGATATGATCAACAAATTATCTCATTACTGAAATAGATGCATATTATTAAATTGTGAATATATATGGAAACATTATGTAATGATTTTGAACATAAGGAAAAGGAAAACTGATGTGAAAAAAGGTACTTATGCGGTCATTATCCACATAAACTATTATGATCGATTTTATAAATAAATTTCATGCATAATATGTTCCAAACAAAGGGTTTAGGAGCATACTCTCATTTGATATTAGATAAAGATATAAGAAAATGGTTTAACATTACTATTGATTTGTGAAAAATATGACTCCAATGCCATCAACAGAGCTCTGTTTCCCACAAGTGTCGATAACCTTGACAAAGTTTCTTTCTCACCCTTGGAACCATTATCCTTTATTTATGCCTAGGGAAGTGCTATGTGATGTCATGATTAAGGCACTATGATGGCTTGGGAACTAGATGAATCACAATGCCATTCACCAGGAAGAAGTGAAAGGTGGGCAGGTCGGCTCATGATGAGACCTCCTGTTCCAAGGACTTTTTATTTTTTTTCTTAATTGTCCATTCGATCATATCCCTGGTGTGGTGGCCATAGTGGGAATGGCACTTCACTTCTTCCTTATGATCATGGTAGGCTGGCTCTTGATGAGACCCCCTATCCTCCATCGGCCATATAATAGTATTGTTACTAATCATATATAGAAATTTTTCTTTTCTTTCTTTTCTTATAGCACTTCCCTATTTATATATAGAAGATGGCTCAACACTCAAGAGTAGGGATGGTGGAAGAAGTTTGAACATCTCAATAGAGAAAATATGCTCTTATTCTTATTCAATAAATAAAAATAAAAAAGAGTTATGAAGATTTAGGGAGGAACCAAGATGATAAATATAACCGATCATATTAATTTTAGTGAAAATAAGGACATCAAATTAATATATATGGCTGTGTCCTTCCCTTTTTTCTTATCACTACAAAACAATTTCTTAAAAAATGACAATTTCTCTTGATTTGCTAATTTCAGTAACCTCTAATTTGTGTGTTTTTATATAAATCATGTGTCTGCCTTTCTAAAACAATCATGAGGAATTCACCAAAAATCCTCAAAATGTATCTAAAATAAGAAAAATACACTCAAAAAGTGTTGTTCCTTAAAAGGGATAGAAAAAATAATCTGCGAAAATGTTGTTCCTTTCGAAAGGAATAGAAAAAATGATTAGTAAAAATGTTGTTCCTTTGGAAAGGAACAGCTCCTTTGGAAAGGAACAACAAAAACAATTATCGGAAATGTTGTTCCTTTCGAAAGGAACAATGAAAACAATCAACAAAAACTGTTGTTCCTTTAGAAAGGAACAACAAAGATAAGCAGAAGAAATGTTGTTCCTTTGGAAAGGAACAACAAAAAAAAGCAACAAGACTACTGTTCCTTTGGAAAGGAATAGCAAAAAAAATCTGCGTAAACAGAAAAAACAAACGGGAAAAATGTTGTTCCTTTGGAAAGGAACAACAAAAACAGGTGGAAGAAAAGTTGTTCCTTTGGAAAGGAACAACAAAAACAATAGACAAAAACTATTGTTCCTTTGAAAAGGAACAGCAAATACACACGGCAAAAAATGTTGTTCCTTTTTAAAGGAACAACAAATACACACGGCAAAAATTGTTGTTCCTTTGAAAAGGAACATCAAAAACTAGCACACAAACGCGTTGTTTCTTAAGAGGAACTGTTGTTGTTCCTTAAAAGGAACAACAGTTGTTCCTTAAAAGGAACAGCTTGAGAAATAAACTTTATACAAAAAAACAAACAAAGTAAAAAGAAAAGCTTATGTACAAGTTTCAAAGTAAAATAATTATTCAATGAAAGGGTTCTGAGGAGGAGTTATTTCCCTCAGTAAGAATTTGCATGGTAGAATCTTCCGGTAATTGCTGGTAAAAGGATTCTCGATTAAGGGGTTTATGGTAAATTCGTACTCGATGACCGTTTACTTTGAAAGAGTTTCTAGATCCATCAATGGTAGTTAATTTGATGGTGCCATTTTCATGCACTTTTTGTATCTCATAGGGTCCAAGCCATCGTGTCTGGAGTTTCCCTGGGAAATCCTGAAACCGGGAGTCGTATAGGAGTGCCTAATCTCCTTCGTGGAAGATTTTCTGTTTAATGAGGGCATCATGCCATTTTTCTCTCTGCTGCTAAATTAATGCAGTGTGCTGAAGAGCTGAGAGCCTAATTTCATCTAACTCATTGATTTGTTGTAATCTTCTGACCTGGGCTATTCTCAATATCTGAATTTCAAATTCTATTGGAAAGATGGGTTCTTTTCCAAATACCAATTGATATGGTGAATACCCAATGGTATTTCTCCATGTTGTTTGGTACGCCCACAAGGCTTCTGAAAATATATAAGCCCAGTCACGTCTATGTGATGCAACTGCTTTTGTAAGTATAGACTCTATCACTTTATTCATGCTCTCTACCTAGCCATTTGCCTGTGGGTGGTATGGGGTTATGATTTTGTGCTGAATGTGGTAATTTTCTAATGTTGCAGTGATTTTTTTACCTACAAATTGCGGTCCTCCATCTGTAATTACGTCCCTTGGGAGGTCGTATCACATAGATATGTGGAAAAGGAATTGTATTACAGAGTCCTCTGTAGCTCTTGAAAGTGCTTCTGCCTCAACCCATTTAGTAACATACTCTGTTGCAACTAGTATGTATGTTTTCTGATTTGATGGCGGGTTGATAGGACCAAAAAAATCGAGCGCCCATCATTTGAATGACTCGATTACTAACTATGGATTCAAATTCATTTCGTCGAACTGTCCAGGGCGACCTACCATTTGGCAACTATCACAGGCCTGTACAAACTTTTTAGCGTCTTTAAAAATTGTAGCCCAGTAATAGCCTATTTGTAAAACTTTGTGACCAGTCCTGCGATCTGAAAAATGTCCGACACAGGGCCCATCATGGCATGCTTTCAGAATATCAAATATTTTGTCTTTTCAGATGCATCTCCTGATGTGCATATATGCTCCTGTATGAAACAGGTAGCCCCCAATCCAAGAGAATCGAGTACTAGGTTGTACTATATGTTTTCGTTTATTGGGCGTTAGATGCTTATGTAATTTATCGATTGCTAAAAAATTTGCAATATCAGCATACCATGGTGTTCTAGAAGTAACAACGAACAAATGTTCATCTAGGAAGTGATCCTTGATTGCTGCTACATCTGTTGGTTTTGGCATCCGTGACAGAAAATCAACTACAGGGTTTTCTTTTCCAGGTCAATCCTTTATTGTGATGTCGAACTCCTGCAATAGAATCAACCATCTTGTTACTCGACCATTTGTAACAGGTTTATTTGCTAAAAAATTTATGGCTGAGTGATCTGTATATAAAACTATAGGATACCCAGTTATATAATGTCTAAATTTATTTACATCACGTATTACAGCTAAAAATTATTTCTCAGTCACAGTATAGTTTAATTTAGCAGGAGATATATTTTTGCTAATATAATAAATTGCATATTGTTTTTTATCTTCTTCCTGCCCAAGGACTGCTCCAATAGTTGTGTCTGAGGCATCAGATGAAATTTGGAATGAAAAATTCCAATTTGGGCCCCTTAGCACCGGGGCTGTTGATACAAGCTTTTTCAGATCCTCAAAAGTGCATTTATCTATCCAAATAAAATCAACATTCCCTGTTAATGCGTATAAAGGTGCAGTTACTCGAGAATAATGCTATATAAATCTTTTATAATAACCAGAAAATCCGAGAAAGCTACGTACCTCTGTTTGTGTGGTAGGAGTGGGTATTAAAAAAATTATCTGAATTTTAGCTGGATCTACCTGAATTCCAGCTGCTGAGATATAATGACCTAATATGAGTCCCTTGGTCATCATCATGTGACACTTTTCATGGCTTCAGCAGAGCCTGGTGTCAATACATTTTTGTAACACCTTTTCCATAGTTTCTAAGGTTGGCTCAAAATCATCTCCGTAAGGTGTGAAATCATCCATATATACTTCGAGCCCTTCATTTATTAAATCTGAAAAGATGCTGAGAATGGCCCTTTGAAATATGACAGGGGCATTGCATAGGCCAAAGGGTAAAACTCTGTAAGAAAATGTCCCCCAAGGACAGGTAAAAGTAATTTTGTCTTGGTCTTCAGGGGCAATCTAAATTTGATTGTATCCACTGAAGCCATCTAGGAAAGAAAATAATTTCTTTCCTGCTAATGTGTCTAGTAACTGGTCGATAAAGTAAGGGGAAAATGGTATTTATGGGTTGCTTTGTTTATTTCTCTGTAGTCTACACATATCCTCCACTTTCCATTCTTCTTTGGCACCACTACTAATGGAGAGACCCACTTACTATCAAATATTGGGTATATAAAGTTGACATCCAACAATTTTTGTAATTTAGCTTTCACAATATCTTTAAGATGGGGGTTTAATCTTCGTTGGGGTTGGTGAATGGTTCTAGCATCTTTTTTTGTATAAATGTGGTGCATACATAACTCGAGGTCAATTCCCTTCATGTCTAGATAATCCCATTCAAAATCTCCCTTAAATTTTTTAGTAGTTGGACTGTCTTCTTTTCTTGTTCAGCAGTCAGGTTTTTGTTAATGTTTAAGGTTTTTCCTAGCTCAATCTCTATAATTTTTCTATTGTAAACACAAGTGGTGGGTATTGATTCATCATGAATGTCTTTCAGGGGATCTTCTTCTTCTTGATTATCAAATGTTGTCTTGATCATGTGACATTGCAAATGGGATCTGATTTTTGGTTTATTGATGAAACTGTTAATAATGTCATCCTCTGTTTGGTATTTAAAGTCGACGGCATCTTCTATGGTTAATGGTGATCTAATTTTTTCCATGAGGTATGATACAGGTTGTTTCCTTGTTTTTATTATTGATAGGCTTGGCTGGGCTGGGGGATATAAAGGTAAATTATTGACATGGTTCCCTCTAGTTATAGTCATGCTGCCTTTTCGGCGGCCAATGTAAGCATCGGCAGTTGCCAACCAAGGTCTTCCTAGGATCAACGGGTGTCCATCTAGCTAGTTTTTTGGGTTGATAATCAGGAATTCAGCAGGGTACTCCCAGGAGTCTACATATAACATTACATCATGTAATGTGCCTTCTAGCTTGACTACCGATCAGTCAGCCAATTCAAATAAGGTTGTGGTTGGATCTAATGATGTAATGCCAAGTTTTTGACAAGTTGTAGTTGTTAGAATATTAATTACAGCTCCCAAATCAACTAGGGAATTTGGAAATGATTGTCCATTGATTTGCACTGTTACTATAGAATTTCCTGGGTCCTCATACTTTATAGGTGTTTCCATTCCTGATAATAAATCAGATAGAGTTCCGACTACTTGGACAGTTGGGTTAGTTGTTGTTATCCTCTTGGGCTTCCTTATACATAGTTCTTTGATGGTTTTTGCATAAATAGGGATATCTTGGATAGCTTGGAGGAGAGGGATTTTTATACACAAATTTTTTAATTCTCCTAGAAGATCAAAATTAGGATATTCTATTGGGCGAGGTATGATTAATCGTTCTGGGAATGGTGGAGAAGAGGTGGTTTCTTGTTCCTGAGTTTGTTGTTTAACCACATTCTCCTTGCGCACTGTTTGTTCTATGGGTAACGGATCTTCAACTTGAACATTTTTGTCTCCCTTTGTTTCTATTATGTGCCTAGATCTTAATTGAAGGTCATTGCACTCCCTTAATTCAGCTTCTGGTTCTGATGGTTCTGTTATTTGAATAGAATGAACCAACCTATTATTAGGGTTTGGGTTGGGTTGGGCTGGGTGTTGCAGTCTTAAGTTGGTCTAGGGATTTTGTCGCAATGTATAAGGTGCTGACAGTATAGGTTGAGGGAGAGGGACCGTTCCAGCTTGCTGATTTGTAGGTCTTTGCCAGTTCAACTGCCAGGTCCGACTCTACGAGGTGGAGGAGGACCATTGTGTTGGATAAGTATTATTTTGCCAAAATTGTGGACAGTAAGGAAATTTTGGCCAATTGGTTTGATTTGTTTGATTTGGCCAAGGTGATGTAGGAAATGGCTGTTGTGACCAATTGGGGAAAGGTGGCTAATTTTGCCACATTCCATTATATTGCTGAGCATTATACTAAGGAGACTAAAAAGAAGAGGATGGATCAATTGGCATACTTGTTTGTCGTGGCTGCCATTTTCAGCGCTGATTGAGTAGGTATACCAATTCTGATTCTTCTTCTGCCTCCTTGTAAACTACTTTCAATCCAGGGAGCGAGGGGAAACCTTATATGGAGTGACCTTTTTTGCACATAGCACAGACTTTGACTATATCCAATGGGAACTCTTTATGGCTGTGTTTCTTTCTTCATTTAGGGCATAATATTTCCATATTTTATTCTACTTCTGCTTGCTTTTGTTTAGCTTTCATAATGTCGAATTGCGTTGTCATAGTCCCTAGAATATCCGTTTTAAAATCTTCTAGTAGATTTCCAATTTCTGCACAGGTTATACTTTCACCAGATATATTACTATCCCTTGTGATCATATCCTATTCTGCTGACTTTAGCCTTGTGCTACCTCTCAAACTCCTGATACATAAATCAATAATGTCAGAAATTTTTTCTTGATATATATCACCTTTACCCATGATGTTTAATGTTTCAACCCATTGTTCCTTCATCCCTTTAAGTAATTTAGTTGTTAACACGTTATCAGGTAAGGGTAAATATGCATAAGGTGATCTCTGGAGGTTGTATTGAAAGCGTTCTACATATTCCTCAAGTGTTTCATTAGGTTTTTCTGTCATCTGAAATATTTTGTCTTTTAATTCCCTGGACCTACAATAATCCTGATATTTTTTTAGAAACACAACTTTCATCTGATCCCAGTCATTTATAACACCTCCATCTAACCCCATAAACCATCGTAAAGCTACTCCTTTTAATGTGGAGGGAAATCATTTTAGCTTTTGGGGGTTGGTGGTATAGTCATACCCTCGGCATAATACATCGAATTCAAACAAGACTGCATCTGGATCTTCTAATGTTAAACCATTAAATGTAGGAATATGTTGGAGGGGAATGGCCTTCATAGATGCATTAACTGCAGTGTCCACAATGGGATATTGCAGTTTGGAAGTTTGAGGGGTTTGCTGGTTCTGATTCGGGTTCTGGGCCATTTGATAAAATATGTGCTAATATCCTTCTGGGATTTCTAGGGAATTCCTAGGTTGACTAGAAGGAATAGGAATGACCTTGACAACACTCCCTTGATCTAGAATAATGAGTTTTCCTTGCTGACCTACTATCTGGGGAGATTCAAGTCCTTTAGCTTTGTTTTGAATGATGTTGATAGCACTTCCCTTATCTGGGATGCTCACTGTTTGGATTACTTCAAGAGGAGTCTTTGGTACTTTTGTTTCCCCTGTTTCTCCTCCTTCATGGAGATTACTAGAGTTCCCTTCTTGCAGAGAAATTAGGTGAGAATTCTCAATTTCTTGGGAATCTTGCTCAGTTCCTTCTGTTTGGGTATGTACTTCAGCAAAGGCTATAGATGGTGATTTCATGGCCTGAAGGGAACTAGTAGGTTGTCTAGAAGAAACTTTTCTAGGTCCTACTGATGGTTGAGATTCGGCTTTCTTTAGGATTTCGTCAATGAAAGTTGTTCACACAAGGGTCACCAGTCCCTTAGGTTTTTCGGTTTTAGGAAGAATTTTATTCTTTTTAGGTTTTCTATTCATTAAAAAAAAACAAAAGCATTCCTTCCTTCCTAAAACGTTTTTACTCAATTTTGCCGTGAAGCGGGCCAATGAACAAGTATGTTCCTTGCTCGGTATGCAGGTTCTTACCTTCCGTTTTTAATACCCAACTCTTCCCTAGCAGAAAAAATCAAATATGCATCACTCTTTCTAAATGGCATACACTCTCCCCAACAATGGCGCCAAAATGTTGAGGTATAAAAGGTGTCTTTTAAATGCCTATTTATCCTACATTAATTATCAATCCAGGTACAATTTTTTTATTTCAAGAGTGTACTCTGTCTGAGGCTTCAATTCAATCTAAGAGTAATGCTTTGCAATATGTAGTACAATGTTGTAAATACAAGAGTAAACAGATGCTTGGAAATGAAATCTAACTACAATGACATGAAATTAAATACTCTGAAATCCAATCATTCACTCTACAATCATCAATCAAGGATGCCATAATGATAACTCTTTCCTTTAGCAACTGATGCAATTGAAATCAAATGAAAACAATCCAATAAATTTGAGAACGAAGCTAGCAATAACCAGATTTCCTTTACAGTTGATGATCTTGCATTAAAACAATTAAATGGAAATGGAAATTGAACTAAATCACTAATGCTTCTAATGAAAGTAAACTAGGCAAGTTCTTAAAAACAAAACCAGCTCTTTGCAAGAATGAAATAGGCTGTAAACTAATTAACTGAAAGGAACAAAAAATCTAGAATTGAACAACAATAGAAATGAACAACAAGCTCTAACTAATGGAATTGAACAACACTTCTATCTCATGGTATTGAACAAAAAAACTCTATTGAACAGCAAATCTTATTGGACAGCAAGCTGAACGGAACAACAACTTGAACTAGAACAACAAATAGATGGGAACATCAACTGCAATAGAATAACAACTTCTGAACAACGTGGCTCTGTTAAATCATAACAAGACAATTTATACAGAGATTAAGATTCTTTCTAAATCAAAAAAGGAACGGCAACGCAATTCACCAATATAACACACCGATATTATGAAGCAATTAAGAAGTAAACCATTAAACTTGAAAGTTGTGATGAAAAAAAATGCAAACCTTCACACAACAATAATTGAAAGATAATAATACAAACAGCAGATAGATCCACCAGGGCTGGGCCCTTAGCCACTAGTGAAACACTGTTGGGTTATTCCAGGATCAAGAAATGGAACAGAAACTAGATCATGTATTAATTGGGAATAATAGCATTACAACAGTCACTCGCTGATCAAGAGAGTCAATGAGAAATTACAGAGTTACAAAAGGAGTTTCAATAATAATCATTCTTGTTTTTTTTCGATTGCTACAGGCACTAGATTTTATAACAATTCGGTGGACAATACAAGAAACAACGATAGACTTTGAACATTGATCCCTCAAGATCGAAAGATTCTGAGGGATTCACTCCCTTTTCTCCTTTTAACTAACACTTGGTCTTCTTAGGCTGTAGTCGTGTTGTTCCCAGCCTTACTTTAGCTGTGCGTTTTGATTTCACCCTTCTTGTCTGGATACGACCCTTGCTGGAGGAACAACAGTTACTCCTGTTTTAGCTTTGCCTTACGAATTGTGGTTTCTCACTTCATTTGTTTCCTATTGAGAATAAAACACAATCTTTTAGCTAATTTTCACAATAAACATTAATCTTTGCAATTCTATCATAATCCTTCAATATATCACCTTTCTAGAATAAAAAGAGTTATGTTTAAAGGAAAAAGGAGAAGAAATACATGGTGAATTCATACCTTTTCCAATGCTAAAAAATTCCCAGGGTATAATATTATTCATAGGGTTTTTAATGAATATTAATCCCTAGTGTTTAATATTATTCCCTAGGGTTTATAAATCCTTATTTTTTTATTATTAAACTCAAGGCATTATAAACTCAAAGGAATAATATTAAACCCAAAGAATTAATACTATAAAACAAAGGTATATAAAATCAAAGATAAATGTTATAAACCCTAGAATAAAGATGGTTGACCATGGTAAACCATGGTCTAATGTCACATTGTGAAAAAGAGTGTATCAATATGAAAAAAAACCATGGTCGAGCATGTTCAACCATGTTTATGTTAGGATTTATAATATTTATCTTTGGGTTTATATAACTCGGGTTTATAATCCCTTGTGTTTTTAGTATTAATCCTTTGGTTTTATTATTCCCTTGGATTAATAACATTTATCTTAGTAAATATATATAAATAAATATTTATTATTACTTAATTATTAATAATATTTATTAATTGATAATGCGATTAAATTTAATTAATAATAGTAGTAAGATTTACACATGGTTCACCATGGTTGATTTTAATATCGAGACAATATTTGTCATAATGTGACGTTAGACGATGATTGACCATGGTTGATTTTCATATTGAGACAATATTTGTCAGAATGTGACATTGGAGCCTGGTTAATCATGATTGATTTTCATATTGAGAAATCCAATGATAAACTCTAAGATAAATATTATAAACCGAGGTATATAAATTGTTTGATAAATATTATAAATGCTAAAATAAACATCGTTGACCATGGTTGATTTACATATTGAAACAATCTTTGTCACAATACGATGTTGAATCATGGTTCACCATGGTTGAACATGGTTTATTTTCGTATTGAGATAATCTTCCTCACAATGAGACATTGGACCATGGTTGAAAATGATTTACCATGAATAACCATGGTTTAACATGGTTGTTCATGGCTGATATTCATATTGATACATTCCTTGTTTCAGTGTGATTTGGAATCTAAATGGAATTACCACATCATAGTATCGATTTCATTTTATTTATATATATATATTGTGAAAAAAAAGGTAATTGAATACCCGTGATAATTTACAGATCATATTGGTATTATGGTAGGTTTCTTTGGGTATTTTTTGGGAAGTTTCAAGGGTTTAGATTAGTTTTTTAAAAGGTCATAAAACCCTAGTGATGCCTAGTGAATTGATTTACAATAACCCTATACATCTCATAAAGGAGAGCTTTGCATGAACAGAAGTACAAGCCACATATTTATACCATAATGTGTACCTCCTCAAGATGACCCTAAGTACTAAGATGAGGATGATTGGAGAAGATGGTGTTTTCAACTTAGACATTATATTAGAGGGGAAATTGAGTGATTAGGAAGAATAATTTGTGTTTTAGCAGCATAACCCATTCACACCTCTCTTGAACATGGAAATGAAGGTGGATATCAAGTTGTATGAACGTGACAAAAATTCTTTGAAACTAAATCATTGTTTGTAGTAGTTAGATTCCTATTTTAATGTTAAAAATATACAAGAGTAAAAGAAAATTTCATTCAATTGGGGTAAGAAAGAAAGATTATCGAAGGATCCTACATTCCTAGGATGTCTTAAGACAATCTCATTAAAGGACGAGGCTGAGCACCCTCCTATGGAGCTAGAAATTAACAAATATGAAAACTACACCCCAAGGAAAATCCCTAACCTTAATACTTTTATCTTCATTTTCCTTAAATTAATACATTTTTTTTAACTATCTATCTATATATATATATATATATATATATATATATATATATATATATATATATATATATATATATATATATATATATATATATATATATATATATATATAATATTAATATTTTATATTTACAAAAAAACTGCAATATCAATGTGATATATTTTATTTTTATTAATACTAAATATTATATATGTATGAAGTTACAAATAACTACTATATTTAATAATTATATATATTTTATATTAACTTAAAAAATGAATCTTTAATTTTTTATATATCTACCTTTTTTTTGTTATAGAAATGTATACCATAATATATATTAATATTTTTAGAAATAATTATAATAATATTTCAATTTTATAGTCAAGATCAAGAAAAATGGATAAAATGGAGCCTTTGATGGAATTTTGATATATTTTATGTTGATTATCAATAAATATAATAATATAGTAACATAGTTTTAGAGAGAGATAGGGTTATGGGGGAAGAGAGAGGCAGAGAGAGAGTGGGGGGGGGGGGGGCGAGATAGAGGGAGGAAGGAGAGAAAGGGAGAGAGAGGAAGGATGAGAGGGAGGAATTGATAGAGAGGAAGAGAGTGATGGGGGAAGAGATAGGATTCTATGGGGAGAGAGAGAGAGAGAGATGGGGGAAGAGAGAGGGCAGTAGGAGAGAAAGTGAGAGAGAGGAAGGAAGAGAGAGGGGACTTGAAAGAGAGGAGGAGAGAGGGAGGGATAGATAGGGAGGTATATAGATATGGATTTGGATGGGGAGAGAGGGAGGGAAGAAGAAAGACATAGAGAGTGAGTAGTGGATCCAGAGAGAGTGACAAGGTAGAGGTGGAGAGAGAGTGTGAATGTTTGAGGGTGAGATAAGAGAAAAAAAAGGATAGATGGAGAGAAGGGGGGAGAGAAGGAGAGAGAAAGGAATATAGTAAAAAAGTTGGAAGGTGAATATATATAGAGAGAGAGAGGTGGGAGATAAAGGAAGAGAGAGAGTGAAGAGAGGTAGGGAAAGAGAGATGGAGATGGAGTGGGAGAGAGAGGGAGTTAAGAATAAAGACATAGATAGTGAAAGGTGGAGAGGGAGAGTGATAATGAATATGGAGAGAGTGGTAGGCAAGAATAAATACATAGAGTGAAAGGTGGAGATAGAGAGAGAGAGGGAGAGAGGATAGAAGGAGGGAAGAGAGATAGAAGCAGGGGAGAAGGAGGGAAGGGGAAGAGATAGAGAGGGGGATAGGAGGAGGGAGTGATATATAGATATATTGGAGAAATAAAATGTATGTTTTCGGATTGATATAGAGAGATAAAGGGAGATAGAGATATAGATAGAAGGTGAAGAGAAAGAAGAGATAGATGGAGACAAGGAGGGAGGGACAAAGAGATTAACATGTATGGGGTGAGAGAGAGAGTGTGTTTGGAGGGGTGAGATAAAGAGATACAAAATGAGAGATGGAGGGAGATATATAGATGGAGGGGGGAGAGGGAAGAATATTTCTTGCACTAGATCCTTTGATTTTAGTGTAAATGATGATTTCTAATCCTATTTTATTGCTTGCAATAGATGCATTGATTTTAGTGTAGATTTTATGTTTTCGGATTGATATAGAGAGACAAAGGGAGATAGAGATATAGATGGAAGGTGAAGAGAAAGAAGAGATAGATGGAGACAAGGAGGGAGGGACAAAGAGATTAACATATATGGGGTGAGAGAGAGTGTGTGTTTGGAGGGGTGAGATAAACAGACACAAAATGAGAGATGGAGGGAAATATATATAGATGGAGGGGGCAGAGGGAAGAATATTTCTTGCACTAGATTCTTTGATTTCAGTGTAAATGATGATTTCTAATCCTATTTGATTGCTTGCAATAGATGCATTGATTTTAGTGTAGATGTTTATTTCTAATGATATTTTCTTACTTGGACTAGATGCATTGATTTCAATTAAAACTATTTCTAATGCTACTTGATTTCTTGCACCAAATGCATTGATTTTAGTTTAGATGGTTATTTATAATGCTATTTGATTTCTTGCACTAGATGCATTAATTTCAATGTAGATGTTGATTTATAATTATATTTGATTACTTGCACTAGATGCACTGATGTTAATGTAGATGATTTCTAATCCTATTTGAGTGCTTGCACTAAATGCATTGATTTCGGTGTAGATGGTGATTTATAATCCGATTTTATTACTTGGACTAGATGCATTGATTTCAGTGTCGATGTTGGTATCTAATCATATTTTCTTACTTTCACTAGATGCATTGATTTGAGTGTAGATGTTTATTTCTAATCCTATTTGATTACTTGCATTAGATGCATTTATTTCAACATAGATGTTGTTTTATAACCTTATTTGATTTCTTGCATTAGATTGATTTTAGTGTATATGTCAATTTATGATTTTATCTAATTGGATATATGATGGTGAATTAATTTTAAAGTCGTTGGATTAATAATGTGCATTGATTTTAGTGTAATGAAAAACAATTATTGATAATTTAAATTAATGTTTTCGTTATAGTAATTAAACCTACTAATATTGGAGAGAAAGAGA
Organism: Pinus albicaulis; assembly: GCA_034641835.2. Taxonomy (NCBI): domain Eukaryota; kingdom Viridiplantae; phylum Streptophyta; class Pinopsida; order Pinales; family Pinaceae; genus Pinus; species Pinus albicaulis. The sequence continues at coordinate 1,609,635,453 of CM076578.1, read as the reverse complement.
GACAATGTATGGTGTTTACTATAACAACTCAAGCTAAATATCTAAATTGTTTATGATTCCAAATGTCCTTTTCATATAATCGATATGACAAGATGAAAAAACTAAGAGTGACAATAAGAATAGTAGAAAAAAATAGTTTTAGATTGATCACAATGAATACTATTTGTGATTTAGTACATTCTTATTGAAGACTATAGTCAACACCATAGTCTCACCCACCTACATCCTTGCTCAATACCTTGCCAAAAAGCTTCGCCCCCTTGCCAGAAACACATCTTCATATATTAAAGGATCCACATCCTTCGTTCAGTGGGCCAAAAAACTTGATATGAAAGATGAAGACCTCATGGCAAGTTTCGACATTGTCTCCCTGTACACTCTAATACCTATAGATGAAGCCATCAATGTTATGAAAACTATTATAGATAGTGAGACGGTAGATATCTTCAAATTGTGCTTAAAATAATCTTCTTCAGCTTTAAAGGAATACTTTAGAACAAAATCATGGTGTAGCCATGGGCTCGCCTCTATCTCCTATAATTGCTAACATATACATGGATCATTTTGAACAAAAACCCTCAAATCCTTTCCATTCATCCTTGAGGAATGGAAAAGATATGTAGATGATTTTTTCGCAAAATGGATCCATGGTAAATCAAAATTAAATGATTTCTTAACTCACATTAATAATATCTCAAGTCACATTAAATTTACCATTGAAATTGAAAAGTATAGGAAATTACCTTTCCCAGACATCCTTTTAACAAAAAAAGATGGAAAATCTAGCACCAAAGTCTATAGAAAGAAGTCTCACACAAAAATATACCTTCACGCTAACTCACATCACCATACTAAGAAAAAATTATGCATCATAAAAACCCCCACAACTAGGGCTTCCAAAATTTTGGACTCTCACCACCTAAAGCATGAGATAAACCACCTCTGCCTTGTCTTTCAACATAATGGATATAATAAAGACGTCATCAATAAAACAATTTACCAAAACCTTAATAAAAATAACATAAAAAGAACTTTTCACATCCCTAAAATCTCTTTGCCTTACATAAAAGGAACTACTAATAAAATTTCTAGAATCCTAAACAAACATAACATTAATATTGTCTTCACTCCCCCTAATACTATCAGAAATATTGTAGACTCCACTAAGGACCCTATAAACCCTAGACTGCAAAAATGAGTTTAAATCATACCATGCCCTTGTGGAAAATAATACATTTGCGAAACTGGTAGATCCCTTAACATTAGACTTAAAGAGCATGCTGCCAACATATCTAGGAACAGAACTGAAAAATTAGCCTTCCAGAACATGCTTTCTCATCCTCGCATTACATACGGATGGAGGATGCTAAAATTATCTCCAATGAGGAACATTACCTAAAAATAAAATTCAAAGAGACCATATAAATCAAAAAAAGGAAAAATAACATGAATCGTGATGATGGCCTTAACATCAACAATACTTGGAATCCCCTAATATATCATATCACTCATGACATCAAATTTAAAAAATAATAAATCCTTGAAGTTATAATTAGTCTCAAACATTCTCTTAATTTTCTATCTTATCCTATAATATAACCTCTCTATTTATTAATTTCATAATTTTTTAATACAATAATTCTTAACAATATTATTAATATTATATTTAAAAAATAAAATAAAATTAATTTAGAAATTTAGAATTATAATTATAATATTTTTTCTTCCAACCGACCTCCTTTATAATAATAAAAAAAAAGTCTCCTAAAAAATTACTATTTATATTATTATTATTTTTCCCTATTCCTCACAAATCTTTTCAAAGATTATTTGGCGTTTACCCCTGAAGATGGACTCACTTAAGAAGTCTAAAACGTTGGGTCATTAAAAAACTCGTAACATGTTATTCCTCTATTTTGGAATTTTCTTATTATTCACATTTTCTTTCATTCAATATTATTACATTCTCACTTTGCATTCAATTTTTTTTTTATCATTTTTTTATCATTAAAGTTATATTACAATATTTATCATCACAAAAAACTAAGGTAATTAAGAAAATTTAAAATTAAAATGACTCCATAAATCTGACACATATTTAACATATTTAAAATGGTTATATTAATATTAGATGTATTTACATATTATTGATAAAATTAATCATATGTTTCTCATATTATCGATAGATTTTCTTGGCCGCAAATGACTGAAACCAACCTAGATCCATCTTAACTTCGCATCTGTCAAGCACCGAGAGGGATAAAATCTCTCAAGGTGGAAACCGTTCCTCAAGTTTTGCACTCGAAAAAGAGGTTTTCAGCTCGAGAGATTTGATCCCCCTTGGCGCTTGATAGATCCGGAGTGAAGATGGATATTTTATGACCTCGAGATGTATTTCTTTCCAACTTCTAAAGTTAAACATAAAATGAGGAAGGCAGAACCATACACAACATTCGAACACAAACTCTTATTAGTGGAAAATATGTTTTAGTCATCCATTATGAATTTTATTTAAAATATTGATCAATAGTGAATTATTTCCTTTGTTGTCACAATTTGGATAGCTAGGAAGCCATATTTCCTAGCTCATAATGCTATCATATAATAAGGAAGGAAACATCTAGTCCTAGGAAACTTATATCAAGAAACAAAATAAATAAATATTGTATTTAACTTTTTCCTATTTGAAAACTAACAACAATGGAGGAAAGTTATAAAATATGTATCTGTATTCTCTTTAAAAGGCTATAAATGTTTATGATAGTACAAGTGGATGTTAGTCTTCTATATTAATCTTGTGTTATTTTTATTTATTTATTTTTTTCTCAGTCTAGTTTTTGGAAGATCAAGCTGAGAGCATAAACTCTCTAATCCTCACCTATTATAAATTTGAAATCAATTTTAATTACTTTTATGTGTGTAGATTGAATGAGTGATGGTTTTCAGGAGTGTTGTGAGAGTGGTTGAATGACATAGTAGGTTACTATGTAGTATTTCTTCGCATTGAATCTGTGTGGAGTGTGTAACAATTTTTTTGATTTTTGAGAATGTATGTGTGATGAAATATACTTTGTGCAACATTCTTGTAAAAATTAAAGCCTACATGGATCGATAATTATATGTAAGATTCTATCGATTAACATTAAAATGCAAACAATATAAAAATAGTGAAGTTAAAAAAGTTTCTTATTTAAATATTTATGAGATATAGGAATTAATATTTTATTAACTTTTATGTCTTCAAGAATATACATTGACACAAAATGAATGGAAAAATCATTAAATTAATCCAATTTTTTTCTACGAAATAATTCATACCATATCTTGAAAACTTAAATGATTTTGCAATTTGTATTGACACAAATAATAATTAAGAATTTTAAATTTTAGGCTATAAGAATCATCATTTTTTAAACAAGGATTACAAATCATTCTAGAAATTGAGATGTCTTGGTCATTAACATAATTTTGTGCAATAGTGTCATCCATTAGATAATTTTCAATGCCCATATGGTCTTTCAAGTACTTAATATTATCATCATCCTCGTCTTGAATTGCATCATGTTCATCATCACTGAAATTTGACTGTAGACCATCCATATTATTACCAGATTTATTTTGATCATCCTTTTCTATACCATCCATCTTAGATCTAACATTATCTACCATCAATATTATTTTCTTTTGTAACATCATGTAAATCTATATTAATGTTGTCTTATTCCACCTGAACATAACCATCTTGAACATCATCATGTATTTAAATTTCTTCAAGGTTCTCTAATTCTTGTCTCTCATTTTGTTGGGCATCATTGTTTTTCTCAGTAACCACTAATGCATCATCAAATATATGTCTTAATCTTGAATCATAATGTATGACAAATATCCATTTCAAGTCTAGAATATCTTCATAGAAAAATACCTTCACATGAACAAGTGCATACATATATTAGACACACTATAATGATTTTATTGATTAATAAACACATGCATATATTAAAAATAAAAAATATATTAATATATTATCAATAAATTTCACTTATGATTCTTTGAGTTAAGGAAATATCTGCTTACAATGAATTGGTAGAACATAAGGGCCCCTATCCTTTAGTAGAAACTTTGAGGAATCTATAGAAAAAAATCCACTATGGGTATCATGTCTTTGTTCCCTCTCAAATTGTTCGTACAATCTACACTTAAAAATACAACATTTAAAAGGGCAGTAATCCAACTCAATAATTTCTTGTATTTTCCCAACATAATGTACATTCCTAGCTTCAATAATATTCTTGTCTTTTGAGATTGATCAACTGGATATTTTTAAGTCAAATATGATGCCACAATCGAAATATTGTCTCTTTACATCTACACACTCTATATGATAATGTCAACCATATGCCCACTTTGTTAGATATTTCCTTTCGTGTGAAAAACCATTTATTTCTGTTAAAAATAATATAATGATGAATATTAAAATATTTAATAGTGTCAAAACTCTGAGGAAACAACATTCTGTAAAATTCCAACAATACCTTTCTTTCACATCATCTAGACATGGTGATTGCATATTATGTTATGTTTGAATCTATACTTGCATATTCTATTTGAATTTTAAATGTGTTTAGTAACCCATCCTAGTGTACAATCTTTGACCCATTCCCCTTGTAGATCAATAGGAAATACAAATCAATCCATTTTTCATAAATTCCATGCGGTACAAAATTAACTTTTCGAGTATAGAAATGTTGTCTACACCTATTACATTTAAACATGCTTATTTCAAAAACAAAAGGCCATGTTGTTAATTTTATAAATAAATTGTAGATTAAATTAATGATCACAATAAAAAAACCACAATGTTCATGAGTTTACTTGCTAATTTCTACTTGAACACCATTAGATTATGGTTTTTATCCATCAAAAATATCTAATTATCATTATTCATCCTAGAAGTGTGGTCCATATTTGAAATCCCTACCCAGGAATTATCATAGGAAGATGAATTTTTCATTCAATACATACCCTAGTTCAGCAATGCAACCCTCTGGATATCCCTCTCGTCAAACATATCTTTCTAGAGTTTCCATATACCTCTCAAAGAAAAACATCCACCTACTCGATACGACACCCACCAATTCAATGTCATCGACTATGTGTATAAGTAAATCGACTTGTAAGTCGATGAAACTTGACGGGAGTTCCTTCCAAAATAAACATACAATTTATGCAATTTCCTTCTTCCAATTTGGCACTTCACATTCGTGGATATCCTTGGGTGTCACCCACCTAATATAAGAATACTAAATTAGTATGAACCTTTAGGAAAAATTTAAAATGCAATACAATATCTCTATGTCTCTCACAAATGAACATATGTCTATGTATCTAGGTATAATTCGTATGTGACATAAAACCTTCTTTGGAACTGTAGGAACTTGTACATATGTACGATATATCTTCTCTTTACATATAATGAATTCTACCTTGTCTTGATATTCATATATGTATAAAATGAAATCATTTTTACATGAATGTTTTTCCTATATTCAATCCCCAACTCAACCAACAACTGATGCACCTCTATGCAAGTTGATGGAAACACATTCTCTTCAAGAAATCTTTTATTTTTTAGTGCCCTGTAAGGTTTTCAAAGATTAGATTAATTGGATATTTGAATTATTATGAACAAGTTTGATATGTAAATATATATTATAACTATTCATATAAAATATATTGTTTTAAAATCTCCTTAAATAAATATAAACGAAGTTGATGAATGTTTACGAATTACATAGACCAACTGGCATTGCATTGCAAGAAATAGATTTAAAATCACTTCAATAGGGTGGTGAATCCTATGTTTGACCAACCAAATAGTGACTTGATTTCTAATAAGTTTAATGTACATGAACATTTTGATGTTCTACTTGCACCTAATTTGAACAATGGTGTCTTTTTTGCTTGCTTGATGGAGCCTTTTCGCAGGTTGTTATCATCAAATTTACATTCCTGGTAATTACCCTTGTTTTCATCATTACTTCCAACCATATGATCATTATTTTCATCATTTTTTCCATCCCCAATTAAACATGTGGGAATCTCATTCAATCCTTCTTCATGCATCAAATTTTCACTATCATACTCATCATGATGTTTAAGGTCACTAGTTGGTAGCATATTTCAATCATCATTGTATGTGAATCTAATGAGATGTTCAAATTTATTAGGTGGTAGAGTTCTCTATAAATATTATCTTTTTGCATTGGTATGGTTTAAGGGATGGTTTGGATCATCCCATACAAATATTAATAGCCTAGTTGGATCATATTGGGTATTAGTAGTCATTATTTTATCATTATATTCTACCTATCGACAAATGCAACCACTATGTATTGTTTGGAAAGAATTGGATAAATCTTAAACATATCAATTTCAAATAAATATAGTAAAATATCACTTAAAAATCCCACCACATTTACTATTTCCTTTACCAACCTCTTATTCAGTGTAATTATTTGTTTTGTGGAAGTATCCATTGTCATATCCTCTTCCACCCACTATGTTCTTCATGATTTATTAGTTTTAGTTCCATGCACATGTACAAATGTTTTTTTCTTTCCCTAGTTGAAAACTTAGGATGTGAACTTGTTCCAATGTCCATATAAAATATCAACGTTATGCATTAATTTATTTCAAGGTTGGATAATACACAATAAATAATAATAATACTGTGAAAAAGGATGGATGTATCACAAAATTATTCCTAAGTTAAGTAAAAATTTGATAATTACCTTATGTCCTACGAGATCTATTGTCTCCTTATTTAATACGACCCGATATGTTTCCATGGCCTCGTCTTGCCCCTATAATACATAACATAGTAAATGATGTTTAGAACACCAACTATATCATTTCAATCTGTTAGCCCCCTATGAATTTTTTGACAAGCAAACAGGGGGCTAAAATGTTTTTTGAGCCTTCAAGGAATGAATTCCCTCTGAAAACACATCATCCTTGAAGCCTCCTTGTGTCTTTTGTCCATGATAAATCCTCACTGCTATTTCCATGAGGAAATCCTCTCTGTTTGTGAAGAAGAATGCCCAAAAGGCCTCCATTTCCCTTATTTCATCCACATTAATCCTCTGTTTTCATCACCATTTTCCCCTTCTGCAAATTCCTCCAAAATATCTTTTTAACCTTTTAAATTGTCCTAAATCCCCTTTTAAACCTTACAAATATCCTTTGTTCAGCTTAAAATTCCCTTTTTCCCTCTACCGAATCCCTCTTTTAGCCTTAAAAACCGTCATTTTTGGCTTTAAAACATTCATTTTACATGTAATAGGCTTAGCCCCTTTCGGCCCAGCCCCTTAACCACTTCCCCATGTGACCCGCGCCCAGAACCAAGCACTCAAGGCCTGGGCGCATTCCTTTGTAAACTTAATTTTCCCCGATGGGAGGTCTTTTACTCTGTAGACCCTCGCCGCGATCTGAGCCATCGATCTCTTAAGATCTAACAGTCAGCGCTAACCCCGCAGCACACCCATACCTCCTCCATTCACCCCTATGATTGTATTCATATTGTCGATCTATTTCCAGATCGAATGGCTATCACGCAATCTCTCGCTATCAATCGCGCCAATCGCTTCGCATTTGACCTCCCCGATTGGCGAGCCCCTATTGAATCTGAGCCATCTGTCCCATGTGATCCAACGGTCCATATCTCATCATTCCCTGCTCATTGCCCCGCCTGTCTTCCCTTCCGATTGGATATCCGTCGTTGATCCCTTTAGATCCAACGATCCCTATTCATCCCGCCCATCTCACTGACCCTTTTACCTCCCCGCTCCTCTTTAAATCTGGACCATCCACCCACATAATCAAATGGTCCGTAGTGAACCTGATGGCCCACTTCACCCATGCATCTTCCCATTTCACACTCCACCTTACATCGTTCGATATTCCTGCTCCAGTTCCAACGGCTGAGATCCATATCGCGTGATTTTAACGTCTGAGCTTTAACGCCTGAGAATTACGCGATATAAGCGGTTTTTAAGGGCCACGTGTCACGCAGTGAGCCATATCACGTAATTTTTTAAAATTTGATAAACCGCCTTTAAGCCGCGCGATACCAGCTATTTTCCATATTAAAACCACCTTCCTCTCCTCGCCCCCGAAACCTCCATATTCAATCACAACCATCCATTGAGCTAGATGAATGGTCTTCATTGTATTGCGCATTTCACCATTTTTCTTCATCGGGTTTTCCTATTAACCTCATCGGATGATCACCATCGTTGATATCCTCCTGAGATCCAACGGTTAATATCTAATTTCCCTTCGCCCATGACCAGGTCCCACATCAAGCCTCATTTCATGGCATTTTCATAAATTTCTTTGTAAATCGCCTGAACCTTAAAACTTTTGGATTTACACTAAACATTATTTCTCTGCTTAACTTTGTGTTAACATCTCCATTCATGAATCCTGGCCATTGATATCCATTTCCATATCTAATCAGATGACCCACGACTCATCTTCACACTGAACCTTCATCAGTTAATTCTTTCACCATCTGCAGTGTTTTTCACCTGTTTTCACCGCATCCACCATTTCTTCCACCACCTCCACAGGCCTTCACAGCAATATTCCGCCACCTTCCTTGGTTTTTTATAATTATTTTATTGCATTGTGCAGGGTATACGGAGTGGTAAATTCACTATGTTTTCCATAATCACAGCCATTATGATTCAGAGCATAGAGGAACCATTGCAACAACATCAGAAAGTAACAATAGAGATAGATTAGAAGTTTTAACGTCCGTAATTGAATATTTAATGTTTTAATCCTCATTCAAAGGAAGAAGGCATAGTTGAAGACCAATGCAAATGAAAAAAGCCATATATGTGTTTCAGCATCAGCAGTACTTTACTTAGAAAGTACACCTTCCTACAGAAGTCTCCATGCCTCCTCGATTTTCTGAAATCCATTTCACTGACAGAAATCTTCCAAAGACTGTCAGGACAACAATAATGGAAGCATGGAAACCCAGAAGACCTTCAGTCACCTTACTTGCTTCAGAAGATAGAACAGAGTGCCTTACAGCCAGCAAGGACTTCAAAGAAACATCTGAGTTCAAATATCGACCTGACAGAGACTTTGAACTAGACTATAGAGTCCAATGCAGAGCTATTAAGCAGAGTGGGCATGGATACTTCCTCCACTCTGTCTTAATGGATCCATTTAATTTATATCTACTTCCACAGTTACTCATTCTCATATAAGAACCCCTGAAGAACATATTGTTGTTGTTGTTGTTGATGTTAGTGTAGGGATTCATTCGACTATTAGAATAGTTGTTGGGGGAGAGTAGCCGAGTAGTTTGTAGTGTCGTAGGCTGGGAGGAGAAATTTTGGAATGTATTAGCCATTGAGCTCAGTGTATGTGACTGGTTTTGTACATCAATTAATCAAGCAATTTCACAGGATCCTGGTCTATATTACGGGTGATGTTTCTCTTCTTGCATTGTTTATTTACTTTATTCATGTTGTCCATTTATTCTCTGATAAGAACTAGTAAATCAAGCTTAAGATATACCCCTGCATGGTACCTTAATTCCCACTGCTCTTCTTATCCTTGATTTTTTTTCTGATGAATGTGAATCTACGAGAAAATTCATGCAATTTAACCAGTTAAATATGTTGGTCCCATCCATTCTTGTTGATGTGTGAATTCGGGGTTTTTTGCTTAGTTGTTCTTGTTGGGTTTGAGCTGGAAGAATTGGGATACTAGGGATTTAAAGTTAGCCCTGTCCACTGGGGTCCTTTTCCAATAGATTGGCCTTTCAAAGATCTCTTGAGATGGTGTCAAAGCATTGACGGTTAAAAGTCCTTCTCTGATCTTAGTCCTAGTTCTGTGTTTAAATCTTAATTATTTTCCCTTTGAGAATACGCTGAAGCAGATCTGGAGTTAGAGGACCTCTGGTCCGATCTTAAGTTTCCCTTTGTGCTACTCCATTTCCCTCTTTATTGTTCCATTTCACCATCTATTTAAAGATCCTTTAGTATGGATGACTTGCCCTCTGAAAGCCTTGCTTAGTTGTTTGCAAGTAATTCCCTTTCATGACTCCATAACCCAATGGATGGCACATTCCTAACCTATCCTCTTTTGCCAACACATCCTGCTTCTTTGCTCCTTTCATTCCATAACCTTCTCATTTAATGATCTCAGACCAACCCAAAAACCAACCAAATCATTTTAAACCCCTTTGTGCTTCATACCTATCCTAATACCTCATTTTGAGCTTCAAATATATATCATTCTCTGCCCTTATTGGAGAGATCCCTCTCCAGGTCTAGGAGGGCTAGATCCTAGGGCCCCAAAGTGGTTTTGATGTTGTCCGGTCTTTTGGTCTTTCCAATCTGGCCAAAACACTGGAACTCCAACACAACCAATATATATTATCCAACATAAAGCCTCACTTTACTCATATATTTAACATATCATTATCATGTTTTAGATTTGAAAAATATTATAACGTATTTTATATAACTTTATCACGTGTATGTTGTAGCATTTGTGAATTAATCAAAACCATCCTCCTTTTGTTGATGTTTCTTTTTCTTCTTACTTTTATTTTCTTTGTAGACTTTGTATCTGATTCTATGGCCACCAACTTTCCTCCTGTTGATTTAGTGGGTCTACATCGTGCATGTCCTCTACCCATGACATCCTCTAGATCATATACTACACAACAATGACATTGGTCACATAACATCTATGCACTCCATTGTTTCTCCATTCAATTTTCTAAACTCATAATCGAACTAAGCTCAGATGGTTATCACTATGTATTTCTAACTAAAATACCACTATTCTAAATATATAACTTTTTTGTTAATTTCTACTCCCAATACGGTTACATGACAAAACCCTTATAAATCTTAGATGAGGATTATGAAAATTAATGGGAAGATTTTTATTTTTTATTCATAGTTTTATTTAGCTTAATTTAAAACATTAATCCATACTTTTAAACCACCAAATTTTTGTATTTCTGTATATTTAAAAAAAAAACCCTCTGACCCTATATGTTAGAGAATATATTATTTTCAAATTTTGATTTTTAAAACTTCTAAATTAACTCAATATATAATATAATAATTAGTATAAGTTAACTTGTGGATGAGATATATTTTCAATGCCACCATCCACCCAATAAAGGAGTAAAGTGTGAGTGGTGGGATCGAAAATGTTTGTGTGACATGTGTATACATAATCAATAAGAAACACAACCTTTAAATGTGAAAATGTATGTATGTGATTATAAATATTGGATTGTTACATTATGATTCATTGGATATTAACATAAAATTAGAAAGTTTGAAATCACACTAAATTAATTAGTGGGCTAGGAAAATATGACACAAAACACCCTCGATTTCATGGTCAAAATACCATTTATAGGGATTTTCATAAACCAACATTTCAGCATATCCCATGTGCCTAGGCACATTGCACATCTAATATTGGTATTCAACTAACACAACTACATTAAAAAATGTGGTTGATAAACACCAATAGGAATATATTTAGAGCATTTATTATTATTTATATCAAACACATTTATTAATATTTATAATAATAAGAATAATATTAATTATTATTATTATTATTATTATTATAATTATCCCATGTGCATATGCACATTGCACATACAATATTGGCATTCAATTAAAACTCATAAAAAAATAAAATAACATGGAAGCCTCAAACATTAACGTTGCAAAGTCAGAAGATCAAAATAAATATACCAAATAAAAAAAAAGGAAAAAAAAACGATACCGATCTATAATTGACATGCACAATGGATAAACATATTTTCTATTAGGACTATTAAACCAAAACAATCTATTACATTCAAAATATTTCCATTATAATAGTCACCAAATGAAAATCGAGGGAGCTTTAAATTTCTATGAGGAGTTTGAGAAAACCACAGTTGGAGCAATGCGTTGAGGCTATGAAAGCAAATAACTAATCGATTGGATCTTTGTTGATGGTGCGTAGAGATATTCACAGACCTATCCTCCCCTATTTTGGATTTCAATAAAAAAAATTATTTGTGGGTGCGATTCAACCTTTAATAGTCACAAAATCAACTTGTGCATTGCATTCAACCCCTACCAAAGACAAAAATAAAACCCATGTCCATCAATTTTTCACTAGTGTTGTTTAAACCAGTTAGAGGGAAGGGAGAAAAACATAGGGAGAAAAGATTTTTGACAATGTAGAGGAAACAAAACCACCCCAGGATGCCAAAAAATTTCAAGACACAACAGAGGGAAACGAGAAAATGGAGATGATTATTGCGATAATAAGGTATTCCATACTCAATTTATATATTTTCACATGTTTCCATTGCCTCTTTGAATTATATTTTTTAGTTTTTAGTTTCACAGTTATAAAATAAGAAATTAGGTTTATTTTTTTATTTCTATTTTTAAAATAAAAATTGTATTGTACATATATAGGGACATGATAGTGATAAACTAAAAGAGGCAATGGATTCTATACTAGGGGTAGAAGCAGTGAATACAATAGAAGGTATGGGCTTGTTGATGCTTGCCAAATACATGGAAGAACATACTAAAGATAGTGAAATAAACCAACCAAAGCAACCATGTCCAAGGGAATCGATTGATTCCCCATTAAATCATGGTTTGAGAAAATGATCCAAGAAAGAATCAATCACAATAACCTCTAAGAATGTGAAAAAGGGAAAAAATACGTTAAATGTTCCACCCACTCTAGGGACATATTTTTTCCACCACCAGTACAGGAACTTATGCATATTGCATTGGTACATATGAAACAATAGAAGAATATTATGTTGTCTCTGGGAAATATGATGTTGTTCGGATGAGAATAAGGTATCATTACTTGAATTTCAATAAATTACTTGGATATTGTTATGTTAATATTTCAATTATCATTTCTTGTGTTGAGTTGTTTATTTATGTGTATCTTGACTTATTTTGTACTCATGTCGGTCATCGCACCTTTATAAATCACCAACATTTCACTATTATCATGTCGTTTCAAATCAATATCCAATGATGACTTTATCATGTCCTTTGCAAAATATCATAAGCTAAAGGAGGGATGCAACACCATGTAATATATAACTCGTAGAAAAAAAAAATTTTACATGGGTTTGACAATAAATGCTTGGGTTGAGTTCACATTACATGGATTGATTATGGATCCAAGATACATGTGTTGAGGAAAATGGGATGATTGCCTTGGAAAGGAGGAAGCCTTGTGATGAAGGTCACTTGAAACTTGTAACCCATGCTTAGAGAGTTCACCACATGAGGATTGGTCTCTTGACATGTATATCTTGGAGACAGAGCACTTCACTTGGAGATCTTATCTTGTGCATTAAATGAAATTGGTTGTGTAATTAGTCCACTTTACCAATGTTGGCCTTCCTCACCTACTCTGTATATAGGGAATATAATTTCATTTTCTACACTATAATTATTATTGGATCTATAAATGTTTCATGGAGAGTTCTTAGTAATTGTTTGATGCAATAGTGGAATACCTAGGGTTTGTGATGTAAACCCTAGATACGAAATGAATATTAATGCTAGCAATAGGGATGATATTGAGTCTTAGCACTTGCCTTAGCAATTATTTTCCATATGGTAGGATGAAAGGTGTATTGAGGTCTAAAACAATTATGTTTTAGTGATATATATATTGAATGAATTAAGTATATATGTAGTGGAATGGCTATTAGAATAGGAAAATATATGATGTAGGTATATGTTGGAGTCTGTTTGAACTTGGAAGGCTTGGTTTGAAGTAAAGGACTTGGAACTCTATAGGAGACTTCCTTTTGTAGTCCTATGGGGAATATGGTTATTGCAGAACTTGGTGATTTTTCAAAACAACATTGTTCCTACATTCTAGACTACAACACAAGTCTTATCACTAATCTACCTCTAAGAAACCCTTATTAATCCTAAAACAATCAAACACATGGGGCAGGTGATGATATACCTACCGATGCAATGTGAACTAGTTTTTGGAGAAATTAATGAATAAATTAAAATGCCCTAATTATTTGTGATTACAACCTCTAAAATTGATGTTGTAGTATGGAGAGTAGAACATAAATAAATTTTAGTTTTAAATCATATGGATAAAACAAATATGATGCACTAGATCTACAACAAAGAGCATGAAATGAAAAAAATTAAGATGGAGAGACTACAAAGTACTTTATTAAGGTTTTTTCTATATAAAATTCATAGGTATCTCAACTATTCACATGACATTGATAGATCCGTTATCAATGAAACCAAAATTTTTATCACATAGGTCTTAGAAGAAGAATAACACAAATGAAAAGTTACTAAGAAACACCTCTTTGGCTGCGCACTTTCAAGCTTTGAAAAGAAAAGTGAAATGATTTTTTCTTACAACATATGTTATGGAATCTGTTGTTATAACATCTATTTCTATAACATCCATTGATACAACATTTTCTTCTCAATCCATTGTTACTTATGCTTGTTTTTATCATTTTTATTTCCTAATCCCCCAAGGGCTGGTATAGTGTTTGGTGGTAGAAACATCTCTTTGGTTGCCCACTTTAAAGCTTTGACAAGCAAGATGAAATAGATATATACACCCTTAATTGTTACAAAATATGTTGTTACAACATCCATTGTTACATCATATGTTGCTACATCATCCACTGTAATGTTCATTATTTCAGTAGTTTCAATACTAACGGTTCTTATAGTTTCAACTTTTATTGAAATTTCAACATTTTCAACAATGATGAGTGTTACAACATCAATTTTTACATCGTTTTAATGAGATTTAACATTGACATGACGTTATGGAATCTATTGTTACAATATTTATTGTTATAACATCCACTATTACAACATATTCTTCTCAATTTATTTTCTTGATCCCCCATGTTGTATATTTGTACATAGTCCCTGACTAAAGAATTGAGCCAAAGCATTAAAGTGAGGAATTGAGAGGAATTGAAAGCGAGATGTATAGAAATTTAGAAAGCTAAACATTCTCTCTGAACATTTAATCATCTAATAATAATAGAGATGTATATATGAACCTCTATAGTCAACACAAATATATCCAAGTACAACATAAAATAAATAATAGAAATATTTATGGGAAGTATTTAAACATATTGTTTAATTTATAGCTCAACAGTGAACATAACTTGTATAGGAACACCAGGGAGAATAATACTCAACCTTTCCCTTCCCGCCCATGGATTTTTGCATGGGTTTGCACATGGTTTTGGGGAATGATGGTTTTTGGCCCTAGTATTTTGTAGATCCAGTTGGGGGAACTATGGTTATGTTCTAATCTAGGGTTAATGGATTGTGTTTTATGAATGATTTGCCATGTATATATGTGTGGTAACACTAAAAGGAAAATAATGAAAAAATCAAGCTGGTGGTCCCGATTTGGGATCCAGGGGAGAATCTCTGTGTATATTTGTTTTATGTTTTATTCTCTCGCTATTTTTTATTTTCTGTTTTTAAGATTCGTTTGTAGATAATTTTTGTACAGGGTTAAAACCTACACTCTACTATTCTCAAATATACACAAAAACAGACTATGAAATTACAATAAGAAATCAGAAGTACATAATTATTGGCATGAATGATAACCATAAGGTTTTGATTATATCCAAGTTGAAATTATTACAAGAATATTAAAAAACGTGTTCTAGGTATCAACACTTTCTTATTAAAAAATAAGGTATATATAAAGTGCTTTACAAAATATCCCCTCTTAAAATATTTACATTCAAAGTATTTTCTTTTTTTCAAAGAAATGATTTATTTCTATTAAACAATATCGATTTTAGCCACAACCATTACATTCAAAAGTAACAACCATTCCACTTCCCTTGAAAAATTCTCTGAGAAGACACAATGAGATTTCAAAGTTTTCTTCTCTCTATTTTATACATCATTTTCCTTATACATTCACCAAAAAACCCCATTAATATTTACATATTTCCATAACATAATATATATATATATATATATATATATATATATATATATATATATATATATATATATATATATATATATATATATATATATATATATATATATATGCTGACTATTTAGTTTCTTTTGACCCATATTATCTGATTTCTTCAACATCAACCACTTCTACTTCCCCCTATTGGCCTACTTCCTCAGGTTCATGTTGCTCAACCTATTTATAGATATTCAATTATCCTATTAACTCTGAAGGGGGGGCTCCCTACTTTCCGTGTGCTCATTATTTTCCACCTCCCTCCTTGATGGAAAACACTTACTTCAAAATGTAGACAACCACACTCTCCACCATCTCTTACGAATTCTCCACCTTTCAACCAAAATTATTTATCTTTGACATGATGACCTCCATTGTCATCTAAAAATTCTCCATACCTTTCCTCAAGCCTTCTTGTTCAACCAAAATGAGGGTAAAGTGAGACCAGGTTTTAGATATAATTTTTCCTCCAATTTGCAAAATCATTTCCTCCACTTCATGCATGAATTCACCAAGGGAATTATCAAAATATTCTCTGACACCATTTCCATATGGAGAATCCATTTTTTTGGCATAGTGAGGATGTGTGGAAATCCATAATTTATATTCCATTCATAACCATCTTCTTATAGCCAAAATAAGCTCCATAGAGAGGTCCATTTATTTTTAATGATATTCGATAGTGCACTCCCTGCAACCAAATTAATTTTCATTGATTCCTACTCTGATATGAATTCCTACATGATCGACTTGAGGAAATCCTACTCGAGCTCAGAGAACATAATTCACTCACTGAATCTATTCCTTAAATCTCAGCTTAAAAAATCCTAGTTGTTCTTAATGCTTTCGTGATTCCTCTTAATTATCCATCATAATATTGGTGTATGTATCCTATCACCAGGACTCTCGCATCGGAAAAAATGTGCCAAGGAGTAAATTAGGTAATTAATTTCATTTTAAAATAGTTCACCCTTATCCATCTTATTCTATATTTTTCCATTTATAAATGCTCATGGGATGTGACATTTGGAAGATGTGTTCCCATCCTCCCTATGTTCTCCTTGCTCCATGATGATGGATTGATTAGATTGTTTATCTGTCAACATATTATTTTATCTTTTAATATGATAACGTTCTATGTTTTCAAACCCTGCCAATAATAAATATATTATTTTCATATATTTATTACATTTAATACAATAAAATTTCATGGGTTGGGTCAGGGTCTTTGTTTTGAGACCATTTAATAAATTTTTGTATGGTAATAAGGGAATATCCAAAGACTGATAATTGCATTATTCCTTTAACTGCTACTAGTATTAGCCCATCAACTAACATTTGAAGTAGATTATGAGTGCTAACCTATCCCTTTATTCTAGAAAAAAAATTTATATTCCCTACTTCTCTTTTCTACAATATTTCAAATTCGTATTCTGTTTCCATCTTGCCATAAGAATTCTTAAATGATGGAAGACCTCCCTCTTATAGAATACACATTTTTTTGTAGAATATTTTTACACTTTTCCTTTGTCTCTAGCATCATAATTTTATTCAAAATTAAATGGAAAAAAATCAATAAAATGGTGGTGGCTGTTATTTATTATTGAAAACTGTGAATGTCCTTTCATGCAGGGGGGTAGGTGATAAGGGGTAATGAATGAAGGGGGAGGTGTACAATTCATATGTCACTACCACATTGCAATTTTTTTTTTGGAAAAATAACTTTTTTCCATCCCCCCCCCTCGTTAAATTTCAAACAAGTGTGGGTACTGCGCCATAAAACAAGAGTCATCGATGACCAAAGAGTCAATTGCAGGCAATAGAAAATGCATGATATTTCATGTATCACAATTTGACATTTTGTTTATTAAAATAACCAAAATAATATATTGCGACATTATATATTTTCATGCAAATTATTACAAGGTCTAATAAAGCACTTTTTTTTAAATTTTCATCAAAATTTTGAGATTTTCAATGTAAAAAGAAAATGTCACAACACCACAAGTGCTAGTGTAGTGTTGGGTGACAGAAACACCTCTTTGGCTACCCACTTTCAAACTTTGACAAATAATATGAAATGACTTTCTACCCCCTCAATTTTTACAACATTTATTTTTATAGTATTTGTTGTTACATGATATGTTGTAATGGTCATTGTTTTAGTAGTTTCAATAGTATCAGTTGTAGCATTAACGGTTACAACAAATTCAACATTTTCAATAGTCATAGCTGTTACACCATTATTTACTACAACACTTTTGTCATATTTAACATTGACATGTTG
Source organism: Pinus albicaulis (assembly GCA_034641835.2). Classification (NCBI taxonomy): domain Eukaryota; kingdom Viridiplantae; phylum Streptophyta; class Pinopsida; order Pinales; family Pinaceae; genus Pinus; species Pinus albicaulis. The sequence goes on along the minus strand of CM076578.1, from coordinate 1,609,617,059 downwards.
TTATGGCATCTGTTGTTCCAACATTTGTTTTTTGATCCGTTGTTAACTATGTTTGTGCTTCTCAATATTTTTATCTTTATCCTCTAAGTGTTGTAGTGTTTTAGGGTAGAAACATCTCTTTGGCTGCCTACTTTCAAGCTCTAGAAAGCAGGAGGAAATGGCTTGATGTTACAACATCCCCTACTATAACCTTTTCTTGTCAATCTGATGTTACCTGTGTTTATCATTCTCAATTTTATTCTTGATCCCCCAAGTTCTAGTGTAGTGTTGGGTGGCAGAAACACCTCATTGGTTGCCCAATTTGAAGCTTTTACAAGCACTATTAAAATTTATTGAGATGAAGTATTTTGTGTCTATCATTAGTCAATGCATGAATGAATGATTTTTATATGTTAATGAATAATTTATATATGTTTCTTTATGTATACGACCTTGTTTCATTTTATGTAAAATTATTTTTTATGATAAAATTTATTATGATGAGATATTTTGTGGATCTACTAATGAATGAATGAATGTTTGTTATTTGTTCTTTTATGTATCTTAATGTCTCTCTTTCAAATATTTATATAGTATATAGTTCTGGTACTATCAAATTGAGAGTGATGTGAGAGGGGGGTTGGGGGGTGGGAGAGGATAGGAGAGATTCCACCTTCACATGGTTGTCCCAATAGAGAATAAATTAGGATTTGGATAATGTTTCAGAAAAAACTCTTGATCCAATAGATAAACAAAAAATTCAATTTTGATTTCATGGCTACTTCATGAATGGAGGGAGGTTTCTCTAATATTAAACTAATCTGTCAATTTATTATTGAAATCGAGAAGATCTCATTCAGGTACTCGTGCACTTAAGTAATTTTAATTATTATTTATTCATATAATTAAATTTAATATTTAGTCAAATTTAATCTAATTTGTCTTCATTTCTCTCATGAATATGTGTAGGACAACTAGTATCAATATGGATGCTAAAGTGGAACAACTATCAGAATCAAATAGCTCAAAATTGTAACATTACATTTAGCAGTCAAGGTAAGTTACTTTCAAGTTGATGCCTTTTTAATTTTGTGTAATTCACTACACCACTAACTATATTTTTAGTCATATGAGTGGTAGATCTTTGAACTGGCCTGAAATTTATTTTGTATTTTAAAGGGATTTGTTGTACAACCTACTAATTCCAACTTATATAGTTCTTTATATTGGTAATAAAATAATACCACGAGTGGAAGAAGGTATGAGCAACGATAACTAAAAGGAGTGTTATTTGTTTTAAATTTTCCCTATCTAGTCAAAAGATGGAATGTTGTTCATATCATGAGTAGCAAGATGAGGGATACATGTAGTTATGATATTATGATGTTTCATATTGCTTACATTTCCAATTTATATGTTGTTTAAAGCTTCAACATAAACACTACAAGCATTAAAGTAATTTAAAAAATTTTATCACACAACAAAAAAATTTGTATATAATATGTTGAAAGCTTTGTGAACTTGCTTTCTCTAAGAAGAAATTTAATTTGAACATTCCACTACCTATTAATTCTAGGTTTTACAATACCTAAATTGAAATGGAACTTTTGAGTGAATTAAAATCTTCTAATCTTCTGTAGATATTAATTTATCTGTAGGACCTTTAAGATAAAGCAATGGTCAAAATAATAGACTTAGGGAAATTATGGCTAGGTCAAGACTTGCACTTACAACGGTCATAAATATCCCTATCTAATGCATTACTTAAGGCGGGGTCAAGATCCGTCGGTCGAGCCATGACAAATATTGAAGAAAATCTTAATGTGGCATGGGAGGGAAAGCCTTAAACTTATAATGAAAATTCTACAAAATCTTGGACCGCTCCAAACAAGAGACATTTAGACTCTTCATTGGCCCAACTTGATTTTTCCTTTAATGCAATTGTATGAGGAAGTGATGACATGGCTTAAAGGTAAAAACTCGGAATATTACCCCAGAGTCTTGTGTGGCGTAAATATGTGATCTACTGGGAGGATGTTAACTCAGATGAGCTAGTTGACATGCTAGCACAGAAGCTTTGTGATTGGTTAGAAGTGGACCCTCTTGACAAGTCTATGACAAGCTGATGCAGTGAGTGGAGGTAGTTGGACTCGGTAGGGCTATATATATATATATATATATATATATATATATATATATATATATATAAGCATCCAGGTTAAAAACTCTAGTTGTGAGGCCCCTATGACAAGTTGGGAAGTCAAGTATAGTTTTGCAGAAAAAAAGTAAATAAATATGTTTTACCTCATTTTTAAAATATTTTGAGGAGTTCGATGATTTTACACATATGTTGTTACAACATATGCTTCTCATTCCATTTTTACCAATGTTTTTTCTTCTAAATTTGTTTTATTGAACCCCAAGTGTTTGTGTAGTGTTGGGTGGGAGAAACACTTCTTTGGCTGCCCACTTTCAAGCTTTTACAAGAAACATGAAATGGATTTATACCCCCTCAGTTGTTACAACATCCATTGTTACAACATATTTTGCAATTGTCACTGTTTTAGTAATTCCAATAGTAGAAATTATTATAGCATCACCTTTTACAACAGTTTCAGCATTTTCAATAGTAATGGGTGTTATAACATCAGTCACTACAACATTTTCAACATATTTAACATTGACATGTTATTATGGCATTTTTTCTTACAACATTTGTTCTTACAAAATCCGATGTTTCAACATATGATTTTCAATCCACTATTACCTATGTTTGTGCTTCTCAATTTGTTTTCTTAATCCCCAAGTGCTAGTGTAGTGATGGATTGTAGAAAAACATCTTTGGATGCCCACTTTCAATCTTTGACAATCAATATGGAATGGCTTATTGTTACAACATCCATTGTTACAACATTCATTGTTACACCATCTGTTATGAGATTTTTTCTTACAACATCTACTTCTCAATCTGTTGTTACCTATGTTTGTTCTTCCCTTCTTTTTTTCTTGATCCCCCAAGTTTTGGTGTAGTGTTGGGTGGAAGAAACAACTCTTTGGATTCCCACTTTCAAGCTTTGACAAGAAAAATGAAATTTATTTCTACCCCCTCAATTGTTACAACATCTACTGCTACATTCATTGTTACAACATATGTTTTTACAACATCCTCTCTAATGGTCATTGTTTGATCAGTTTCAATAGTAGAAGTTGTTATAGCATCAAATTTTACATATGTTTCAACATTTTCAATACTAATGGGTGTTACAACATTTTGAGTTGATTTAACATTTAAATGCTATTATAGCATTTATTTTTACAACGTCTACTGTTACAACATCCACTCTTATAACATATTCTTCTCAATCCATCGTTACCTATATTTCTGCTTCTCGATTTGTTTTCTTGATCCCCAAAGTGTTGGTGTAGTATTTGGTGCTAGAAACACCTCTTTGGCTACCCAATTTCAAGCTCTAACAAAAAATATGAAATGGATTGCTATTATAACATCTGTTTTTATAGCATTCATTGTTACAACATCTTAGTTGTAACTTATTTCAAAATTTATTATCATATGTGCACTTTGAAATAATGTAATACTATTTTTTTTTTCATTTAATATGTTGTAATATTAGATATATAATAGAGAAATGAATTATTGTATAAAATAAATAATAAATTTTTATTCTAAATGTGTGTGTGTGTTTTTTTTTAGAACAAGCATCTTCCAAAATATGTAAATGATCCTCATCAAAGATATTGATATCACGTTGGATATGATGCTTCAGAGATGGAAGATGATGCTCATGATGACACATATAAAAATGAAAATAAGGTTGATGCTGATAAAGAAGAAGATGATGATGATGATCACAATGGTGATGATAGTCATGAGGCAACTGTTGGTAGTAGCTAGTGACATTCATGATAATATAGACTGCATGATGGATCATTTTTGATATATTTTTATGATGTCAATTTTCATCGTTACTATCATATACATAATTTTAATGGCCTCTTGTAGCATATTATTGAGATGTATAGTTTTGACATGTATCACTTCGATTTATATCATATGGATATGACGTATCATATTTATTTGTATCATTTTGACTTATGTTGAATACTGGATATGCATAATTTTCACTTGTTATTTTTTTTAAAAGGAATAGGTATATTTCTATTATTCTAACTAGAATCTCTCTAGTACCATTTTATTAAAAGTCATCAAAATTTCTAAAGTCCTCCAAAATTTCTTTGGCCAATATCTTTAGGTATGTAGTAATGTTTTCTCTAGATTTTCTATATCCTTATTCTTGCAATTTCTCCAAAATACCCCATTAATAATTACATAACTACATAACGTAATCTACCTAGATATTAATATGAATTAAATACCCGACTTCCTCCACATTGTTTTTCCCAATTTCCTTCGTAGTAGCCTTGTCTTCTTCCTTCTACTAGAATGGTTCCACAACTACCAAATTTCAAATTTATCCATGATCAATTGGATTCTTTGTAGATTTGGCCTTTTATTTGGGTCCTTGCAATGATTCAATTTGATACCTTTTTGAATTATAATGAGAGAGTCTCCAAAGACATATATCATGATTATATTTTCAGTATTAAATCATCACTTTTTATATGTTGAAAGCGGTTGATGATTCAATGCATATTTATTACATACAATGGTTGTGATTTACCACTTATGAAGGGTGTTTTCAAACTCACTTGATTTATAGATATTTGATTCACTTGTTTTAATTACATATGATGGCCATGTTACAGTAATTATATTGCTATTTTTTATATATTAGATGTTGTAGATTCTATTTTTATGGATATTTAATAAGTATAATCATATTCTTAATCTGTATGGATGTTTTTTTCCCTAAAATTTCTTAAATGTTATCTTATAAAATATTTCAAATAGATTAACAGGATGTAGAATCATATAACTTATTTAAGAGACATGATATATTTAACTAACTAAATTGAAATAAAACATATTAATTTAAATGTATGCAAAACAATAATCATTTTTTGGAGGCAAACAAAGAAGAAACAATGGAAGAAAAATTGGAAGCCACACTAGAAGAAAAACAGGCAGAAAAACTAGAAGCCAAATTAGAAACCAAACTGCATGCATATCCTAGTGCTACACCTGACACTAAACCTCACACTAAACTTGAAATTATTTCTTATGATTGGATGATAAAAAAGAGGTAACAATGGAAGAAAAGTTGGAGGCCACACTCAAAGAAAAATTGGAATCCACACTAGAAGCCAAACTGGAAGAAAAATTGGAAGCCACACTAGAAGCAAAATTGGAAGCCACACTAGAGAAAAGACTTTACGAAAAACTAGAAGTCACACTATAAGAAAAATTAGAGGCCACACTAGAAGAAAAACTGGAAGAAAATTTAGAAGCCACAAAAGAAGAAAAATTGGGAGCCAGACGAGAAGAAAAATTAGAAGCCACTCTGGAAGAATATTGGAAGCCACACTAGAAGAAAAATTGAAAGCTAGGATAGAAGAAAAACTACAAGTAAAATTGGAAGCCACATTAGAATAAAAATTGGAAGTGAAGAGAGAAGAAAAACTAGAAGTAAATTAGAAGTCAAGATAGAAGAAAAACTAAAAGTAAAAGCCACACTAGAGAAAAATGGGAAGTAAATTTGGAAGCAACACTAGAAGCAAAACACGAAGCCAAATTTGATGATTAATTGGAAGCCAATCCACGTCGAAAATTGGAACCAAGTCCTGGTTCTATTTCTAGTGATAAAATGGTGTTAAGCCACACACTATTTACAATGTTATTTATGGTACTATTTACACCATTAGTTTTAGTGCAATGTATAATGCGACTCCAAGAAAATTATGGGGCGCTATTTCAGTTCATATTTCGAGCATTATTTATGGCGTTATTATTTTGACGCTATTTTTCAGCACTAGTTTTTTCACGAGGAAAGTTGTGCAATTCGTGAATTGAAAAACACTAAAATCTGCACAATTTTAGGAATTATTTCTGTATTCAGTTGTAGTGCAAAGATTTTATAATAAGTTTTACATTGAAAAAATTTAGAAAGTATAATAATTGTCCATCTTCCTCACACTAAAAGGTGTAAATATAAATTTTATTTTAATTATTCTTTCATTCCCTAAAAATAATATAAAATTAAGCTAGATGAGATGGTCATTGAAATATTTTCTTTATGGGATATAGTGAGAGTGAAACACATTTACCACATTATAAATAATGAATAGAGAGTAAAATATTTCTACCACATATTCACATATTCTTCATGGTTACAATACTTTTAATTAAAAATATCTAAATTTTTATATTCATTTTTATTTTATTTTATTATAATTGTTATTGTTTTCTATTTAGAAAACATTTCGTTGCCCTCATACTAAGCTATAGAATTCACTACTTGAAGCACTAATCGATGTCCAATATTTTCAATGTTTATGTTTGATTATGCATGGAGAATTTCATAATTGTACACAAAATAAGAACAATATTAGAAACAAATCTTTGACCCAGCTATTTGATGAAACATTGTAGATTTAATATAAAATGAATTCCACCTTTCTATATTTTCAACATATATGTGATAGAAAGGTAGGAAGAATACTAATTAAAGAATGGCTTTCAAGAATAACGATCATGCATTTAAAATTGATGTTAAATTGTGTTTTTTGCATCATCAATGTGTTTAAAGTTGAGAATATTTTATGTTATTTTTTACAGAAAAGGGATTATTATAACTTTTGGTTTGGATTTTATGTAGTTAACACAAAGATATTTTTAAAATGGAAAATTCATATATGTTATGATATAAATATAATTGTGCTATAGTTTAATTATGAATGTTATATATATATATATATATATATATATATATATATATATATATATTACTTTGGTTTTGTTACAATTATGATTTCTATGATTATGTTACAATTTTTAATGAATGTAACACATATCGCTATGGTGATGTTATAAATCTTACTATTATGGTTATCTTATAATTATGTTATGAATGTAATTCATATTACTATGCTTATGTTTTTATTTTATTTTCTAAGTAATGCTAAATTCTATTATATTGTACAAAAAATACATTCGAGCTTCATAACAGGGGTTCCTGAATTAGCCAACCCTTGTTGGATGAAGACATTTCAAAAATTCAAAAATTGGGCTTCCCTTTAGGGGGAAACTAGCCCTTAGATAGTTCAACATTTCAAAAAGAGAGCTTCCCGTCTTGGGGAAACCAACTGTTAACAATTACATGAATGACTGAGTTTGCTAGAAAATAGAAAGATAGATGAAAAAAAAATAGAGAAGCATGTAAAAACTGAGAAAGAGGAGAGCCATGGCTCTGCAGCTACCAGTCATGTGTGTCATGATGCTTCATTTGAGGATTTTCTTTAATGATGAAGCATCCATAATTGGATGAGGCATCATCCTTGTTGCAGAGCTGGGGAGCCAACTCTGGAGTTGAAGTTGAGCATGCACCTTTGTCCACTTCTGTGGCATTTTTCTGGGCACCTTCCACAGAGCTACTCCCTCCACTGTCTGAAGCATCCTCCATGATTTTTACAGAAAGACCGATTGTTTTCATTGGTCAAGGGGAGGATTATCATGAAAGAGTCGACTTGCGAGGGCATTTCCTACTATTGGATCTGGAGTGGATTTGTTGTGCTTCGAAGAGGCTAATTGAAAGATAAGTAGAGAGAAATTGAGGTTCAAATACCTTTGGATCTTCCACAATGACAAAAAAGGCCAAGGAGTGCTCTGCCATAGCTGGAGGGTGAGAGGGAGAGCGTCTTCCTCCTCTGCGATCACATCTCATACGGTGTCGAAGAATCATTACGTTGATGGATTGATGGGCTTGCGGGGTAGGGAAGGAAAGCTCAGAGGGTGGCTGAGGAGCATTGTGATGGTTGGAGGTGAGACATAGGCTTGCAGACCATAGGATGGAGGCTTGCAAAGTAAGAAGAAATGGGAATGATAACTGGAATGGAAACTAGAGCAAATGAGAATGATAATTTGAGCTCTTGGCCATATATGGGCAGAGAAAAAACTGCAGTAGACAAGATACAATATGCAGGATTGAATGCTGCAAGTGTCGGCATCCTTCCCAGCAGGGCTTGTTTAAATCCCTCGCATGGGAGGTAGGTGCGTCCCCATGGTAAGGCCAAATGCCCTTGCAGGGTGAGGCTAGGTGGCCAGAAAAATCAAACACCTTAAACACATGCATCTGGGAATGGTTATGTTTTTATTAATTTCCATTCCCACTAATATTGTTTTATTAATGTTTCTATATTAAAAATTTTCATGTTAGTTATTTTGAATTGACATTTGTCTTTTATTTATGGTTTTATTACTATTTTTTATTAAGTAATGTTTGTAAAAAGAGGACATATTTGAGTGGCTTTAAAGGTAAGGGTTTCATGCATTTAAAGTTGATATTAATTGGTGTTTTATGTGTCATCAATATGGCTTCACTTTAGTATCCTTTATCCTTTTCTTTTATTTTTTATAAAATATTTTTGTAGATATTGATTTTTGGAAATTAGATTTTATGTATTTAAAATGTAAATATTTTTTAAACAAAAAAAAAACTTTTTTCCACATGTTAATGATAGACTATATCCCCTTCCGAAAATGATAAATTTTATGGAGTGAGAATGATGAAAAAATGAACTATTAATTTTTGTCATTTTTATATTCTTTGCTCAAATATTTTTAAGAACTAGCACAATCATATTAAAAACATTAATGTGGTTTATAAATGCCAATATGGTTATATCAATGACATTTGTTATTATTCTAATATTATAAAAAAACAAATAGAAAAAGGTGATATTTGTTTATCATATATATATATATATATATATATATATATTAATAATTTTAAATTCTGAAAAAAAAATTAAATATTAAATTAATAAGTAAAAAATAAACTAAGAAATTAAAAAATAATAATAATAAATTAACAAGTAAACAATATACTAATAATATTAATATATTATTAGTTAAATAATGTGCAACCACATTATTAAATGTGGTTCATACACATTTATAGCCGCCAATGGATATGGATATAATATTTATATTAATATCGATATTAATAAATATAAAATTATAATAATAAAACAATAATAATAATTATAAATACATTTTGTCATTATATTATAAAAACCACAATAATTATAAAAATAGACCCTAGGGATTTATATTAAACTCTAGTTATAAACCCTGTGAATAGTATTATACCCAAGGAATATGAACCCTTAAATTAATAAACCCAAGTGAATAATATTAAACATTAGGGATTAATATCATAAACCCAAGGTATATAAAGACCAAGAAAAAATAAACCCTAAAATAAATATTGTTGACCATGGCTGACCATGGTTGATTATCATATTGAGACAATATTTATCACAATGTGACATTGGACCATGGTTGAGCATGGTTTGCCATGATTATAAACCCGAGAGATTTATATTAAACCGTAGTATTAATATTATATACCCTATGGATAATATTGTACCCAAGGGATTAATCCTAAAACCCTAAGGTATTATAAACCCAAGGTATATAAATCCAAATATAAATATTATAAACCCTAAAATAAACATGGTTTACCATGGTCGATTTTCATATTGATAAAATATTTTTGACAGTGCGACGTTGGACCATGGTTGACCATGGTTGACTATAATTGATTTTCATATTGACCCTATCTTTGTCACAATGCAACACTCAACCATGGTTGGTTTTCATATTGAGAATATATTTGTCAAAATGTGATGTTGGACCATCGTTGACCTTGGTTTATTTTCATATTGACACGATTTTTTTCATAATGTGACATTGGACAATGGCTAACCATGGCTGACCATGATTATAAACCAGAGGGATTTATATTAAACCCTAGGATTAATATTATAAGCCCTATGAATAATATTATATCCTATAATATGAACCCTTAGATTAATAAAACCAAGGGATAGATAATATAAAGCTAAGGGATGAATTATAAAACCCAAAGGAATTATAAACCCACGAGAATAATATTAATCCCAAGGGATTAATATCATAAAACCTAAAATAAGCATCGTTAACATGGTTGATTTTTATATTGAGACAATATTTGTCAAAATGCGACGTTGGACCATGAATCATTTTCATATCGAGACAATATTTGACACAATGCGACAATTGACCATAGTTTATTTTAGTATTGAGAAAATATTTGTGACAATGTGATGTTGGACCATGGATTACCATGGTTAAACTTTGTTGATTTTCGCATTGAGAAATATTTGTCACAATGTGACATTGGACCATGGCTAACCACAGTTGACCATGGTTATAAACCGATGGAATTTATATTATACCCTAGGATTAATATTATAAACCTAAGAATAATATTATACCCTAGGAATATGAACCCTTAGATTAATAAAACCAAGGGATTTATACTAAAAACCGAAAGGAATAATAAACTCAAGGGATTAATTCTAAAACCTCAAGGTATTATAAACCCAAGGGAATAATATTAAACCTAGGGGATTAATATTTGAAACCCTATGTATATAAAAACTAAGATAAATATTATAAACCCTAAAATAAACATGGTTTACCATCATTTATTTTCATATTGGCATAATATTTTTCATAATGCGACATTGGACCATGGTTTTTCATTATTGATTTTTATATTGAGACAATCCTTGTCACAATCCAACATTGGACTATGGTTGATTTTAATATTGAGAAAATTTCTATCACAATATGACATTGAAAAATGGTGGAGCATGATTATAAAACAACTTTATTTATATTAAACACAAGGATTAATATTGTAAACCCAAGGTATATAAACTGCAAGATAAATATTACAAACCCTATAATAAACATGGTTAACCATGTCTACCTTGGTGATTTTAGTATTGATACAATCCTTATCATAACGTCACATTGTACCATGGTTGACCATGGTTGACCATGATTTATTTTCATGTCGAGACACTCTTTCTCAGAGTGCAACATTGGACCATGGCTGACCATGATTATAAAACCAAGTGATTTGCATTAAATCTTTGGATAAATATTATAAAAAACTATGAATAATATTATGCCCTAGGAATGTGAACCCTCAGATAAATAAACCCAAGAGATTGATATTATAAACCCAATGGATTCATTCTAAAACACCAAGGTCTTATAAACCCAAGTAAATAATAATTAACCCAAGGGATTAATATTACAAAGCCAAGGTATATAAACCCTAAGATGAATATTATAAACCCTAAAATAAAAATGGTTTACCATGATTTATTTTCATATTGATATAATATTTTTCACAATGCGATGTTGGACCATGGTTGACCATGATTGATTTTCATATTGAGACAATCTTTGTCACAATGCAACATTAGACCATGGTTCATTTTGATATTGAGAAATATTTTTCACATTGTGACATTGGACCATGGTTGACCATGAATATAAACCCAATGGATTTATATTAAACTTAAGTATTAATATTATAAACCCTATGAATATTATTACACCATGGGAATATAAACCCTCATGCTAATAATTCCAATGGATTGATATTATAAGCCCAAGGAAATAATAAACCCAACGGATTAATATTATAAACCCTAATAAACATGGCTGACCATGTTTACCCTTGTGATTTTCATATTGATATAGTATTGTCACGCTGTGATGTTGGAACATGGTTTACCAAGGTTGACCAAGATTTATTTTCATATTGAGATAGTCTTTGTGATAATGTGACATTGGATCATAGTTGACCATGATTATAAACCCAAGTGATTTGTATTAAATCTTAGGATAAATATTATAAAAAACTATGAATAATATTATATTCTAGGAATATGAACCCTTAGATAAATAAACCCAAGAGATTGATATTATAAACCCAATGGATTCATTTTAAAACCTCAAGGTCATATAAACCCAAGGGAATAATACTTAACCCAAGGGATTAATATTATAAATCCAAGGTATATAAACCTTAAGATGAATATTATAAACCCTAAAATAAAAATAGCTTACCATGGTTGATTTTCATATTGAGATAATATTTTTCAAAATGCGATGTTGGACCATGGTTGACCATGATTTATGTTCATATTGAGACAATCTTTGTCACAATGCAACATTATACCATTCTTTATTTTGATATTGAGAAAATATTTTTCACATTGTGACATTGGACCATGGTTGACCATGAATATAAACCCAATGGATTTATATTAAGCCTGAGTATTAATTTTATAAACCCTATGAATATTATTACACCGTAGGAGTATAAACCCTTAGACTAATAAATCCAAGGGATTGATATTATAAACCCAAGGAAATAATAAACCCAATGGATTAATATTATAAACCCAAGGTATATAAACACTAAGTTAATATTATAAACCCTAATAAACATGGTTGACCATGTTTACCCTTGTGATTTTCATATTGATATAGTATTGTTCACGATGTGACGTTGGAACATCGTTTACCATGGTTAACCAAGATTTATTTTCATATTGAGATATTATTTGTGATAATGCGATAGTGGACCATGGTTGAATTTCATATTTGGAAAATATTTGTCATAATGTGACATTACACCATGGATAACAATGTTTGACCTTGATTATAAAACCAAGGGATTTATATTAAACCTTAGGAATATTATAAACCCTATGAATAATATTATAACCTAGGAATATGAACCCTTATATTAATGAAGTCAAAATACTGATATTATAAGCCCAAGGAAATAATAAACACAAGGGATTAATATTATAAACTCCCGGTATCTTATCCATAAGAAAAATATTATAAAACATACATTAAACATGGTTGACCATGGTCGACCATGGTTTATTTTCATATTGAGGCAATTTTTGTCACCATACGATGTTGGACCATGGTTGACCACGATTGACCATGATTGATTTTCATATCGATAAAATATTTTTAACAATGTGATGTTGGACCATGGTTGATTTTTATATTGATAAAATTTATCACAATGTGATGTTGGACCATGGTTCACCATGGTTGATCTTAGTTGATTTTCATTTTGAGACCATTTTTGTCAAAATGTGACTTTGCGCCATGGTCGACCATGATTATAAACCCAAGGGATTTATATTAAATTCTAGGATTAATATTGTAAACCATTTGAATGATATTACACCCTAGTAATATGAACCCTTAAATTAATAAACCCAAGGGATTAATTGTAAAACCCCAAGGTATTATAAACCCAATGGAATAATATTAACCCCAAGGTATTCTAAACCCAAGGTATATAGAACAATATTATAAACCTAAAATAAACATGGTTAACTATATTTTATTTTCATATTGAGACAGACATTGTCACAATGCAAAGTTGGACCATGGTTGAACATCAATAATTTTCATATCAAGATAATATTTCTCAAAATGCAACATTGGACCATGGTTTAGTTTCATGATGAGAAAATAGTTGTTATAATTTGACATTGCACCATGGTTGACCATAATTAACCATGATTATAAACCCAAGTCATATAAATTAAACCCTAGGATAAACACTACAAACCCTACGAATAATATTATTCCCTAGGAATATGAACCCTTAGGTAAATAAACCCAAGGGATTGATATTATAAACCCAAGGGATTAATATTATAAACTGAGGAGATATAAACCCTAAGATCAATATTATAAGTTACTGGTGAAAATGTGAAGTTGGGTTACACTTTTTGTCCTTTTTTGAGAAAAAAATATCATTTTTATAAGTTCTTCAACATTCTGCAAGCCAAAACAATTTTTTTGTTTAGAATTTCATTTTATGATGAAAATAAAACTTGTCAAAAAATTTATTGGCCTTCTATTACTTATTTTTTGGAATTTTTTTATTCACATTTCATATGTCAACTTAACAATTCTTTAAGTGTGTTTTCTTTAATAATAAAAGGATTCATAAAATGTCATGTTGAAACGCGTTGGTGTATTCTTTGAAAATTTTGTGTTTTTGAGAAAAAAATGTGTTACAACAATATAGACAATGTCTACTTCGGCATTGTTATATTTATGAAACCAACTGATAGATATCATAATTATTATAATTTTTTTGAACTAAACCAATAAATAATGTTTCGGCCCACGTGAATTTTCTCAAAATATTAGTTCTAAACTAAAAATCCAAAAACTACCCATTACAGATGACGGACCAATGTAATGCACCATAAATTTTTCAATTTTTTTTATAATGTATTTTGGAAGATACACAATTTTGATTTCACTGAATCATAATGACCTACAGAAATTATTTTCACCCATTTTATTACAAAATTACTTAAAATTAGTAAATATATATGGAATTCCATAAAAGTTAGATTTCCTGAAAGTAGATTGAATTCTACAAATTCTTGTCTTGGTTCCAAAAGTTAACTCATAAATTTTGATGGAGTTTAATCATTTCAATGTTGAAGAAATGTGTTCAGAGCTGAGTTGCAGCGTAGTTTCAGACATTTTAGTTCGGCTGAACTTTTGTAATAGTTCCGTTGTTTTGTTTTTTGCGGCTTCCTCCTGTTAGTTTTAATGACAAAAAAGTTCGGTCAAACTTATGCTCACAAATTACATCGACCAGAAAATTCAATGAATCCCCTCCAAAAAAACAAATTTTGCAACTATATAAATAGCCAAAAACGAAAACATTATTTTCGCACATTTCTTCATTTGGGATGAATTTGCAAAGGAATTTTTTTGGGCTTAAGTATCAAAGGACATTTTTTGGAGGTATTCTTTAAAGTGACATTTTTTTAGAGCTTTTTTGGCCTTAATTTTCAAAGGACATTTTTTGGAAGTATTTTTTACACTGACATTCTTTTAGAGGTTTTTTGGGCTTAATTTTCAAATGACATTTTTTGGAGGTATTTTTTAAACTGACATTTTCTTAAATTAAATGTTTTGGGTTGCAGTAAATCTTTTGTAATGATTTTTTAAAGTGAGTTTTTGTATGGTTTTTTAAGTGAAATTTTTTTGCACGACTTGGAAGGAAATATTCTAAGCTTCATTTCATTTTTAAAAGACCTTTTTTTGGCAGAATTTTTATAGTGGGTCTTTTGGGTTGAAGTATGTCTTTTGTGAAAAAAAATTAAACTGAGTTTTTTTTAAATTAAATCTTTTCTGATGCTTTTTTGAATTGATATTTTGTCTAAATTTTGATAGTGATTTTTTTTTAAAGGATTTTGAAGGAAATTTTTTGAGCTTCATATTAAATTATCATGGGAAAACAAAGGAATTGCAAGAGAAAATATGATCGAACAAGAGACCCTGAGGCTCGTAGAGAACAAGGGAGATAATATCACAAAAAAAGAGAGAAGAATGCTCAAATATTGAAAGGGAAAATCAACCTAAACTAGAAGTTGAAGAAGGTATGTAAATATAAATATTGTAAATGATATTTAAAATTTAACTAGTATCTTGTGAAACTTAATTTTTATTTGATGAGCTAAATTGAAAAATATTTTGCAATGTAAACGTAGACATATGTTCCTCAAAACATTGATGATGAGATATTGAACCAATGACTGAAGATGTTGAAAATCTTGAAAGAAATTCAAGTGAAGAAATTGAATCACTAGGTATGTATATATATGTTGAATGTGTAATATTGAAATTATACATATTTATTAATTTAATTATTTATTCAATATGTAAACTCATTTTGTACATTTAATTATAATATGTACAAATGAAATCAATATCGATGATGAGATGTTATAAAATGTTTACACTAACACATTTCGAGATAAAAATGTTGACCATGTTATACGATATAATTTTAAGCGCATTATTGATATGTTCTTCAAAGATGAAAATGTGGCACTTCAAGCCCAAATTTTCAAAAGTCTCTTAACATCAAAGAAATTAAAATAAGCTATGACTTTATTGGGAATTTGAAAATCAACAAAAGATAAAAAAAATGAAGGAAAATGTGACACAAAATATAAATAGTTCTCTAAAGTCAATTGGAAGATCTAGAAAGAAAAGTGATTTAGATGCATGTAGAGCATAAGAAATGGCAGTGGTTTCATCAAGTACTAAAGAGGATCGTTTGGTAAAATCTATGGCACAAGCATTAGGGACCTCACGAAAAACATTGCACAAACATCAGAAATTTCGATTGCAAATAGATGTAAATGATGAACTCGCTCGTTGGAAAGTTATTTTTACACAACCATACAAGGATGGACTTGTAGAAGATGTTAAAAAAAGAATATATGAATATTTGATGAAAAATTCATGTGTTTCACGAAAAGGAAGGGATTTGATGCAATGAATAATAGCACGAAATAAATACAAAGAACATGTGAAACATATCTCGGAGACCACTCAGATAGAGTTGTTCAACAAATTCATATAAGAGAATCCTGAAATTAATGTCTCAATCGGTGCTTTTGGGCAATAAAAACCATGGTATGTTAAACATATCACTGTACACGACACTTGTTGTTGTTATCATGTAGAATTTCAGTTATATTATGACACATTCCTTAATTTTGGTAAAAATATTTGGAAATATTCACCTCCTCCTTCCACTATC
The DNA here is from genome assembly GCA_034641835.2 of Pinus albicaulis. NCBI lineage: Eukaryota > Viridiplantae > Streptophyta > Pinopsida > Pinales > Pinaceae > Pinus > Pinus albicaulis. The sequence continues at coordinate 1,609,600,422 of CM076578.1, read as the reverse complement.
CATGATTTCATATCTCAAATTCTATGTGCAAGAGAAATCCATGAATTATTTTACCAAAATAAATGTATTTGTTGTAAAAAATGCGATGATTGTGGAAAGTTGAATTTATTTCAAAACAAATATCGTATTGATATAAATGATCAATCATTTTCCAACATAAAATAGAAATGGAAGAGATATGAATGTATTCATACATGGATTGGTTCAAGTAGTACTACAAGTGCTAAAAGAATTGATTTACAAGAAGAAGAAATTTTAGTGATAGAGTTTTTGAGAAAATTTGAGGCGGAAATTTATAAATACACCAAGCATTCCCATAGAGCTAAATGGCAGGACTTGCAATTCAAAAAATCCCATGAATTTTTTTCCATCAGGGACCATTTTTTCAATAGTTGATTTTGCAGAGAATTACACATTTGTTCCGCAAAAAGAAATACATAGTGAATACTATAATTCTAACCAAGTCTCCATGCTTGTCCATATTCTATATAGACACAGTGAAAAAAATGTTGATCATATAGAAATAACCAGTGAAAATGGAAAAGTTATTAAAGAATATCACTTTTATATATGTGACGATCGTACACATGATACATATTTTGTACAAAATTGTTTTGAAGATATTTATGACTCCTTGAAAAGTCGTGAAATAAAATTCAATGAACATTGGATATGGTTAGATGAATGCGGAGGTAAATTCAAATATTTACAATCATTCTGTTGGTTGCGTCGTCTTCATATGAAAACCTGCATTAAACATTTTTGGAATTTCTTTGAGATTGGTCATGTAAATGGAGAACATGATGTGTAGGGGCATGTATAAAATGATAACTTTGAAGATATCAAATGGACCACTCTGCAAACTGACTTGTCTCACCTGAACAAGTTTTTCAATGGTGCATTACTGCACTAAGCTATGAGACTAAATGGTCAAGGGAAGTATGACGGTATATATATATATATATATATATATATATATATATATATATATATACATGATCTAATTTTTATTATATTTCTAATTTGAAACATTATATATCAAAATGATTATCTTTGGTTGTATTTTTAATAACGTATTTATATTCTTGTTTGAATTTTCCATATAGGTTTTTTTGGCATATTCGGGTCCAATATGTAGATATATCGATTGGAAATGACGTCGAAAAAATAAAAGGGACTCGAAAATTGCATTCAATTAAAACAAAGCAATACCAAAATGTGTTTGCATTTGATAAAAGAAAATCTTCTTGTTTTTGTCATGTTTGCATAGACAACATAGAGTCCAATGATGTTTGTGAAAACAATATGTATGTAAAATATTCGCAACATATAGAACTAAATACAAAGGGGGAAATGTATATTGTAAACTTTGAAGAAATGCAATCAGAGGTGACTATAGTATCATCTGAAGGTGATCGAGTTGTTGACCGTGTTACAGAAGGTAACATTTCAATTTCTTTCACATGATAGAGATATAGAAATATATAATAAAACAAATTAAACGTGTTAATTTTAAAGTTAATTATTCATGTTAATTATGATCTAAATATATGTAAGTTTGTTTTATTGTGCAGAAGAAGTTTTTGTTGTAGTTACACCTACTACCAATGTAGAAAATGTGAAGTATTATTTGATGTGTTTTACTAAACGAAAGATGAAGTTATTGGAAAAATATGATGATAACGGGTTTATATATGAGAGAGGGTCTACTATATTGAAATATTATTTTTTCAAACAAGCTCATCAAAGTCGGGATTTTGTTTACTTTCAAGACTATGAGCGTGATGTCATAAGTTGTCAATATAGTCACTTCACGTGTGCAACACACATAAATTTGATAGAAGTTCAATCAAAGAAAAAAATTAAAATTAAGAAATGGTAAATGTTAAAAGCTTGTCATGAATGGATCATTGAATATGACATTCCATTAAAATTTCTTTTTATTGAACTTCCCAAATATTTCTTCTCCTTGGATTCATCTTTTATAACTTACAAAACTCAAGTAGAACTTGTTAGCCTTTTTTTTTACATTCTTAAGTTTTACATTATTATAATATGTATATTTTATGTTATGTACAAGTGTTTGCACATGTACATTGTTTTGGTACACGCACACAAGTATTTTATACACATGTACACATACATGTAGATTATCTAGTCTTAAACAATTTCATACATTCTTTGGTACAATTTATGTCATTATGCCATTATTGAAAAATGTACATGTGTATCTAGCGTAGTTGATATAATGAAAATCTTAAGTTATGATTTTTTTTTTTATACACATATTAATCAAATTATAATATTATTTCTTGAATTAAAAATGTGTCGTACATGTTTTGTAATTTCCAATTTACTAGCAACTGACATCCATAGTAGCTTTTCTATGTACATTAATGATAATTGTTGTGTACTGGATATGTTTTAATGGAATTTTAAATTTTATGATTATTTGACACATCTATGAACACCTAGAATTTTATGTTTGCTTATATATATACATTGATATGTATTGTATATTAAAACATTATAAAAATTATTTCAAATGAAAAATGTATGAATTAAATGCAAATTTGTTTTCATTTCTACATATTCATGATTGTTTTAAATGACACATGATCCTGTGTAAAATGTACATCAAAATATCACCTGTAATATATGTATGTTCTAATTATATAACATTCATAAATTTTCAAATGCATTTAACATGTACCACATGTGTTTTGTAATTTTCAATTTCAATCTAGATTCATTTTAAATAACAAATGAAAAAATAACTTGAGCTTTAAAAATAGACATTTAATCTAAGATTGAATCTAAGTTAACATTATAACAACATGTCATCATGTACATGAAAAATGTAACAAGTAAATTCAAACACACTTCATTCATTGCTACATATATTCATGAACTTATATATGTAAAACCATAGATATATGATTGATTTAAATGACACATGATCATGCAAAATGTACCTAAATATCACCTTTAATAGACATCTACACATAATTATTCGTCATTCACACATGGTCAAATGCATAACATGTACCACATTTGTTTTTTAATTTGCAATTTCAATCTAGATTCATTTTAAATAACAAGTGGAAAAACAACTTGAGTTTTAAAAGAAAACATAACCTAAGATCGTCTAAGCTAACATTATAGAAACATGTGATCATGTATGCAAAATTTAACAAATAAATGCAAATATACTTCAATAATTTTTACATTTATTCATGAACTTAAATATATAAAACCATCTATGATTGTTTTAAATGACACATGATCATGCAAAATGTACCTAAATATCACCTTTAATAGACATCCTAATTATATAATATCACATATGTTCAAATTCATAACATGTACCAGATGTGTTTTGTAATTTTAATTTTCAATCTACATTCATTTTAAATAAAGAATAATAAAACAACTTGAGTTTTAAAAACAAAATATAATCTAAGATCGTCTGAGCTAACATTATAGCAACATGTGATCATGTAAGAAAAATTGAACAAATAAACGCAAATGTACTTCAATCATTTTTACATATATTCATGAACTTAAATATGTACAACCATCTACGATTGTTTTAAATGACATATAATCATGCAAAATGTACCTAAATGTCACCTTTAATACACACCCTAATTATATAACATTCACAAATGTTCAAATGCATAACATTTACCACATGTGTTTTGTAATTTGAAATTTCAATCTAGATTCTTTCTAAATAAAAATAACAAAACAAATTGAGTTTTAAAAACAAAACATGTAATCTAAGATCATGTAAGTTAGTTTATTAGAACAACATGTGATCATGTATGGAAAATGTAATAACTATTAAATTCATTTATGTGCTTCAATCATTGTTACATATTCACGAACTTAATTATGTATTTAACCATCTATAATTGTTTTAAATGATACATGATCATGTGCAAAATTTACACCTAAATATCATTTTTAATAGATGTATGTCCTAATTATATAACATTCATACACATTCAAATGCATTTAACATGTACCACATGTGTTTTTTAATTTGAAATTTCAATCTAGATTCATTTTAAATAACAAATGACAAAACAACTTGAGTTTTAAAAACAAAACATATAATCTAAGATCATCTAAGTTAGTTCATTATAATAACATGTGATCATGTATGGAAAATGTAACAACTAAATGCAAATGTACTTCAATCATTGTTACATATTCATGAACCTAAATATGTAAAACCATTTATGATTTTTTTAAATGAAAAATGATCATTAAAAATGTACCCAAATATCACCTTTAATAGACATCCTAATTATATAACATTCACACATGTTAAAATGTGCAACATGTACCACATGTGTTTTGTAATTTTCAATTTCCATCTAGATTCATTTTAAATAACAAGTGAAAAAAAAGAAGCTTTAAAAACAAAACATAATCTAAGATAATCTAATTTAACATTATATAACATCATGTGATCACATGAAAAATGTAACAACTATCCAAAATTTGAAATCTTTCAATAAAAGTAAATTTGGTTCAACTATCCAAAATGTAAAATATGTCCCAAATTTATATCATGAATAATAAAAGTAAATATAACAATGTATAGTGTTACAAGTACCAAGTTATATAGAAAAGTAAATATGACTTCATAAATAAGACTATCTATGTAGAAAAGTAAATAAGACTATCTATCAAATAAAATGTTGCATGTGCATCATCAATCAGATGGAGAATTTGGCTGCAGTGTATTTTCCAACAACCTCCTGAGCCTCCTTGTGCTATCATCTAAAGAATGGTGAACCTACACAATTTATAAAGATTAAAATTTAATGTTTTAAAATTGAATTAGATTGTATAACTTCATAAAAAAAATGAAAAAAAAAAATCATGCAATACCTCGTGTAGTTCCACCTCTATTGTCCCATGTTGTTCGTCCATCAATGCATCCTCCACAATAAATTGTACAATATATATATATATATATATATATATATATATATATATATATATATATATATATATATATATATAAATATATTAAACCTTTAATGAAATATATTAAAAAAAAAGTTATACAACTTCTTGTTCAAATTGTTTGGATGTTCCTATCTCCATCATACACTCCATCGCTAAAGTTCTTAGAGAATGGAAATCATCTCCAAAAAATTAAAATTCAAAAATTTTAAAACTGTAAAATAACTCAAGATCTAGATATCATTTGTTAATGAAACTTTCACTTCAATTTATAGCTAAAACATAAGTGAAAAATTGAATACTTGTGGTAGTTAATTGGCACATCTCGTAATAGGGAAGAAGAGGGTGACTCTGAACGAAAATCATCTCCACAAACCTAAAATTCAAAAATTTTAAAATTGTAAAATAACTCAAGATCTAGATCTCATTTTTTAATGAAACTTTCACTTCAATTTATAACTTAAACATAAGTGAGAAATTGAATACTTGTGACAATGGATTTGTCACATCTCCTCATAGGGAAGAAGAGGGTGGCTCCATTGCGAAAGTAATCCTTGGAGAATGGAAATCATCTCCACACACCTAAAATTCAAAAAATTTAAAACTGTAAAATAACTAAAGATATAGATCTCATTTTTTAAAGAAACTTTAACTTCAATTTATAACTTAAACATAAGTGAAAAATTGAATACTTGTGATGGTCGATTTGGAAAATCTCCTAATAGGGAAGAAGAAGGTGGCTCCGTTGTGAGAACATCGAACGAAATCAGAATCTGTCGACATTTAATTATATACATACATGTGTACATGGTTATTTATTTTAAAAATATGTCATCATGGTACCGATATAAAAATAGAATAAAATTTGTACAACAACATCATGAACACTAAAAAAACACTACCATTTCCCAATATATCATCTTGATTGTGAGAACCTTAAGCTTCGACCGTGATATTATCAAAATTTTCGTTCATTAAGCATGTTAGCTGCAAATGGTGAACATATGATACATTTTTTCTAGATTAACATATACATGTTTATTTGTATATGATAATTAGAAATTACATTAAAATATTCACCCTAATCATTAACACATACCGATCCCATGCCCTCTTCCTCATGAATAATTAAATCCTGCCAACCATTGTGACAATGCTTTGCATATGTTCTAAGCTATTCAATACTCATGTTGTATATCTCATCATCTGTATTATACACAAAATTAGTACGTGCATTCTCTCATGCTCTTTTTCAATTCAGTTTAATATCAATTCCATCAAGTCCAGTCTGAACATTGTATATGATGGTGTCCATTGATTCTCAACTAATTTGAGAAGTGGCATCCATCTCTGACTGCAAATTTTCCACATGAATACGTTGGCTTAACAATGGTGGCTCGAGGCGAGGGAAATCAGAATCACGCTTAGCGCCCCTACAGTCACATAATCGACCTTTTTTAGGACCATAAAATTCAGAGGGAATGTCCTTATAACTGGGTTTCATTCTCAAAATGAATTATACATAAAATAAATTTTCAAAATAAAGAGGAACCTTGTCGTTCCATGGTAGTCTTCCATAGGCAGTAACGTGTCTATCATACAAATGGCAAGCTATATCAGAGTGCTTTAAATATTTTACCTTTAACATCTTTTTTTTCGGCCCTTCTTTGAAATTAAACATAGATTTTTTAATTTATTTAGTAACTCTGTTTTTAACATCGTCCCATGTATCGGGACCCATCACTATTTCCTTTATTTTCCTCATCACTTCTAAAAAAATATTAGTGTTTGGTCGAAGCTTTTTGTAAACCTCGACAAGTGTGCTTAAAGAGTGCGTAACTATTTCTAAGCTTTCTCGATTTTCGGCAAGGAGTTTTGAAGAAAAAATATCTTTCTTCAATTTTGAATAAAGATGTTCACACCTTTGTAATGTGAATTGTTGGATGTTTGTTTCCCAAGGTAAATTGGAAATTTCAGAAGGATAATTCACGGTTGGTGTACAGCCTTCTTCTTGAATAACACAGTTTGGCCTATGTGTTTTTCGAGCAACATTTTCACCCTCTCCATCAATATATAAAATTATGTATAAATAAAAAAACATGCGAACAAATTTGTACAAATTGTCTTTTTAACCATAAAAAAATTAGATAAATAGTTTAACAAATTAATATTTGAATGAAAATAACTTCAGATTGATGGCCACCTTGAGATGGCTCGGCAACATCATGCCCACCCTCAGATGGTTGAGAACCAACATGACCACCCATTGATTGGCCACCACCCATTGGTTGGGAACCAACATGACCACCCATTGATTGGCCACCGGGGGAATTCATACCATAACCCTCATGTATTTGGCCACCACCTGTTGATTTTCCACTAGGGGAATGTGTACCACCACCACCCTCATGCGACGAGAGGAAAGCTTCATTAAAAAAATATGAATTTATAATAAATTCAAAAATACATACATACATATAAATACATACATATGATTGATTAAATTTCCTTAACCATACCACGATTGTGTGAAACATGGCCAGGCTCCATTGATGGAGTAGATACTCTTTTCATCCGAACTCCTAAAAAATGAAATTTATTAATAATTATTTTAACTCACAAAATTTATAAAAAAATCAATTCCATATGTATACATGTATGTACATAGGGATAAAATTAGATGCATTCAATAAAAAAAATCAATTCCACATGTATGCATGTATGTATGAGATTCTATTGATGTTTGCCTCGAAGAATCACATGCAAAATGATCATCCTCCATGATATATATATGGATACCTACACTGGACATTTACAATTATTTTTAAAATTACTATTTAAAAAGAACTAAAAAAAATGATGTAATTTAGTATATAAATGTTGAGCACAGACACAAATTATGTAAAACACAAAACTTTCAAAGCACAAATTGATGTGTAAAACTCACTTTAAACAATTTTTTTTTGAAGTCTTGAACATTTTAATTATATAAAACATGAAGTTCACCAAGTTGTTCTTACATGGTGGGAGCACACTTGGTATATAATTGAAAAAAACACATGGTCATTAAAAATGATGCATTTATAAGTAGAGAACACACACATATCAAAGATATGTTACAACCTCCATTAATAAATTTTGAAGGAGAGCATCTCAATAGTAATTCATCTTTAGATATAAATCATCAATAAATTTTGAAGGAGAATGTCTCAACACTAATTCATATTTGAGACATGAACCTTGAATTGGCATTGCCCCATACAATACAAATTCATCTTTGACAGATGAATATTGAATTGGCATTACCCCATAGAATAGATCACCAGACATCTTATTAACATGTGCACAATGTCTTATACTAAATTATTGAAATTGTCTAACAATATTGTTTTCTTTTCCATCTAGTTGTTTTAGCCTCTCTTTTTTAACTTGGTACATGCCTTTCATATGGTTGCACACAAGTTCAGAATTGGTAAAAATGATAATTCCATTTTCTCAATACTCCCTATCTTTTCCCAAGCCTTCTATCAATGCAATATAATATGCTTCATTGTTTGTTGTTCTTCGATGTATTTTCATTTTCCTTTGGACGACTCTGTTAGTCGTAATATTGCATATCACATATGTAATAAATGATTTCCCTAGATTGGGATAACAAGAAACATTTATGCATAATGTCCATTTTTCAATCATGTTTAGTGGGTTTTTGACTCCTCAAAAAAACAAATTCAATAAAATATATTAAATGAAGATTTAGTGTAAATGCCTTAAATTCTATGGGAGAAATGACATGTACGGTTGCCAAAAACTCTAGGAACGCAATAAAATATTAAATGAAAATTTATTGAAAATGCCTTAGTTTATGGGAGAAATGACATGTACATGATTTCCAAAAACATTAGCAAATGCTTTGAATTTTATGGGAGAAATGACATGTACATGGTTTCCAAAAACACTAGCAAATGGTTTAAATTTTATGGGAGAAATGACATGTACATGGTTTTCAAAAACACTAGAAAATTCCTTAAATTTTATGGGAGAAATGACATGTACATGGTTTCTAAAAACACTAGGAACATCCTTGCATTTAGCTATATAGGTTTTACAAAGGTGATAGACATGTGATTTTGAAAGAATCCTTGTTGTTAAAAAATATAGGGGCTAAATGAGTAACACATCCCAACAATTATGGTTGGTTAGGTGATATTGGACCCCTATGAGATGATAGACACATTTAGCTAAAAATTTTATAACTCACCCAAATAAATACTGCGTATATAGCCAACTTAACAGCTAGGAAATTTGGAGTTCAAATTCAAAGTTCAAACCTACTAATAGCTTGCAGTTGGTCTAATTGTTAAGTGGAGAGGTTTAGTCTCCAAAGGTATCAAATTTGAGAAGTACACCCTCAGATCGTCATCAGATTCCTATGGAAGGTGTCATACATTTCATATCTTGAAACATAACTTTGTCGTGTTTGACAAGTGATTTCATATATTGAACATAACTTTGTCGAGTTTGAGCAGTAATGTTAGATTTTGAAAAGGAATGGTAATTTAGGAAATAATTTTGGATGGATGGTAATTTTTTTGTTTGGTTTTTTATATTCTCCAGTGTTCTTTCCCATGGTGTTAAAATTTAGAAGTGCATGAGTGAGCATGAAAAATGAGATTAAGCGAATAGAATATTCTACTTTGCAAAATATAAAAAGATGTCATTTCTTTCCTTAGCCAGGTATTCGCTTTGTTATGTATTATACACTCTTATTGTCACTTATGAAACATATCTCATCTAATATGGTGTCAATATCAAGATAATGTAGCCTCTCAAATGTTTTTTATGTTGGTACTTACTATCATATTCTCTGGTTTAATTTCAGAAATGGTTAAAATTTAGAGGTAAATGATTGAGCATGAAAAATTAGATTAAGCACAGAGCACATTCAACTCTACAAAACATAAAAATATATTTCTATTTTCAAATGGATTTTGATATTGAATGGTAATTTAGGAAATAATTTTCGATGGATGGTGATTTTGTTGCTTTTTTTTTATATTCTGTAGTGTTCTTTCACATGGTGTTAAAATTTAGAGAGGCATGAGTGTGCATGAAAAATGAGATTAAGTAGATACCATATATTGAACTCTGAAAAATATAAAAAGATATCATTTCTTTCATTGGCTAGGTATTATCTCTATTATGTATAATATACTCCTCTTGTCACTTATGAAACATATCTGGTCTAATTGGGTGTCAATATCAAGGTCATGTAGCCTCTTAAATGTTTTCTTAGTTAGTACTTGGAATCTTATTCTCTCATTTACATTCAGAGATGGTTAAAATTTAGAGGTCCATGAGTGAGCATGAAAAAATAGATTAAGAAGAGAGCACATTCAACTCTACAAAATATAAAAAGATATCGCTAATTTCAAATGGATTTCAAAAAGAAATGGTAATTTAGGCAATAATTTCATATGGATGGTGATTTTGTTGTTTGGTTTTTTATATTCTCGACTATTCTTTCACAAAATGTTAAAATTTAGTGTTCTTTCACATGGTGTTAAAATTTAGACGTGCATGAGTGAGCATGAAAAATGAGATTAAGCAGATACCATATATTCAACTCTACAAAATATAAAAAGATATCATTTCTTTCCTTGGCTAGGTATTAGCTCTGTTATGTATAGTACACTCTTCTTGTCACTTATGAAACATATCTGGTCTAATTTGGTGTCAATATCAAGGTCATGTAGCCTCTCAAATGTTTTATTAGTTGGTACTTGGAATCATATTCTCTGGTTTACATTCAGAGATGGTTAAAATTTAGAGTTCTATGAGTGAGCATGAAAAATTAGATTAAGAAGAGAGCACATTCAACTCTACAAAATATAAAAAGATATCGCTAATTTCAAATGGATTTTGAAAAGGAATGGTAATTTAGGAAATAATTTTGGATGGATGCTGACTTTGTTGTTTGATTTTTTATATTCACCAGTGTTCTTTCACATGGTGTTAAAATTTAGTGTTATTTCACATGGTGTTAATATTTAGAGGTGCATGAGTGACAATGAAAAATGAGATTAAGCAGATACCATATATTCAACTCTGCAAATTATAAAAAGTTATCATTTCTTTCCTTGGCTAGGTATTAGCTCTATTATGTATAGTACACTCTTCTTGTCACTTATGAAACATGTTTGGTCTAATTTGGTGTCAATATCAAGGTCATATAGCCTCTCAAATTTTTTCTTAGTTGGTACTTGGACTTGTATTCTATTGTTTACATTCATAGATGGTTAAAATTTAGAGGCCCATAAGTAAGCATGAAAATTTAGATTAAGCAGAAAGGACGTTCAACTATGTAAAATATAAGAAGATGTTGCTTAATTTCAAATGGATTTTGAAAAGGAATGGTATTTTAGACAATAATTTCAAATGGATGGTGATTTTCTTGTTTGGTTGTTTATATTACCTAATGTTCTTTCACATGGTGTTAAAATTTATAGGTGCATGAGTGAGTATGAAAAATGAGATTAAGCGGATAGAATATTAAACTCTACAAAATATAAAAAGATATCATTTCTTTTCTTGGCCAAGTATTAGCTTTGTTATATATAGTACACTCTTCTTGTCACTTATGAAACATATATGGTTTAATTTGGTGTCAATGTCAAGATCATGTAGCCTCTGAAATGTTTTTTTAGTTAGTACTTGGAATCATATTCTCTAGTTTGCTTTCAGAGATGGTTGAAATTTAGAGGTCCATGAGTGAGCATGAAAAATTAGATTAAGTAGAGAGCACATTCAAATCTGCAAAATATAAAAAAATATCGCTAATTTGAAATGGATTTTGAAAAGGAATGGTAATTTAGGAAATAATTTCGGATGGATGGTGATTTTTTTATTTGGTTTTTTATGTTATCTAGTGTTCTTTCACATGGTGTTAAAATTTAAATGTGAATGAGTGAGCATGAAAATTGAGATTCAGAGAATAGCATTTTCAACTCTGCAAAATATAAAAATATATCATTTCTTTCCTTGGCCAGGTATTAGCTCTGTTATGCATAGTACACTCTTATTGTCAATTATGAAACATATCTAGTCTAATTTGGTTTCAATATCACGATCATAACAGCACTCCCATTTAGGAAAGGTAGAGCTATTTGGTTAGGGGCATTGGGCTTGCTTGCTTCACACCTTAGCCCTGGTGAACATTAATTCAGAGGATATTGAAACACGCCATAAATCGAGCCGAAGGTGTTTCTAGTCACACGTGGGTCAGAGGGAAGGAGGAAGCTTAGGCAGAAATCAAAATTGTTTGGTAAAGGGTAGGCACACGATTGGTGTTGTCTGGTCTATCCAAAATTATATCAATGCATAATTTATAAAGAAAAATAAATGAGTGCATACTTTATAAAGAAAAATATATCAGTGCATACTTTATAAAGAAAAATATAGCACTGTTGGAAAACCAAAATTTTCTTTCCAAATTGGTTCACAGATAGACAACAAGACATCAATGGTTTTTGCTAAGCATTAGGGAAATTTTGAGGTCTAAAATGGGCCTCCTAAGAAAAATATACAAAAAAAATAATTTTTATAAGAGCCAATAGGATTCAAGATGATCATGTCAACCATGGGGGATGATTCACCAATTTTTAAGTAAAAGGGTAAAAATATTAAAAAATAATAAAATAATAAAACTATTTTTTCAAATTGTATTTTCAACTTATCTCCCAAAGTTTTTGCTCAGATTTCGAGTGGGAGTACTCGTTGGATGCAAAATTTAATTCCTCATCCAAGAGTACTCATGTTGCATACTTTTGATGGACCCTGCTACAAGAAAAATGTGAAATACATGAAAAACGTGATTGTAATCATGTTTTTCATGTATTTCTCACTTTTTGTGTAGTGGGATCTATAGAATATATGCAACTTGAGTACTCCTTGGATAAGGAATTAAATTTTTCATCCAACGAGTACTCCCGCCCAAAATTTGAGTAAAAATTTTGGGAAATAAGTTGAAAATATGAGTTGAAAAAGTAGTTTTCTCTTTTTTCCCTATAAATTTTGATGATGTAATCGAATCTTATTTTATTATTTCCACTATTATTCTACAATTTCCTTAGGAGGACCATTTTAGACCTCAAAATTCCCCCAATGGATAACCTTCCCGAACAGTAGCATCATAAGAATATTCATTTCTTAATCCAAAAAGCAAGATTACAAGTCAGAAAAACCGGAAATAGAAATAGTGTATATTTATTTCTCAATCCAGAAAGTAGCATTACAAGTCAGACAAACTGGAAACATAAATAACGTATATGCATTACAAGTTAGACAAGTCAAAAACAGAAATAATGTATATTCATTTCTCAATCCATAAAGCAGCATTACAAGTCAAACAAACCAGAAACATAAATAATGTATATGATGATGTTACATGCTTTTATGTATTATTACTTCCCTGGAGATGCGGGTAGCAAGAAGAGTACTTTAGGGTTTTGCTTCAATTTGGGTTCATCTTAAATAATGTAAAAAAAAAAAATACATTACCATCGTAAAAAACAATTATCATAAATTTTTATATATTTAGAAATATGGGTAAACTTTAAAGTAAGATGGGGAGACAAAGCACCTGGAACTGAGCATACTTTATAAAGAAAAATATATGAGTGTTGGAAAATAGAAACTTTCTTTCCAGATTGGTTCACAGACAGAAAATTAGATGACATTGGTTCTTGCAAAGGATAACCTTCCTGGGCAGCAACATCAGAAGAATATTCATTTCTCAATCTAGAAAGCAGCGTTACAAGTCAGACAAACAAGAAAAAGAAATAACATATATGAAGATGTTACATGGTTTTCTGTATTATCACTGCCCAAGAGATGCAGGTAGTAAGAAGAGTACTTCATGGTTTTTTCTTGCTTACCCCCTACAGGTTTTTCACTTGCTCCCCTTCTGGTCCCTGGTGGTTCCAGCGGAACACACATAAAAAAAAAATCGTAGCGCAACACACCACAACATAAAAATCACAGCGCTCTCAACAGTCAGAAAAATCGAAGTGCTCCCAATAGTAACACAACATAAAACTCTACAAAAACTTCTTGCAGTCTGTTGGTTGCTATATTTATAAAAAAAAAAATCGGCTGAACATTCATGCAAATTTCGGTGGAACTAATAGTTTGGACGAACTAATAGTTCAGCCGAACTGCCAGTTTTCCTATCTCCGGTCGAAAAACTAGTTACTCACACCATCAATGTTAATGGTAGAAACAGTTTGGCCGAAGAAATTTCAAAAATTCGGCCGAAATTTCTATATGTTCAGGCAAGCTTCCTCCAGAGTTCGGCTGAACTATTGGGAGAGTGAAATTTTCAAACGTGTTTCTTATGTAAGTGTAATCGAGCTTCGCATTTTTACCCTTCAATTTATATCTCCAATATGAACTCACTTGGTATGGTATTGCACCATATTCCAATCCCGACTTCTAATACTTCATCTTCCCACAGAATTACTCCCCTAGCCCTCCTGCCTTGTTCAAAGGAAGGGATTTCATCCTATCATTTAACTCGTGTAATTTTAAATCATATCATATATGTGCACCCAAGTCCTTGAGTTCTTAACATATTCACCGAGAAACAATTGTTTTTGCAATTCATGAAAGGAAACATTCTGTTAAGTCAGACTCCCTTTAGGTTGAGAAGAGGGCACACCACATCCTTCAATATCTAAGGGTGAATAAAGACTTACTCGGAAGAGTAAACTTGGGTTATTGAGAACAAGTACGAAAATTTTCTTCTGGGCTATGTGCTGGAAGTTCATGAAAGAGAACTGTATTTGCACCTAGGGCAGCTATTGGATATAGAAAATACCATTGGTTCAAGATGTTTAAAGCTTAGGGGTTTATAACTTTATTATGCATTTGTTGTATACAGTCCAAGTGCCTAATAGAGCCTGGTCAAGATGGGTATATGCTAGCGCAGTATTTTGCAGCTGGTATTAAAGTTGGGATGGTAGGAGAATATTGCAACCCATATGGAAAGTTCAGCTAAGAAGTTCTTAAATTTATTAACTGGTAAAGAGTCTTGTGAACCATCTGGGAAAATGTGGTTAATATCAGCCATTATGGGTAGACAGTGAATGTGTTGTATACAGTCCAGGTGCCTAATAGAGCCTGCTCAAGATGGGTATATGGTAGTGCAATATTTGGCAGCTGCTCAATAAGCAAAGGTTCCTGTATTAAAGTTGCAATGGTAAGAGATTGAAGTCCATTTGGAGAATTTAGCTAAGAAGTTCTGAAATTAATTAACTGGTAAAGAGTCTTGTGAACCATCTATGAAATATTGTTAATATCGGCCATTATGGGAAGATAGTGAATGTGTAACACACAAAATGAGAGCAACAGAGGTAATGAGGAGTAATTTATTTTCCAAGAAAAAAATAATTTGTGAACACACATCCAAGTAATAATAATGAGATGGATTAATTTAGGAAACTTATAAAACTAATAATAGGTCAATGCCATGGATGTTAGGTCCCTATATCACTAGTATAGCCCCTTATTATTGTTAGTGTAAACCCCTTATTGTTATTATTGTACCCTTGTAACCCCCATTTTGTTATTATTGTGCCCTTAAATTATTATTGTTAGGTCGGCTAGGATTACATTGTGGCCCACTAGGATTACATTATGTCCCCATGGACTCCTATATATAGAAAGGAGGTTTTGTAAATTGTATCATCCAAGAATTGTTCATTTATGTAATGTATTGGAGGTTTCCCCCTCGAAGTGGCTCATTTCTAAGGCGTTGATATCTCTTTTCTTCTCTTTTTGGAGCTGGTTACACAACATTTGGTATCAGAGCTTTGGATTCTAGGGTTTCGCTACTCCAAACAGGTCATCGTGGCATTTTCGCTATAACTTTTTTTCTACGGAGTTTCAGAAGCTGACATTTTTAGGGTGCGAAGAAAAAATCTTGAGGAAGCCTGTGTCAAAATTTCAGAGTTTGGTTCGAAATAATTTTGGAGATATCATCTGTGGAAGTCAGGTTTTTTTTTCAGGCTCCTAAACAGGTCATCGTGGCATTTGCGCTATAATTTTTTTTCTACGAAGGTTCAGAATCTGAAATTCATATGGTGCAAAGCTGAAATCCTGAACAAATTCATCAAAACATTTCAGAGCTTGGTTCGCAATATTTTTAGAGATATGATCTGTGGAAGGTAGTGCTTTTTCAGGCTCCTGAATTTCATCTTAAAGAGGTGATCGTGGGAAAAGTTCAATAACTCTCTCTCTGGAGATTGGATTGGAGTGCCGTCAAAATTGGTCACAATTACACGGCCTTTAGTTTATTGGCTATCAATTTTAGAGACAAAGGACAAAACAGTGACACGTGGCAAGTCGTACAAGTTCGCTCTACTGAACCAGTCCAGAATTAGGTCATTGTGGGATATTGGACACAACTTTGTCTTGGAGAATCCAAATCAGGTCAGACCTATGGCATTTGAAAGAAGCTTCAGAGGGCTACTACAGGGCTGAATTTCAGATATCGAAGATTTTCAATTACATAGATAATTCAATTTCAATATCGAGCTCCTAAAAGCTAGTAAAAGGTGTGTATTTTTTTTTCCGAATTGCATAAGTCTTGTTTGAAGAATCAAGTTGAATTGATTCCAAGGGCATCTTGTAGAATAGATATCAATATTGGATTCCAAAATGGCCCCTAAAAAGAATTCAACACCCATTAAGCCTTCAGAAGGCTCTACTATGACTCATGAAGATGAAGAATTGCAACATGATCTATCAAAATTACAAGAGCAAGTGCAACAAATTTCACTCTCGCAAAAAGCAACAAAAAATGAAATGGAAGTTTTGAAGAAAGACGTGGAAGTGAAGATGGACAGTTTGAAGAAATGCATGGAAGCTAAAATGGATGGCGTGGAAGTGAAGATGGACGGTTTGAAGAATGACATGAAAGACAACATGGAAAACATGAAGAATGATCTAAAAGAATACATGGAAGGCTTGATGACAAGCTTAAAACCAGAAATGATTCCTAATGGCGGAAATATAGGAGAAGAACCTCCTGATGAGAACAAAATAAATGTTAATCATGATTTCATAAACTCGAATGTTTGCGGGAAGAACCACCATATTCCAAAAATGGATATGAGGAAGTTTGATGGAAAGGATCCTGTAACATGGATACTACAGATGGAGCAATATTTTGATCTCCATAATGTGCAACACACACAAAAGGTACGCATCACAACTTTACATTTAGAACAAAATACATTTGTATGGTATCGATGGCTTTGCTCCCGTAAAAAAATTGTCACTTGGTCAATTTTTACAGAGGAAATGATAGCACATTATGAGGATACAAAGAGAAACACCTTCTTTACCCAATTGATAAATCTCAAACAAAAGGGTTTAGTGGGGCAGCACATTGAGGACTTCCAAAAATTGAATATAAGGGTAACTGATATTCGAGAGGAACACAGGATTGATCTCTTTCTAGGCACTTTAAAGGATAACATCCAACATGAAGTTCGCGTTTTGGAACCTGATTCATTGGAGAAGGCATTCAGGTTGGCAAGAAAAGTTGAATGTAAAATTATGGCGACAAGGAAGCCTACCACTCAATTCTATAAAGAAGGAAGTGTTGCTACGCCTAGATTTCCATAACCTACAAGGTTGACACCACAACAATTGCAATAAAAAAGAGCAAAAGGGCTTTGTTACAGTTGTGATAGAAAATACACTAAAGGTCATAAGTGTGCTGAGAAGAAATTATTTTACATAGATTGTGAAGAAGAAGAAGAAAATGAACAAGAAGAGGATATACACCAGGAACCAACCCTAGAAGAGGAAGAAATGAATCCGACCATATTGTGTAATGCACTGGCAGGAATTACCACTCCTCAAACTCTCAAGATACAAGGACAAATCAAGAAGAAAAAGGTAATAGTGTTGATTGATTCATGTAGCACCCATAATTTTATTCATTGTAAGGTAGCCAAGGAATTAAATTGTTTCCTATACCCAGCACCAGAATGTCAAGTGATGGTTGCAAATGGAGGAACTATAAATTGCTCTGGAAAATGCCATAATATCAAGCTAACCATCGGGGAATATGTATTGACTAGTCCAATGCTTGTCATTCCTATGGGAGGTGCTGATGTTGTACTAGGAGTACAATGGTTACAATCTTTGGGGACGGTAGCTTTTAATTTTCAAGAACTTTTCTTGAAATTTTTTTCAGAAGGAAAGGAAGTCGAATTACGGGGTATTGTGGGGAAGCTAGGAAGGATAATAAGCTCTAATGTCATGACAAAGCTTCTAAAGAAAGAACAGCGAGGCGTAATTGCACAATTATGCTCACTAGAAGTTCCAACATCAAAATCATCTATTTCTGCAGATCTCCAACAAGTCTTGGACAATCATTCGAAGGTGTTTGAAACTCCCAAAGGACTCCCACCTATTCGTGATCATGATCATGCTATTCATTTGATTCCAGGAAGTGTTCCTCCAAACATCAGGCCTTATAGATATCCTTACTTCCAAAAAAGCGAAATTGAACGTATGATTGCAGAAATGTTAGAGGCGGGTATAATTCAACCCGGTCAAAGTTCTTTCTCTGCTCCTGTAGTATTGGTACACAAGAAGGATGGATCATGGCGAATGTGTCCGGATTATAGGGAGCTCAATAAGCTCACCATTAAAGACAAATTTCCCATTCCCGTGATTGATGAATTATTGGATGAATTACATGGAGCAATTTATTTTACCAAGGTGGATCTTCGTTCAGGATATCATCAAATTAGAATGAAGACTGAAGATATTCCAAAAACAGCATTTCGAACTCATGAGGGTCATTATGAATTTTTGGTCATGCCTTTGGCCTTACCAATGCACCTTCTACATTTCAAGGGTTGATGAATTCCATTTTCAAACCCTTCCTTAGAAAATTTGTGCTAGTATTTTTTGATGATATACTAATCTCCAGCAGGTCTTGGAAGGATCATGTTGAACATGTTGACAGGGTGCTCAAACTATTGCAGGAGAAACAATTATATGCAAAAACATCCAAATGTTTCTTTGGAGTACAAGAGGTGGAATATCTCGGTCATATTGTATCTCACGAGGGTGTTAAAGTAGACCCTAACAAAATTAAAGCCATTAAGGAATGGAAAGTTCCCACAACCATAAAGCAGTTGCGAGGATTTCTCGGGTTAACAGGGTATTATCGCAAGTTTGTTAAGAATTATGGGAGAATAGCAGCACCTCTCACAACATTATTGAAGAAAGATGCATTTTCATGGACTCCTGAAGCAACTAAGGCCTTTGAACATCTTAAAGAGGCAATGTGCCTAGCACCGGTCTTAGCTACGCCAGACTTCACAAAAACCTTTATTGTGGAATGTGATGCCTCGAGAAATGGAATTGGTGCAGTTTTAATGCAGGAAGGAAGACCCATTGCTTTTGAAAGTCGTCCAATCAAAGGAAAGTATTTACAGAAACCTATTTATGAGAAGGAAATGTTAGCAATACTACATGCACTAAAGAAATGGCGAATTTACCTAATGGGAAGGCGTTTCAAGGTAAAAAATGATCATGATAGTCTTAAGCACTTTTTGGAACAAAGACTATCTTCAGAAGAGCAACAAAAATGGGTCACAAAGATGTTGGGTTATGACTTTGAAATAATTTACAAAAAATGAAAGCTTAATGTTGTTGCAGATGCACTCTCAAGAAAGAATGAAGAGGTGGAAGCATTGCTTTGTGCCATTTCTATTATCCAACCAGATTGGATAACCGAAGCAAGAGATGAACGGAAGAAGGACAAAGATGTATGGACACTCATTCAAAAGTTGCAGCAAGATCCTAGTACATCTGATACATTTAGTTGGAAAAATGATTCCTTATGGTACAAAGATCGCTTATATCTTTGTAAGAATTCCTAACTAAAACAAAAGATTCTTTTGGAATTGCACACTTCTCCTTTAGGAGGACACTCAGGATTTTTAAAAACTTACCACAGGGTGAAGAAATAATTTTTTTGGGATGGCCTTAAATCTGATATTCAAAAGTTTGTGGCGGAATGTTTGGTTTGCCAGCAGAATAAAGTGGAAACAATTAAGACCCTGTGACTTCTACAACCTTTATCCATTCCAAGTCAACGTTGGGAGGAGATTTCAATGGATTTTATCACAGGTTTACCTAAGTCCGAAGGAAAGAGTGTCATCATGGTGGTAGTTGATAGACTTACCAAGTATGCTCACTTTTGTGCATTATCTCATCCATTTAAAGCAAGTACAGTTGCTACTACATTTATGGACAGAATTCAAAAGCTACATGGAAGCCCAAGGGTTATTGTGAGCGACAGAGATCCCATTTTTACCGGAAATTTTTGGACGGAGTTATTTTCTTGTTTGGGTACTCAATTAGCTCATAGCTCATCTTATCATCCTCAATCTGATGGTCAAACTGAGATCGTAAATAAATGTTTGGAAGGATATCTTCGTTGTTTTGTATCTGATAAACAAACACAATGGTCAAGTGGTTACCTCTTGCTGAATGGTGGTATAACACTTCCTTCCATACTGCAGCAAAAATGACCCCATTTATGGCACTTTATGGATATCATCCACCATCCATCACATCATATTTAAGAGATAATTCGAAGGTTCAAGCAGTGGAAGATCACATCGAGCATCAGCAAGAAGTTCTCCAACTCTTAAAGGATAACCCGAATTTGGCACAAAATCGAATGAAACAACAAGCAGATCAATATCGCAGCGAGAGAAGTTTTGATGTAGGAGATTGGGTATTTTTACGGCTACAACCATACAAACAAATGTCCCTCAAGCAAGCTAAGAAGGATAATAAATTATCGCCAAAGTACTATGGTCCTTACAAGGTATTGCAAAAGATTGGTACTATGGCATACAAATTGGAGCTTCCTGCTTCTTCGCGAGTACATCCAGTTTTCCATGTTTCATGCTTAAAGAAGGTTATAGGTGAAAATCTTCCAGTTCAAACAGTATTGCCAGAACTCGATGGGGAAGGGAAAATCATATTGGAACCTGAAGCAGTCATGGAAAAAAGAACTCGACAACTACGGAATCGATCAATTTCAGAGTATCTCATCAAGTGGAAGAACTTACCCACCGAAGATTCTACATGGGAGGATGAGAATTTTATACAGAAGCACCCAGAGCTACTCAAGTGTTGAGGACAACACTTTTTTTGAAGGAGAGGGGCATGTTAGGTCCCTATATCACTAGTATAGCTCCTTATTATTGTTAGTGTAAACCCCTTATTGTTATTATTGTACCCTTGTAACCCCCATTTTGTTATTATTGTGCCCTTAAATTATTATTGTTAGGTCGGCTAGGATTACATTGTGGCTCACTAGGATTACATTATGGCCCCATGGACTCCTATATATAGAAAGGAGGTTTTGTGAATTGTATCATCCAAGAATTGTTCATTTATGTAATGTATTGGAGGTTGCCCCCTCGAAGTGGCTCATTTCTAAGGCGTTGATATCTCTTTTCTTCTCTTTTTGGAGCTGGTTACACAACAATGGAGAAACCAAAGTTTGAAGCTGCCATTAGATTGATCCTCCTTAAAGCTGATAACGATCCCTACAGCTTAAGTAAGGACATACACCATTGAAATGAAGGGAAATCCCTCAGGGTTTAATAAGGGCATACGCCATTGAAATTGGGGCCAGACTCCTTTACTGTCTCCATGTGGCTATAGGTATTCCAAAGCAGAGTTAGGGTAGCTAAACTAGTAGTTAGACAAGTGTGTTTTCTATTAACTACAGAATCTGTAAAGGCAAGCTTCGGATAAGTTGAAGGGAAGATTCAAAAGCCCTTTGATATATATAGTTGATTTAGAGAGGATTTGAATCTTGATTTTGTAGTTTATATCGTACTTCATAACACTTTGTTTATCCATGAATTCTTTTACTCATGAATTTCATAAATCTCATATGTTCCAAAATTAAAACAACTAGGAATAACTCTCACTGTTGTGAAGGGTAGATTCAAAAGCTGGAAAAATTTGAATCTTGATTTTATAGTTAACATCATAGTTCATAACTGTAATTACCCATGAATTATTTTACCCATAAATTATTTAAACCTCAAATGTTCCAAAATTAAAACAACCAGGAATAGCTCTCACTGTTGAGAAAATAAAACCCTTCCCACAGAACAGATGAACAGTCACAAACAAGAGCCCGGTGAGGACGACATCTAAGCAATAGACCTGACCACAGCTAGCTGGAGGAAGCTTTACTGTTAAGTACTATTAAATGACGACTCGTGACAAATCCATTCTCTTGCGAGCACAATCTTTTAGAAAAATGGAAGAAAATGACACGAACAACCAGAGACGAAATGGAGATTGAAAGGACATACGCAAAATACGAAATCTGCAAGGAAAAGTACCTAGTGTTAACCGAATTCTGATAATACCAACTTGTTTTTTGGTTCTCAACTCCCAGTATATTTTCTTTCTAGCAACGTCGTGAGCAAGAACTTCCAAGGAAAAACTACATTGAGGACTGCAATCTCCACAGTGGTAATGTGCATGTGTTTTTTAAATTCATTCAAATTAGTTTTAGGCTATTGACACGGTGCTTTTAGTAAATTTGATTGGGTTAAGCCACACGGTTGATGTCCATCAGATAGTGTTTACAGATCGATATTAGGACTCTATTCAAGTTAAAATGTCAGTTAACCTGTTTAGGATGTTTGTGGGTTGTTGCATTAAGTACATGAGTATAGGGAGAGACTTTTTTAAACTTTCAATGACAAGTGACATGTGTATCAATTTTCTTTTTCATATTCATTTAATTAAGCTATTTATGTTTAACATATTTTTTTAACAAATTTATAAAAATTCACTAACGTGAGTGTGAGTGTTTAGAGAGAGTCAAAGGGTAAATGGAAATTTTTTTTATAAAAATTCACTATCTTGAGTGTGTGTGCTTAGAGAGAGTCAAAGGGTAAATGGAAAAGATGGAGGTGAAGGTAAAAAGAAAAACCTTATGGAGACTTAAATTTACTATCAAAGTGTGAGTGCTTAGAGAGGGTCAAAGGGTAAATGGAAAACAAATTTATAAAAATTCACTATCTTGAGTGTGAGTGCTTAGAGAGAGTCAAAGGGTAAATGGAAAAGATGGAGGTGAAGGTAAAAGGAAAAACCTTATGGAAAACAAATTTATAAAGATTCACTATCTTGAGTGTGAGTGCTTAGAAAGAGTCGAAGGGTAAATGGAAAAGATAGAGGTGAAGGTAAAAAGAAAAACCTTATGGAGACTTCAATTTTTTAGTACGTTCAAAAATGAAAATTTAAATTGATACATTTATTGATTCTTGAAACATATTAGTTGGTAAAAGACCATAATTGCATAATACTTCTCGAAGACTAAGGTAGATTAGGAAGATACTATGCATACTATTTTAGCTTTTGAAGAAAATCTTTTTGTAATTGTTTTTTAGTCACTCAAGTATTACAGGATGTAGTAAGGAGATGATACTCATTTTGACATTATTATTGTAGAGAATGAGGGATAAGGTTTAACATCAATATAAAAATAAGATAAGACTACAAAAAGCTCTAAGAATGTCATAGTTGACTCTGAGGATGTCCTAGTTAAGAAGCAACTCCAAATTTTATCTATGTAAAGGCATGGTTTGGGTTTATTAGTTAATATGTATGGAAAATTTTATGGGTTAATATACTTCTAGGTGGGTTAATTTTTCATTTTTTATTTTATATTGTATCTTAAAAAATGCCAAAATTTTATAGAAACTATAAAACCATTAAAATTTTATATATTTTCAAAAAAATATAATCAATAATTTTACAATTTATATATTAAGAAATAGTAATATTCCCAATATTTTTGAACTTTAAGATAAATTGTGGTAGGTGAACTTGTTTCCTTTTAGAAACTTAACCTCAAGTGACTTGGTTATATCTTTAATTTATGCATGCAATGAAATGCATGTCTTTTTCAGCATTGACAAAAATTATAAAACGTACATTAAAAATTTGTTTTGATGTAAAAAATTAAATATATATTATTTGATGATTGAAACAAAATCGTGGTAATATGGATGTTCCACTTCCATTTTTGTGTGTAACTAAATATGATATCAACTACCCTACATCACTATTTACTGCCATACGAATTAATTATATATGAGTATGTATATGCGGGGGATAAATAAGGTTGTAAACAAAGTTCATATTATATATTATGGTTGCTTCTGCTATTACCCATGGGAAGTCCAAGTCCAAAAAGGTGTAAGCTTAATTCCTTGTAACAACACTTACAATTAAAAATAAATTTAATAGTTTAAAATCAAATAGTTTAGATTACGATTGTATTTTATACTTGATAAGGTTTATGATAACTAGGATTTTATTAATATATAAGATTGAAGGTTTTGTTAACTAAGCTGTTTTTTTGGTTTTTTTTTTTTTAAGATGTTAATATATTTATGGTATCATTTGTGGATGTTTGTTTTTTTGCCTTTTTGAGATGTTAATATATTTATTGTATCATTTGTGGATGTTTGTTTTTGTTTTTTTTTTTTTTTTGGTTTTTTTTGGTTAATATTGGTTTGAATATTTTTCATACTAAAAAAATATTGATATTGGAATAGATCTTAAGATATGTTAATTATGAGAATTATTTGCAATATTTTTAGTTGCATAAAAAAAATAATTGTAATTTGTTTTATTAAAAAATATTGATGTAACATAGTATTTTTAAGGATAGTAATATAAATTCTAATAGCTCAAACCACTTTAACTTTTATGATAGTTGTTACTTAATAGAAATATTTTCGAAATTATTTTGAGATAATTCAAGAATCAATTCACAATACATTAGAAGCAAAAATAATACATGAGTTTTATTGCCTTCATGTTAGTTTTTGTAGCATTAGAGGTGTTGTAGTTTCAAAACTTTGCAGAGAGATTAAAACACAACAGTTATCCATAACCCTGAAATTGTTTATGGAAATTCCACCTATAAGTGTTTCAGTTAGATTATTAGCCTATTTTTAAATATTTTCCAAGTCTAAACTTATGAAAATGGGTTAATTAATTAGTATTAATTGAGAAAAGTGTGAAATATCTAGAAACTTAAACAGATCAATCTAGATATGATCTCATCGATCGATTAAATTTTAATCTTTGTCATTGGAGTCCCAACTAGATATTATAAGATAAGGTCGATGGGTAGATGGAGAATACACACACTAGATATCGATTTCCTTCAGCATTTCAATTTTCCAGAGAGTAGCAGCAGTTGTTAAAAGAGTTCAAGCTAGAGAAGGGAAGCATAGATGGATAAGGGCAGCGATAGTGAGTCTGGAGGAAGTTATCCAAATCTGGGGAGTCAACAGCAGAAGGGTCATATTTCCCAGAGAAGCCATGAGAGGAAGCACAATTAGCTTCAAAGGGAGATTGATTTTTATGAAGGGAAGAGAAGTTCAGTTGTTGTTGGTGTTGAAATTGTTCACGAGCCCAAGTGAACTTCTCCCAGAGGAAGAGCTAGCCAGGGTATTATTTTTGTTACAATTATGGGCTTAGCGAGTTGGGATCTGGGTAAGCACTATCCAGAGGCTTACGTAGAGGCCAAACGACTGGCTATTTTGGTCAATAGTCGGAGCAATATGAGGTGTGTTGTTGAAGCATTTATCTCATAGATATTTCAGCCAATTTATTTTTCTAATTTGATTACGATTTGGGCATCCATATATTGTACTCAAAATTTCACTGCTACATAATAATTAAAACCCTTAGTTGTTTCACATGTTTTCCCAAGTTGGGTATTTTTGGAGAGATTTGTCTAAAAACAATTGTGTCATATTTTTGTGTGTGTGCCAGTATTTTCTCAGATTCTAGTTTATCTTCCATAGTAATTTTTATTTGTGAAGATTGTAGTGTGATTTATTTAATATTTGTCGGAGAAAAATAAATTTTAATTAATTTACAATTAGAATAATTAATTCCAGTTGCTGCAATTGAAATTTTAGTCATGATTTTTTCACATGGTATGAAAGTGATTTTGATCAAATAGGGAATATCATAAGTGGAAACAGAAATTAAATTTTCAAAGGGAGCACCGAGATGAATTTATGGAGGTTGCATATAACCTAAGCCAAGCAGTGTGAGTTACTTAGACAAGTTCAATTTTTAGTGCACGTTGCCAGAAAAATTTGGCTTTCTAGTTTAGTGATTCCAGCAGGCAAAGGGAGTAGCAACTCAGGTATTTTTGCTAGGTAGATTTCTTGTTTGAGCATAGAAGGGTTTTGTAGCAGTTTGAAATAGCATAATCAACACTAAGTGGAAGAAGAATAACACACACAAAGGGAAATTTCTCTTAGGGGGTTTTGAATTTTAGAGGTCCTATTTTCCTGCTGTAGATTGGCTAAAATTTTGAGCATTTTTTCTCACTCCAGAAGGGTGTGTGAGTAGCAGATTCAATAACCAAGTAGAGGAAGAGAGTGTTTGGGCTTAGATATCAGGATAGGTTGGAGGGAGCTTCCAACTTGGTCATCTGGAAGGCTAGGATGTCCTTCCTGTTGGATGGACACGGTGTAAAATCCTATGTAGATAAAGTGGTTGCAGTAACCCAAGATGTAGATCAACTGAAGGTATACAGGAGAGATGGAAAAGGTGAAGTGGTTGATCCTGGATGGAGTCCAGGACCATATAGTCTCCACATGTATCCGAAAAGAATATTGCCAAGGAAATGTGGGACACTTTCATCCAACTATATTAGAACACTTTGGAGCAATGAAATATGTTCCTGTAGGAGAAACTAAGAAGCATCATGATGCTGACAGGTGAAGCCATAGATTGCAACAACCCCATGTTAAAATATCATGTAATAAATTTAATAAAG
The DNA here is from genome assembly GCA_034641835.2 of Pinus albicaulis. NCBI lineage: Eukaryota > Viridiplantae > Streptophyta > Pinopsida > Pinales > Pinaceae > Pinus > Pinus albicaulis. The sequence goes on along the minus strand of CM076578.1, from coordinate 1,609,573,493 downwards.
GAAAAATAAGACCACAATCAAGTGACACTTATTCCAAGGTGAATGTTGGGAAAAATATCCTAGTGGGAATCACTTGATGTGTTTATGACTAAAGGGAAATTGGCAAAGGAAATGACACAGGCATTAAAAATGAAAAAAAAAAAAACTTATTTTGGAATTTTATTTATGAAATTAAAAAAAATTATGAGAAAAGGAAGGTGAAAGATCACATGATGCATGTAAGGAGGAAATTGAAGGAAAATAGAGGAAAAATGAAGAAATTAGAGTCATCAATAATAAAAAGGCATGATAGCATCAGTTCAGGGCCTTTTTTCAATTCAGTTTTGGAGTTGGTTCAGCGATGAGAAGAGAAATAAGAGGATAAGGAAAGAAAAAAAGGAAAATAAAGACAAGGAGGGACAAGGAAAGACAAGGAAAGAAAATAAAAGTAAGGATAAACCAAGCAAAATTTGGATCAAGAATTTTCAACAAGAATACTTGCCGGTAACAGGTTTCATGTATGATTTCCTAGTTGGTTTTCACATGCATGGCATGTGCATGTTGGTGTTCAGTTCTTTTGTTTTTGGTGACATGGATTTTTCCAGGTTTTGAAAGTGGTTATAGCCTTTATTTTCCATTTCTGGATAGCCATGGTGTTATGGAATTATTTCTTGGTTGAGCTTTGTATTTCCTGAAGGTTTTGAATTCAGGTGAGGCGGTCTCAGGAAAATCCCAAGGGTTTTTGGTCGATGTGGTTTTCTTTGAGAATCACTTAACAGGTGGGTGGAGACAGTAAAATTCCTTAAGGGATGGTAGATTAATTCTGAGGCATCCAAGCTCGGTTTGGTTTTGTGATATCGATAGTATTTTAGGTGAGATCATGGTATGGTGAGGGTGGAGGTGTTTTAACCTCTGGATTCACTTGGTTTTTTATGGATTGGTTTATTCCATGAGATCCCACATTCATGCTTGGAATATTGCATGGGGGTGATTGGCTAAAAGAAATATTTGGTTTAGCCCAATATATGGCCGAGTGGTACTTGTAAGTCCCAGACCTGGTTGGATTTTTCATATGTTTAATAAGAGCTAAGCTTCTCTTTCTTTTGATGAGTAAATTCATTTTTTATTATGTGGCTGTAATGGTTGTTTTATCATTTTTATTTATCTAGTCATATGCTAGTTATCAGAATGGTTATTTGACATATCTTAGTTATGGCTCTCTTCATGGTTATACTAGTAATTGAATGAATAGTGAATGCAAGACCTAATTGGTGTTATGATAGCTATTGTGAGAAGGCATTTTTCCTTCTTGTTAAACCTCAGATAAGTTTTCAAATCCTTATGTTTAGTTATGCATTCATGACTTGTAGGTAGCATTTTTACCAATTGTTTGATGGAATGTCAATCCCAGATTGGGAAGGTCAGGTCAAGCCCTGGTTCAAATTTTGGTTTATAAGCTATCTTTCTATGTAATTTATCATTTCTTGAATTTTCAAAAATTTCAGGGTAGAGGCCGAGTGCTAGCCCTGAAAAAATGGCTCAGAATTCAGGGTCGCTAGTATATAACTTACTGGAAAAGTCCATAGTCATTGGCAGACAGACCTATGGGAGCGACTTGAGGGCTATAGTCTCTTTCACACCTTGGAAAGGGAGTGAATGAGGCTCTATTTTAGTAAAAATGAGAGATATTTCAAGGGTTGGATACTTGGAGGGGTTCAGTTTCTCCTTAAGGTCCTTGATATCACCAAAAAATGATCACCTAGTCATTTCTTACTAGGTGGATCGAAATACAACATGTAGGATTAATTCTACCATAGTAAAATCTCTTTCACTATAGGAAATAATTTAGTAAACCATTTTTATTAAATTATTTTTGGTAAAAAATAAAAAACTGCATGAGAGTAACTGAATAAAACATTATTTGTTTAATTTTCTCTAGGAATAATTATTAAATCATTGTTTGATAATTATTCCTTGTCACATTTCACTAAATCACCTAGGAATAATTAACTAAATCACTATTTGTTTATTATTCCTTAATTATATCTTTGGAATAATTGTTAAATCACTATTTAATAATTATTTCAATTTCACACGTTTCTTAAATCTCGCGAAATAATTACTAAATCATTTTATTTGTTTAATATTTCTAAATAAATATATTTGACTATTTTGAATATATTTTCTCTCTCCAAAAAACATAAAAATATATTCCTAACTGCTACATCTTGATTTGGTCAATATTTTCTACAACCATTTATAACCTCTTAATTTCTATTTATAGCTCTACTTTCTTTTTCTTTCAATTTTTTGGAATTTTGTGGTTTTCCGATTATTTTTTCAGGTTATAGGTACCAGCCGTGGAGGAGATAACAAAACTTGTGAAAGTTCTACCTAACGAGAGTCTTTGGAGAAAAAAAAACTTTTCAGCCCCAAATTTGCATTCTGCAACATAATTTTTAGTCATATTTTTGCATTTTCCACTATTTGCATGTTATTACCTATGTTTTGAATATTTTCCTAAATTTGTTCATAATTTTTTCATATTTTCCGAGAGTGTTGTGTGTGGACTCGAACGGGTTTATTACCTCTTTTTGAGTCTCCCCTAGGCCTAGATTCTCTTATTTTTTCTCTTTTAGGAAGGAAAAACCCCCCTAGGGTTTAAAGTACACCTCCACCATTTTAGGAAGATATTAGATGTGTTAAGGAGTCTAAAGTTCAACATTTTCAACCACTAGTTTTCATGGTCTTGTTCACTTTGTTACAAACCTTTAGGATAGGTTATTTCATATTTTTAACTCCCTTTTTAGTTTAGTCTTGCCTTCCCCCTTAGTATCCCCTTCTGTGTCCTAGGTTTTAGAGCTTCTTTCCTATCCTTTGCAGCGTATTTCATCTCTGATTTTTGTTGTTTGTCTGCACCATTTACAAGAAATTTGTGCCTTTAGTTTAGATCATAGTCCCTTTGACATTACATCTTGTAGGCTTTTTTTTTTTAAGTAGCTTGTTTGGGTTTCTTTGTTTAGCTGTTTAATAGCCTTTTTGGGTGGGGTTTGTATGCTTAGATTGAATGTTTATTTTACTTTTATTTTACAAAATTATATATGTTTTTTCAACACTTTATTTTAGCAGCACATGGATTCATAACACATGCTCAATCGACTCATACACTGAACACACTTTTCACACACATTTGCATACCATAAACAAACATGATTTTATTTAACACTACCAAGCTAAGACTTCAAACATGCCACATAATAATACTCTAACACAAATATATTAAGCCCACTTGGGCATCAAGACCAAACAATCTGTGTATTTATGTGTGAGATCAGTGGGATAGGCTTTCAATAACACCCCTTGATTATTTACATTGAGACATAAAAGTTGAATTTATAAGGAGGTTAAAATCCTTCACCATACCACGATCCAAAGCCAGGGTGCATTAGAAACCCAATTAAGAGGGGGTTAGGTTAGTTCATCGTGCAATCAATTCTCCCATGGTCTGCCCAAGATGTGGTTCAGATTTTCATTCATTGGATGATCACCAAGAAGATAATTACTTGACCACCCTCGTGGGATGAATGCAACTGTAGTGACTAATCATAGGAAAACACCTTATAGGACTGGTTGGGGAAGCGGACGATTATCTACCCCACCTTTCTCTGGATAGCTCAGCTTGAGGAAATCAGATTCCAAGAAGCAAGAAGTTCTTTGGAAGGTGTTGAGCCTCTCTTTTCTTTTCATTTCTTCACCTTCGCTGCCATTTTTAACTTTGTTTTGGACAATTTTGACACTCCTTTATTCCCCTTTTAACCTCCATATGGCCTAAGTCTCATCAGCTATAAACCTAAGGTAAAACACATTACAAGTAGGATTGTTTTAACTATTCTATGGCTAAGTTAGGTAATTTAAGTTACATGACTTGTTTGTTAACTCATCACTATCGGATATAGTTGTGAAATGATTCCTACAGGACTAATTCAACTACATAAGCATGAACGTTGGCACCTAAACTCGATGAGATGACCAACTACCCAAATCATGTTCCAACTCAACGCTCTAGAAACTTTTCATGGATTTTATGAGATGACCAAATGCCCATTTTCCAGAAATTGGGCTCATCTCGATGATCTCAAGAAGAACCCTTCCAGATTAGCATGCAGTTATGCCAGAGATAGGGTAGTTTCAAAAATTATTTATCTCAGGTAGAGCGTAATGCCAATTATGAATAGCTAGTAGGATCCTCACATTAGTTGGTTTTAATGAATAGAATTTATGTTATTTTATGAATATCACTCTGCCTATAAAGGGTGAGATATGTAATATGCCTAGATAGCGAGGATTGTGATTCGATTTTGATATCAAACTTGAATACTGTAACTCTGTTACCTAGTAATTAAGCTCATGTTTGTAATCTGTCATGGTGTGTTGTTGATCGAATTTTGGAGTGTTATGGATTTAATAAGTTCCTGAATCAGTTATGTTGAAGAGTAGTTAGTCTCTCTAAGTTTCAAGTCATCTCTGGGTGTTGCAAGGGCTCACCACAATCTAGATTAGCTTCTGTAAGCATCTGCATAGGTAATTAGTGTGCATTTTGATTAATTTTTGCATTTTAGCTTAAATTCATTCTTACCAAACGATTTTGATTTCAATCATCTATTCGATATTGTGTGTGTGTTAATTTTGGAGTGATTTTAGCTGAAGAAATGATCTTTGTGCCCAATCTCAACTAAACCAGTTAAGTGTTAATGTTGAAGGTTACGAGTTGAATGGTTTCAAAGAATTGTTTTGTTGTGGTTGTGCATCCGACATTTACAACGATTTGTTGTCTTTTCTTTAAATTTTATTTTTCCAGTGTTCATTGATATAATGCAAAGATTTAAATTATTGTTCTTGTCATTTAAAATCAAAACCACCACGAACCTGAATGAACACTTCTTTGTGCATACTCAAACAAATGAATTAGATTAAGAAATCAAACCTCTACACTGACAAATAAAGATCAAAACATAGCAAGGATGAATCAACATCGTTTGGAGTGTCATTATAAAATTTGTAAGGAGTTGTATCATTTCAATTATAGAGTACGGTTTCATGTTTTTACCACACATATTTGGTATGGATTTAATGTGCACAATACAATTTTAGTGTGATCAACCGATTTTTTTATCAATTGATATCATCCTTGAATTGTAAATAAGAGTGAGAGTGAATTAGGAATAAAATTGATAGGTTATATGATTGAGTGTGAGTTAAAATCGAATGTTGTAGTCACTTTTTAAGTTAAATATCAGAGTTTCTTTGGTTATTTTATGAGTTTGCGTTGGCAACGTAACTATTTTTCATTCAAAAAACAAAGTGTTATTTTATAGATTGTTTGAAGTAATTTTCATGCCATTTAAAGTATAAGTGTAGCATTTCCCTCGCCTGCCTTGTGTGATCTAGTATAGAGCTAATATCTTTTATCTTTCTGTCATTTAAACCAGAACTAGGATAGAATGAATTTCTTGATTTCAGTGAGATCTAGCATTTAAGAGTGACGTACCTCAAAATTTGTAAGAAGATTTCCAGAGTGTATTCTCAGTTTATTTGATTGAGTTAGAATGTCGAGATTAATTCTCAGCACCAACATTCATCTTTGATTATCATCAAAAAACATTGAGTTAGTGTGAATATTACCCTAGGATTTCATTTTAAGTTTAAGATTCGAATGAAAGATTGGTTGAATTGTGCTTATGAATAAATTTTTTTAGGTCTTTGGCTCTTTCATAAATTGTAAAAGCAAATTAGGGTTTTTAGTTCCGAATGAAATCTTGAATTCCTGGCTAATGAGTGAGGTGTTGACTAAGTGATCATAGTAGTCTCAGTTCCAGTATTTTCAATTTAGTTTGGAGTTTTTTTCCTTCATTAGACTTTGGAGCATTAGGTCAGTCAGCTAGTTGTGATTGATTGAATAGTTAAAGTGTGGATTTCACTAGCTGTAAAAATAAAATATTAGTTTGCTACTTGAGATATTTTTAGTCGTAGTGTTTTAGAACAAGTGTGCTCATTAGAATTTGAAGTAGTGAAGGTTGTAATTAGCAGTATAATTCACCTTTTTCATTAAGGAAACAAAGTATCGGTTTGCTGAAGATTTTAGGTAGGTTTGTTAGAGCTCAGTTTGAAGATTTGATTCCTGTTAAATGCAATTGTAGTCTATCCTCCCTAGTACAGTTCTGTGTGCCTAAAATAGTTCAGAGTTGTCTCATTTTGCTTCTTATTTTTTAGAGCGGAATTAGGGTTTGTTGATTAAACTTGTCACAAAGTAGGTCATATACATGCAAATTAGTTGAGTGCAAAAGATCAATTTGTTAACTTTGATTGGTAGTATATGAGAATAAGCATTCAAATCAATTTCCAATATCATGATCTTTTTATTGTTATTGAGACAATGGAATTGATGTGAAGCATTCTCATCCTAGGGTTTGAGTGAAGAAATAGTTATTACGTGTAAAATTGATTGTGTGAACATAGGATTAATTTACAAATACAATTAGATCGGATTCTTCAGTCCTTTCAAGTGATGACTTGTAAAAGCCAGAATTAGGGTTTTGGATTTATGAATGAAGTGTTGAGTTGCTGGGTTGAAGAGTGAAGTTTGTTGAAACTAGGCATTTGATTTGAAGTAGATATTGTGACAATTAGGTTTTTATTGCATCCAGATTCTAGTTCAGTAACGAGATACGTCAAATTTACAAAGATTTTAAGTGTTCAATTTGAACTTGATTATTGATTTTTTTTATAGTGGTAAGATGGATTGCTTTCTTTTCTGCAAGCTGTGTGTTCGTAGTTATTTGTGTGCCCCATTCCTTAGTTGATCGTTATAAGGGAATCATTCAAAATCGAACTTAAAAAATGAATCTACAAAGCGTAGTGCAGCTCGTGTCTACGAGCCCGAATTGACATATGAATATTGGAGGATTAATCTAACAATGATTTATCTCGAAATTTTTGGCGTTGTTTTCGGGGAGTTGTAATTTCAGATTCAGGTAATCATTATTGTCTGATTTTCATAGATATTGCATGGCTATCAAAGGGAGGAGAGAGTACGTAAGACATGATTGAAGAGCCATGCATCCACTTTTGCGGGGTTTCTCCAAAGTCTAACTGATTACTAATTGTTATCAAACTTTATTTTCATATTTCCTTATGCATAGAAGTAGACCTAGGGATAATAGAGGTAGATTTATTTCCAGTTCACAATTTCTTGAAACTTTTGGTTCGACAAAAATCCCATTAACTAATCCCATTGATCGTTGCGTAGGTACTAAGCATGAAAAAGGGAGCACCAGTGGCAATGATATTTTAGAAGGGGAACTTCCAATTCAGGAAGGAATAAGGTTTTCCATTGGATCTTTCTCCACTAAAATCAGCACCAACATGGATAACAATGAAGGAGAGAACAGAAGAAATGAACGAAACCAGGAGGAAAATCATGAAGAAGGGGAGGGACCAACCCTCTTTGGAGGAAACAGGGATGGACCAAGGAGAGAAAAAAATTATGGACCACGAGGAGGGCCAGACGACAATGAAGAAGAAACTACCTTCAGGTTCCCTATCCTTGATATCACGAGGAACATCACAATGAAGATCATTCCAATGACCTCTTTGTTGCTCTTTTATGGTAAGTCCTCCGAGGATCCCGATTCTTTTCTTTTTAAATTTTATATTTTATGCAGAAGATACAAATACTATGATGATGCACACAAACTGAAATTGTTCCCATCCACCCTGAAGGACGCTGCACTTAAATGGTTTATGAGCTTAGGGGAAAACACCATACACACTTGGGATGACATGAATTCTATATTCCTTAGGAGATACCAGGACTTCTACAAAACTAGGGACCTCAACGATATTCTGAAAATGCAACAACTATATGACGAGAGCCTAGAAGAATATCTTGAGCGCTTTGTGTATAGTTTTCACAAATCCCAAGGGGCCCATCTAGATGATAAAACTGTCAAAATGGTCTTTCTGAAAGGATTAAGAGATGAATGCATTGAAACCCTAAACATTTTAAGTGGTGTGGAAATTTACAAAAAAAAATTATTCTGAAATAGCTAAAATTTGTTGTACCTATTCTATAAGTCAGGCTAAAGTAGGTAAGAAGATTCACGACAGTCTTCGAGATGCTACATCTACAAACTAGAAACCTACTACTACTGTCATCACTAATGTCGAACTAGGGAACCTACTAGAAAACTTTAAAGCTAACATCTTTAACACCATTGGAAATTAGATCGACATAATGAAACATAAGAAGAAACAAGAAGACAAAAGGGCTGCTATGGAAATATTTTTTCCCAAATGCAGACAAAAGCACATAGAAAGAGAGTGTCACATCAACATCATTGAGGTTTGTGGAATTTTCACCTTAGAACATGCAACCAGCAAGTGTCCATCTCTTCTCGATCTGCAAAATATCTATAAATGGAATGCCAAAACAAATGATTCATCACAAACAAGTAAGAAACCATTTTGGAGAGGCCAAAATCAAAACATGTTCCCAGAACCTAATCACGAAGGGTATGGTAAAAAAAAACCCTAGAAATTCCAGCCAGCTTACTCCCCTTGGGCCACCCTTCAAATGCAGAGCACTTCATGGAACCAAAACTGGAGGGAAAACCCTTATACCAACCCTTATCAGCCCTAAAACCAGTTCTATGAACCCTACCCAAATATGCCAAGAACCTCCTACAACCCAACCATTCAATACTATCAGCAATGGTATAATCCTCACAAGCATAAGACTGTATGTTTCCTTTGCTAACATTAGAATAGTCTAGAGGTCTACAGGAGCAGTCCGCTGAACATATTTTGCACTATTTTTTATCTCATAGTTGTTGTATTGATTATTCTATTTCTTTTAATGGTTACCAACATGTTTTTAGTGATGAGTTCAAGGAGGCTTGCCATGTAGCCATGTTCGTATATTTTGTAGCAATAGAGGAAAGCCATGAACTCACCACAGAGCCTGTAAAAATCACTGAAGGAATAATTTACACATCAATACAGAGTTGACTACGGAACAAAAGCAGCAATTGATGGGCATGATTCGTGAGCAGTCTGTAGCTTTTTATTGGGATTACCTAGACATGAGGGGCATCCATCCAGACGCCTGCATCTACCATTTTTATACCAATAAGAAATGAGACCTGTTCAACAGCCACAAAGGTGAATGAACCCAACAATAAAAGATATTGTCAAAGAAGAGCTTCAGAAACTTATGGATGCGGAATTCATCTACCCCATTTCATACAGTAGGTGGGTGTCACCTCTGGTGGTGGTTTTGAAAAATAATGGCAAGTGGCATATCTAAGTTGACTATAGAGAAATAAACAAGGATAGATTGCATGACTACTTTCCACCACCCTTCATCGATCAGGTACTTGACACGCTTTCATGTAAGAAGTATGTTTCTTTTCAAGATGGATAAATCGGTTGTAATCAAATACAGATAGATGAAGAGGACCAAGAAAATACCACCTTCACGTGCTCGTGGGGTACTTATACACATAGATTCGTCCCTTTCAGTCTTTGTAATTCCCCAACTATTTTTCTGAGAGATCTACTTGCCATTTTCTCTGATTTTATCCATGACTATGTGGAGGTCTATATGGATGGCTTCACAATCTATGGAGATGATTTTTATTAGGATTTGGTAAATCTAGAAAAGGTGTTGATCCATTGTCAAGAAGCCAATCTAGCCCTTAGTAGTGATAAATGTAGAATGATGCAAACTAAGGGAATTTGTTTGGGCCATAATGTGTAGCTTGAAGTAATTAAAGTTGATCCAGAAAAAATTGAGGTAATCCTGCATATCTCTATTCCCAATACACAAAATTAGGTGAGAAGTTTCTTGGGACATGTCAGTTATTGTCATCGTTTTATTGAAAACTTTACCAGAATTGTAGCACCATTATTTAAATTGTTGACTAAATATGTTGACTTTGTGTGGAATGTCAATTATCAATAGGATTTTGAGACACTAAGGGAAAGGTTTTCCACTTCTCCAGTATTGAGAGGACCAAACTGGTACTTACCATTTCACATTTGAACATACGCTTTAGACACTGCACTAGGAGCCATCCTGGGACAAATGGAATATCGCTACCCCTACGCTATTTATTTTGTTAGAAAATTTATTTTCCCTGTTGAATTAAATTATACCATCACGGAAAAATAATTGTTAGCAATTTTACATGCTGTAGGGAAGTTTAGGAATTATATTACCGATTATGAGACTTTCATCCATACCGATCATTCTGTTATTAGAGTCTTAATGAATAAACCGATTAGTAATGGTAGAATAACTAGATGGTTGTTTCTCTTACAAGAATTCAATATAACTATAATTGATAGTCTTGGAAGTGATAATTCGGTAGTTCACTTCCTATCTCATTTGAATATTGGACAGGGAAGCACGTCAACTCCAGTTCCCGATGAATTTCCAGATGAAGCATTATTCACCATTTCTGCCATCACTCCTTGGTTCACCGATGTTGCCAATTATTTGGTGTCAATGAAATTACCTCAGAGAATATATGCCTTGGAGAAACATAATATTGTGCAACGCAGTGCCAACTACTCTTGGATTGAGGGATTTTTTTTCTATAGTGGGTCGGGTTTGATGATGAGGTGACGTGTGCGGGAATATGAGATGTACGATGTTTTGAGAGCCTACCACAATGAACCTTGTGGGGGGAGATTTTCCGATAAATGGACCACATACAAGGTTCTTCGTACTAGGTACTATTGGCCTTCACTCTTTAAGGATGCCAAGAAGTTTTTTTCTTGTTGTGACACTTTCCAGCGGATGGGGAAATAGGTTTCCTCAGACGAGATGCCTCTTCAACCAAAAATAGACATTGAACCTTTTGAGAAGTGGGGATTGGATTTTGTAGGGCACATCTCCCAGACATCAAAAAAGAAAAAGTATATCTTGGTATGCACCAAATACGTCACCAAGTGGGTGGAGGCAAAGGAGATATATGCTATTACAGAAAAGGCAGTAGTAGAGTTTTTTTTCGAGGACATCTTCACAAGATTTGGTGTACCGCACGATAGTTTCATTGATCAAGGCACGTAATTTACATCAAATTTGGTTAAGGAACTCATTTTGTAGTACCATATTAAGCACCATAAATCTACCCCTTACCACCCCCAAGCTAATGGGAAAGTGGAGTCCACGAAAAAAGTTCTAGAATCCATCCTCATAAAGACCATTCAACTGCACCATATGGATTGGGCTGATAAATTTTTAGAGGCATTATGGTCTTACAGGATTACTTGGAGGAACGTAACAAGGCACACATCTTATGAACTAGTCTACAGAAAGTAGTTGCTCTTGCCCATTTAATTCCAAGTAAAAACATTGAGAACTGTCACCCAATTGGGAATGAACCTAAATAAAGCTCAAGAGAAGAGATTGATGCAGTTGAACGAGCTGGACGAAATGAGACAAGATTCCTATCACATAACCTCATTCATGCAGGACCAAAGAACTCAATGGAACAACAAGTTCATCAAGAAGAAATTTTTCCATCCAAGTGATTGGGCCTTGTTATACGAGAGTAAGTTCAAGCACTTCAAAGGTAAGTTGTCTACTAGATAGTTAGGGCCTTATGAAATAGTTGAGGTTTTTGATAATGGTTTAGTTTGTGTTAAAACAATCGATGATGACCAGACTTATTCTGTAGTGAATGGCCATTGGCCTTAAGTTTTTCACAAACCATTTTCACATTATCAGTTTTTGTAGGAAGTTCAGAAGGATCCCAGATTAGAGCTGGTTCATGAAAATGACCAGCCTCTTGCTGGCTCGGTCGAATGATTCTTTTCCTTTAATATATATACATATATATATATATATATATATATATATATAAACCTATGGGTTGTTACTTTTTCATATCTATAGGTGATTCTCCCCACAACCCATGTAGAATAAAGGAGAAATTCATCAGGAGTAAGTTTATTCCTTTATCCAGACCTGGAAGATTATTTATGGAAAAGGAACATTTTGGAGTCTTATTTGTATGCCTTCAGACTCTCAAAAAGTGAAGCTCTCAAGCATTGACTGATCCAGGCTCGTAAAATTCATGGACCAGTGGTAGTATAGGGATTCCTTAAGCATAGAATTTTTCTTTTCCGAGCTCAAGGAAATGACTACGGAAAGGAAACCCTCTGGAGTCTTCTACAGGAAACTCAGACCCTCTAAACATGAATGCCCCGAGTAGAAACTACCTTAGGCTCGATAAAACAATAAGGTAGTGGTAGCCTAGGGATCTAATGGGTATTGAATTATTCATTTTCAGGCCCACTGGAATAACTACGGCAAAGAAGCCCCCTTGGAGCCTTCTTTCAGGACATTTCAATCTCCCTAAACAAAAATTCCCTAGGTAGTTATCATCTCAAGCCTGGTCAAAATCCATGAGATGATGAACATGTTTCCAGTGCCACTACACATAAATTTAGTGGCAGTTTGTCAAAGAAGTTTGCAGATTCCATGTTCTTTTCCTTATGTTAACCAACTAAGTACCTGAACTATTCTATATTTTTCATATTCATATTTGAACATTCGATGTTGGACTGTGATTCCCTTCTAGAAATTTGTTGTCTGAATATTAGTGTGGTCACAAATATCTGTAGTATTAATGGAATGTGAGAAGTATTATTCCTAACAGCAGTTCATTTCTTGAAGATTTTTTTGGATGCCACTCAGTCTGCTGCAGATCTCACTGCTTCCCTATGATCATCCTTCACAGAAGGAGCTACACTTCAAACAATGGACCTGTTCCTATACTAGTGGGATATTCACACTATTTTTATGCCCAATATTGTTCAAAGTAACACAGGTAATGTGCTCAATTTATTTAATTTATTTATGGTTAGTTTTAATTACTAATACTTGTAACTGCAATTTGCCAAAATTCCCTATATCTGTATTTTCATTCACGGTCCCTAAATTGTTCCTAAGCCTAGATTGGTTCCTAATCCCATAATGAACCATTCCCCATCAATATTTTCCATTGTCATTTCACCCATGTTCATGAGTGCACATAATTCCATGTGGTGACAAGTAGATATAAATAAAGGTGGCTACGTAGGGTGATGAGGGTTGTGTAAAATGATGGTAAGGGGAGCATATGATGGTAAGGGAAGCCTTAATATGATGAGGGAAGACATCATCCAAGAATGAACCATGATTTTGTGAATGATGGCATGAACTTAACACGAGAATTTTTGCAGCCACGGTATCATCATTCGCTTAATGCAGATGGATGATACCATCGAATCTCCTCTAATTATGATTTGATTGGGCATGATTTCAGAGTTGGTGGAGTATGGCGGTATGATAATGACATTTCTGGGCATGATTTCAAAATTTGTGGGCATGGTATTATGATGATTACATTTATGGGCATACGAATATATAATGAAACCATTTTCATAACCTCATTGTTGGACCATATTCCCATTACAGGCCATGATCGTATGATCATTTTCCCTCATGTTTATATAGTGGGGCATCTCTGTGAAATGCTGGTAATGTTTACGATGAATTGAGGGAATGTATAAGTGGCATCGTTCTTCATAAATGTTGTGGGCATCTGCGTGTATTCTCTTCCTGTGCGCTACATGCACATCAGTCACCAATATTTCCTAATTATGTAATAAATTTTCTCTCAGATTGTCAATGTCATATGTATGGATCGATTTTTGACAATTAACAATTTTCTTCCTGTGTATCCAGCTTCCTTTCGAGCCGTGAACTGTTGCAGGTGTGATTACATTCAATATTTTTATTGCATGAGTGCTCGAATTTGTCCTAATCATGGGAACTGATAAGCACAAGCCAATGTTTTTCCAATTTTCTCGAACTACAGAATACCAGTTGTGCAAATAATTCATCAAAAAGAGGGCTTGGATGGTTTTTATTCAAAGTTTCCAGGGGTACAGTGATGAGGTGGCATTAGCTTTTGCCCAAACTTTCGATGGAAAGAGGGAAAAAATTAGAAACTTGCGCGTTGAAGTCACAGAGAAATCATTAAGTAAGGCAATTGAGCTGCCCACAAGGGGTGAACATTTTTCAAAGGAGGGAATTTAATCATACCCAATTGCACAATTTTTTTAAAGCCAACATACAAGTCATTAATTTGGAATAAGGGAGTGTTACGCAACTACATTCAAGACCAATGGCAGTCCTTGCTGGCAATGATACAACGCTTTCTAACTTGTGAGGGTAGGTATACCATCATTTTCATGTATCATATCAAACTGTTGATGCATCTTACTGAAGACTTCTCTGTAGATATTCCTCATTTATTAAAACTGAGTCTGCACAAGATGGCTAGAGGCGTTCAATCTCAAAGTAAGAAGCCAAGAATTTCACTCTACCATCATAGCTTGATTAAAATATTGGTTGTGTTTGAATTAAGCAAAAGGAATAATTCTTGGGAAGACTTCCTCATAGATAAATTTCTAGAAGAATAAACCCAAGTGAAATGGAGGCAAAGACCTGTAGGTCCAATTGTGAAATTAAAAATGCAAACCCACGCTTCACCCACTTCACTTGCTCAATCTACCTCACTCCCTCCTAAGAATTGAAAGAGGCCAAACCATTATTTTAGCCATTAAGTTACGCCTTCAAGGAGACAGTCAAATAGGAAGAATGAAGGAAAACAAGGCCACAAGCCCAAGTCCAGAAAAATCTCAATTCATGCTCACAAGTCCTCAACTCCTAGTATAGAAATTTTCACACCATATAAAAGAAGGACTAGGAGCATGAGTAAACCTCCTCACACTATTGCTAGTCCTCAACACATTTTTGTGGCCTCATCCCCTAATTCTCATACTCCATCTCACTCCTCTTTCCCCAAATTCTCTTCACCTCCACATCAGTCCCAAATCTCAGATGACATTGCGCAGGATTTACACATTTTCACCCCCACTTGACCTTCAACAAGCCCGGAATAGCAAGACCCTTCTTCAAAGTAGAGTGTGGGCCATGCGCTAGAAGGGAGCCATTCCTAGCAGTCAACAACTCCAACAAAGGTACCCATTCCTAATGAAGGAGATAATTTTAAGATCAGATCAGTAAGGGTTCAGAAGAAAATTGCTAAACTGAGAGACAAGGCCCATAAGTTTGAAACACTATTTCAGTATGTTAGCAAGGAAAATGATCAGTTGAAGGATCAAAACCTCAGGTTGTATCCACATAATGATGAACTCAAAAGAAAATATAAACAATTGAGAACATGGAAAGCTTCTAGACCTAGTCCTGCAAAGAAAACAAGTGCTCAAAGATTAGGAGTGCAATTAACAAGATGCTGAGTCCCATTCAAAAAAAGTCTTAAAGAGTTGGCGAAAGAAACTGGCCTTTGATCAGACACTTGATGCCTTGGATGCATGAGGGCATGCATCATATTAACTGTGGGGGAGATGTTGAGCCTCTCTTTTGTCTTCATTTATTCACCTTCCCTGCCATTTTTAACTTTTTTGTGGACAATTTTGAACTCCTTTATTCCCTTTTTAACCTCCATATGGCCTAAATATCATCAGCTATAAACCTAAAGTAAAACACATTACAAGTAGGATTATTTTAAATATTCTATGGTTAATTTAGGTAGTTGAAGTTACATGACTTTTTTGTTAACTCATCACTATGGGATATAGTTGTGAAATGATTCCTACAAGACTAATTCAGCTACAAAAGAATGAACGTTGGAAACTAAACTCAATGAGATGACCAGCTACCCAAATTATGTTCCATCTCAACGCTCCAGCAGCTTTTCATGGATTCGATGAGATGACCAGCTAGACATTTTCCAGAAATTGGGCTCAACTCAATGATCTCTAGAAGCACCCTTCCATATTAGCAAGCAGTTATGACAGAGATAGGGTAGTTTGAGATAGGGTAGTTTCAGAAATTAGTTATCTCAAGTAGAGCGTAATGCGAATTATGAATAGCTATTAGGATCCTCGCATCGGTTGGTTTTCAATGAACATAATTTAAGTTATTTTATGAATATCACTATGCCTATAAAGGGTGAGATATGTAATATGTCTAGCTAGCGAGGATTGTGATTTGATTTTGCTGTCAACTTAAATACTGTAACTTTGTTACCCAGTAATTAAGCTTTTGTTTGTAATCTATCATGGTGTGTTATTTATCGAATTTCAGAGTGTTATGGATTTAATAAGTTCTTGAATCAGGTAGGTTGAAGAGTATTTAGTCTCTGTAAGTTTCAGGCCATCTCCGGGTGTGGTAAGGGCCCATCACAATCTGGATCAGCTTTTGTAAGCATCTGCATAGGTAATTAGTGTACATTTTGATTAATTTCTGCATTTTAACTTAAATTCATTCTTAACAATCAATTTTTATTTCAGTCGGCTATTTGATATTGTGTGTGTGTGTTAATTTCGGAGTGGTTTCAGCTGAGTAAATGATCTCATGTGCCCAATCTCAACTAAAATAGTTAAGTGTTAATGTTGAAGATTACGTGATGAATGGTTTAAGAGAATTATTTTGTTGTGGATGTGCATCCGGCATTTACAAAGATTTGTTGTGTTTTATTTACATTTAATTTTTCTAGTGTTCATTGATGTAATGCAGAGATTTAAATTACTATTCTTGTCATTTAATATCAAAACCACCACGAACTTGAATGAACACCTCTTTGTGCATACTCAAACAAATGAATTAGATTAAGAAACCAAACCTCTACACTGAAAAATACAAATCGAAATAGAGCAAGGATGAATCAACATTGCTTGGAGTTTCCTTATAAAATTTGTAAGGAGTTGTATAATTTAGGTTATGGATTAGGGCTTCATGTTTTTAGCACACAGAATTGGTATGTATTCAATGTGCATCATATTATTTTAGTGTGATCAATCGATTCTGGATAAGTGCATTTTTTATCCTTTGATATCATCCTTGAATTTTCAAGAAGAGTGAGAGTGAATTAGGAATAAAATTGATAGGTCATATGAATGAGTGTGAGTTAAAATCGAATATCGTAGTCACTATTTAAATTAAATCTCAGAGTTGCTTTGATTATTTTCTGAGTTTGTGTTAGCAGTGTAATTTTTTTCATTTGAAAAGTAGAGTGCTAGTTTATAGATTGTTTGAAGTAATTTTCATGACATTTGAGGTAGAAGTATAGCCTTTCCCTCGCCTGCCTTGTGTGATATTGTATAGAGCTAATAGGTTTTGTCTTCTAGTCATTTAAACTAGAACTAGGATTGAATGAATTTCTTGATTTCAATGAGATCTAGCTTTTAAGAGTGAGATACCTCAAATTTTGTAAGAAGATTTCTAGAGTGTATTCTTAGTTTATTTGATTGAGTTAGAATGTCCAGATTAATTCTCACTACCAACATTCATCTTTTATTATCATAAAAAAGAATTGATCTAGTGTGAAGATTACCCTAGGATTTCGTTTTAAGTTTAAGATTCGAATGCAAGATTGGTTGAATTGTGCTTATGAATAAATTAGGTCTTTAGCTCTTTCATAAATTGTAAAATAAAATTAGGGTTTTTAGTTCCGAATGAAATCTTGAATTCCTGGCTAATGAGTGAATTTTTGACTAAGTGGTCATAGTTGTTTCAGTTCCAATCTTTGCAATTTAGTTTGGAGTGTTTTTCCCTCATTAGAATCTGGAGCATTAGGTCAGTCGGCTAGTTGTGATTGATTGAATAGTTAAAGTGTGGATTTCAGTAGCTTTAAAACTAAAATCTTCATTTTCTACTTGATCTATTTTCATTAGCGGTGTTTTAGTATAAGTATGCTCATTAGACTTTTAAGTAGTAAAGGTTGTAATCAATAGTATAATTCACCTTTTTCGTTAAGGAAACAAAGTATTGGTTTGCTGAAAAATTTTAGGTAGGTTCGTTAAAGCTCAGTTTGAAGATTTGATTCCCATTGAATGCAATTGTAGTCCAGCCTCCCTAATATAGTTTTGTGTGCCTAAAATAGTTCAAAGTTGTCTCATTTTTCTTCTTATTTTTTAGAGTAGAATTAGGGTTTGTTGATTGAACTTGTCACAAACTAGGTCATATACATGGAGAGTAGTTGAGTGTGAAATATCAGGTTTTTAACTTTGATTGATAGTATATGAGAATAAGCATTCAAATCAGTTTCCAATATCACGATCTTTTGCCTGTTATTGAGACAATGGAACTAATGTGATGCATTCTCATCCTAGGGTTTGAGTGAATAAATAGTTATTAACTGCAAAATTGATTTTTTGAACATAGGATTAACTTACAAATACAATTAGATCATATTCTTTAGGCCCTTCGAGTGATGACTTGTAAAAGCCAGAATTACAGTTTTGGATTTTTGAATGAAGGGTTGAGTTACTGGGTTGAAGAGTGAAGTTTGTTGAAACAAGGAATTTTCTTTGAAGTAGAACTTGTGACAATTAGGTTTTTATAGCATCTAGATTCCATTTTAGTAACGAGATAGGTCATATTTACAAATATCTTAAGTGTTCAAGTTGAACTTGATTACTGATTTTGCTTATAGTGGTAAGATGGATTGACTTCTTTTCTGCAAGTTGTGTGCTCGTAAGTATTTGTGAGCCCCATTCCTTATTTGATCATTATAAAGGAATCATTCAAACTCTGACTCAGAAACTGAATCTAGAAAGCATAGTGTAGCTTGTGTCTATGATCCCATATTAACATATGAATATTGGAGGATTAATCTAACAATTATTTCTCTCAACAGAAGACCATATGAAACACTAGATTTAAAATTTGTTTGAGGATTTAAACAACCTATAAGCTAGAGGTCAATTTATTTAATAGGACATGCTTTCCTGAATTAGAGTAGCATCTTAAAATAATTAGTTTACAGTTGGCACCACTAAACTAGATGTTTGCTTATTGTTTTTTACTCTTTTTCTACTATCATCCTTTATTACTTAAAGTCATCATTGTCCTGATATCATTGCACCACTAGGAATTTGTTGTAGACAATTAGAGGTATTTGCCCTTAGTTTTCATTAGGAAAAAATACTCCTCCTCGTCGAGTTATATTTCATCCTCCCAATCCTCCATCAAGTCCTCATTCTGACTCTACCTCTACCGATTCTTCCAGTTCTTACTTTGATTCCATTTCTTGTCAACCTTGTATTAACACAATTTCAAGCACCAACGTGGATTCGGGAAACCAAGGTGGTAACCCAGGTACCAATGAGGGAATCCCCACAGGTGGAACCTCTTCCGGTATGGTCACTCCTACTCCATTGCTACCCTTAATGGTTGGATTGAGTGTCCTTGATTTTAACCAGCTTATCAATGAACCTCTTCTCCATGGCCTGAGTTAGCTATTTGTGTAATGAACCTCATCCCCTCACATCTACCCTCTTTCACTGGCTTTCCTAGGGTAAACATGAGATGAGGGGCTACTATGACAAGAATAAACCGCCTAGGTCACCTTAAGGGAATGGATTCGACAAAATAGACCTTAGTTGCCTGAGGACCCTCCAAGAGTAACCCAACCCCTCCAGGTGTCCATCCACTGCACCAATGTAACATTTCATTCAAATAGATCCTTATTCACTCCCTTGAAAATCCCTCAATTGGACCGGTAACCCCCAGTCACTCCCATAAGCTATCCTCCATGCGACTATGGACTTTTATTCTCAGCGTTGTGTTAACGACTACGGAATTTAAGGCTATTTTTTAGGGTTGGGGCTAAGCCTATACCCATAAATCCATATAAATATCAGAACTCATAAAATAAATGAGTACAATGATTATAAAATAAAAATTAAACCAGGACCAGACCTAACCATCCCTAACCGACATTGAGATTCTGCTAAACACCTCGTAGATAGGAAACCTACAGATCATGAATGAAAGACTGAGCATAAGGGATTGAAAACTCATATGAGACTTAACAACAAGGATCACTTCCCTCTCCCATTAGTTGTCTTAACATCAATTAGGTCTTGCATCCATGATTTTTTTAGTTACAAGTAAAAACATTAATAGATGCATGACTAAATCCAGTCATATATCAATCGTTATAACCAAAATATAAACATATAAATAACCATAAGATAAAAAATATTAAAGCCACGTAATAAGAAGTAAATTTACCAATCAAAATTTTAAAAAATAGCTTTCATTAAAGATAGGCAAGAGAAAACTAGGTTTGGTACATCTATGTACCACCTGACCATAGACATGGCTGAACCAAATATTTCTTTCAACCAGTCATCCCCATGCCATATTCCAAGAATGAAAGTGGTATTTCATGGGATAAACCAAACCAAAAAAACCAAGGGAATCCAGAGGTTAAACTACCTCCACCCTCACTATATCGTGATCTCAACTAAATCGGCCTTGAGATCACAAAACCAAACTGAGTTTGGAATTCCTCGAGATTCCTTCTCTATCTTTGAATAATTTTCCTGTCTACAATCTCGGGCTTTACCGTGTATCCTGCCATTACCATTCAAGGGATTCCGAGGCCTTTGGTAATTTTTTTGAGACCACCTCTTCCCCATATTCTGAAACCTTCTGGAAATTCCAAAGCTTAAAACTGATAACAATCCCATCACCCCATGGATATCTGCAAGTGGAAAGGAAAGGCTAAAAACCACTATTAAAACCCAGAAAAACCATGCCATAGACAACAAAAGAACCAAATATCAACATGCACATACCGTGCATGTCAAAACCAACAAGGATATCATACATGCAATTTTTTACCTACAAGTACTCATGTTGAAGCTTTCTTGTTCCAACCTTTCCATTCTTGATCCTTGCTTTCTTTTCCTTTCCTTTTCCTTCCTTTGCTTGCTTTTTCTTCCTTTTATAGCACAATCTCTTTATCCTCTTGGTTTTGTTCTCCTCTCTCAGACTAATTTTGAAAATGAACTAAAAAAAGGATCAGCAAAAAAATATTTCCAACTGATGCTCTGAGGTATATTTATTGATGATGCCTCTAATTTCTTCAATTTTCCATCATTTTCCTTCATTTTCCTCCTCACATGCAACTTGTGAACTTTCAACTTCCTTTTCTCATAATCTCCCTTATTTTCATAAATAAATGTGTGAAAAAAATGGCTTTTTCCTTTTGAAATCCTTAGCCATTTAATTTAAAAATTAACCCTTAGTCATAAATACATCAAGTGATGCCCACTAGGATATATTTCCCAAAATTTAGCTGGCAATATGTTTCCCTTAACTGTGATCTTATTTTTTCCTTTACTAACTTTTATTACATGAATTTTTAGCCCAAGTCCGTTAAAGAAACTTCTCCCCCTGGGGAACATCATCCTTGATGTTAAACCAAACCTATACCTCAGCAAAACCACTAAAAATAAAAAATACTACCCATGGAGCTTTATAAATTAACCCGATGCAATAATTAGAATGAATAACGTCCTTAAAAGGAAAACAGATCATGACAACATGACAATATAAAAACCATACTGCTTATTGGAGCTTTGTAACTTAGCTCATGGTGGTATTTACAATATCAACCATACATAAATATGTACAAATACCAAAACTGCTTTGCCTCAACCAGTAAACAATGAAGTATACACAGTGTGCATCTTATCCTCCATCTACCATGTAGCTTCTTCAAGACCAAGGTACTTTGAGTACACTTTGGATTGCTTGATGGCGTTGTTCTGAAGCATGAGTTGTTTCCACTGCAATATACACTAAGGTTCTGGCTAGAATTCTCCTTCTTACTCCACCTTTAATATAGACCAATCAACAACATGATCAACATCCTTTACATAACTTTTAAGTAGTGAAACATGGAAAACATCATGGAATTTCAATGTTGAGGCAGTGTAAGTCAACAGGCCATTGGTCTAATCCGATCAAGGATCTCAAAAGCTACACAATGTTTTTGTTCCAACTTGGCACATGATCTAATCATCAAGGATCTCTTCTTGCATTTTATGCGGAAATACACATGCTCCCCAACAAAAAAATCCTTAAATTCCTTTTTCTGGTCTTCATAAGTCTTCTATATGTCCTACGTTGCATTTATATTCTTCCTCATAACCTGCATTTGTTGTTCCATTTCTTCCAACATGTCCAATCCAATAAGTACCATGTTCACTGGATCACTTCAGGTGATGGGAGTATTACAACTATGCCCATAGAATGTCTCGAAAGGACTCATCATTAGTGACTCCTGATAACTGTTTTTGTATGCAAACTTAACGAATGGAAGGTACTCCTCTTATATCCTCCATTGGTGCATCACAAACATCCTCAACATGTCCCCCATGATCTTGTTGACACTCTTTTCATGTCCATATGTCCGTGGAAGATAGGTTATATTGAACTCCAACTCTATCCCCAAACCTGCAAAAATATCCTTCCAGAAGTTGGAAGTGAACATGGCATCCATATCTAACATAATATTATTTGGAACACCGTTTAATCTCATAATATCCCTTACGAACACATGTGTCGCCTCACTAGTTTAATATGTAGTCTGCTTTGGAATGAAAGCCACCTTGCTCAACTTGTCAACCGCAACCATGATAGAATCATGTAGCCTCACTATCCTTAGAAGACTTGTAACAAAATCCATGGGAATTGCCTCCCATATTTCATTTTAGAATCAAAATAAGCTGTTGTAAACAACCTAGATGCTTACATTATGCATTATCCTACTCACAATCCAAGCATCTAGGCAAGAACTCTGCCACTTCCTTCCTGAGATTTGATGAATAGTAGAACTTCTTCACCGTCATCAATGTCTTCTGACATCCTAGGTGATAAAAGTATGGATTGACATGAAACTCCATCAAGATAAGATTCTTGATGTCACTTTCATTCGACACATAGATCATGTCCCAGAATCTTACCAAACCATATTTTGTGAGATGATAGTCTGCATCCTGGTCACCTTTACATGTACCTATACTCGTTTGTAACCTATGCTTGAGATCCATAAACTTGTCATCCTGTTGTCTTGCTTGTAAGATCTGATCCTGTAATTATGTCCTATAGGAACTCATTGCTGCTATATGATTCACATGTACTTTCCTATTGAGAACATCTATAACCCTATTCTCCTTTCCCTTAATGTATCTTATCTCAAAGTCAAACTCACTAAGGGTGGCCAACCATCAATATTTCCTAGAATTCAGATTTGGTTGGTCAAATAGATACCTCAAAGAAATATGATCTCTCATTATTACAAATATCCTACCAAGAAGATAATGGTTCCACATCTGCAAATCATGAATAATAACTTCCAATTCAAGCTCATGAGTCACATATTTCTCCTTGTGCTCATTTCATTTCTAAGACTCACAACATACCACCTGTCCCTCCTACATAAGGACTCCACCAAGCCCTATGAACTCTTTATCCAGAGTTGTGATCATAAGAATCAGAGCATTGGCCAAAAACTGCTTCAGCTGCTCAAAACTAGCGACGCATTCTTCTATTCACTCAAACTTCTTACCTTTTCTCTGGAAATATTTAATAGGATATTTAATGTGTGAGATTTTCCTGATGAACCTCCTGTAATAACTTAATAATCCCATAAATGATTTAAATTCCTCCACATTCTTAGGATCTACCCACTCCATGATGGCCTTTTTCTTTTCGATATCTACTGATATTCCTCCTTGGAAACAACATGACCCAAGTAGTGTACCTATGTTTAAAATAAATTTCACTTCCTAATCTTAGCATATAACTTATGCTCTCTTAGAAATCTCATCACTGCTATTAAATGTTCTCCATGCTCTTCCTTATTCTTAGAGTATGCCACTATGTCATTAATGAATACAATAACAAGATTTATGAGATAAGGACATAACACACTATTCATCAGACACTTAAATGTAGCTGGGGAATTGGTCAAACTAAATGGAACTACAAAAAACTCAAAATTCCCATACTTGATCCTGAAGGAGGTCTTGTAGATCTCCCCTTCTTTGATGCCTACCTGATGATATCCCGATCACAAATCGATCTTTGAAAATACTGATGCTCCCTTCAACTGATCAAAAAAATCATTAATCCTCGACAATGGGTACCTGGTCTTGATCGTTACCTTGTTTAGCTGCCTCTAATCAATGCACAACCTAAGAGTACCATGCTTCTTCTTTACGAAAAACACTTGTTCACCCCGAGGTGATACAATCGCCCTAATCTATCACTTGTCAAGCATTTCCTTCAGTTGCAACTTCAAATCTAGTAACTTTGGCTTTCTCATCCTATAAGGTTCCTTTGATGTTGGTGCTTCCCCTGGTACCAACTCAATAGAAAATTCCACTTCCATGTGAGGAGGTAGCTTTGGAATCTCTCCTGGGAACACATCTTGAAACTACTGCAATAATAGATACCTTTGGAATAATTATGTATCCTCAACATCCTTACCCTTTTCATTGGAAATATGTATTGCAACATCACACGACATTTTCTACAACTGCGCTTAGCCTGCATATCAGTGACCATCCTCACTTATGTAGGATTATTCTTTACCTTCAGAATTATATTTTCTCCATTATAATAGAGAAAATTAATGGAATTTTCAAATAAATCCACTTTGGTCTTATGAAGTTATAGCCAATCCATACCCAAAAGCATGCTATATGATCCCAATGGATGTACATTCAAATGTGTTGTTGTTGGTATAACATTTAACTCAAACGCACAAGATATACCTAATGGTGAACTCTCTTCTTTGTACTTGTAGCCAACTACATCAACCAATATTTTGCATGCAATTATTTCTAAAATTATTTTCTCAAGCTAGTATTATCCACCAGGTCAAGATTAACATAGCCATAATTAGATCCAAGACCATTCAAAATATAAATAAATTGATAAAAAAACCTTACCATCCATATCAATGATAGATGCCTCGTGATCCGCCTGCCTATCGTCCAAAGCTGCATAAATCCTAGGAATTCTATGACCAAAATACCCAACTATTTGTGCCTCCTGAGCACTATAGATCCGACGTATACTACCCTGGTACAATGGAAAATTATTCTTGCGATGATCTTGTCACATATCCAACACTGTAATCATTTTATACTATCAACTCTAGTATGTTGCTCTCCAAGATGTTATCCATGTTCCTTCTCAAATGTATTGAACTTCTTGTAAGAAACCACATTTTCTTTCTCACCTACATCCTAAGGTCTTCGCCACTTTGGTGTCCATCTTCCTTTAGCTTTCTCATTTCCTTTCATGTCATTCTTAGGATCAACTTTGCGCTTTAAATTCTCATAACAATTCTTCAAATTCTAAATGGATTCTTCTAGTGGTATAGGCTCATCAAACTCAATCTGGTCTCTGTATGCTGCTGGAAGCACAATGATGAATCTATGAACATTGGCCTTCTCCTCCTTGAGGTAAGGAACATATCTCAAAAACCTGATCAACCTGCTATTATACTTTTTGGGCACTAAGATGACTCCTAAAAATCAATCTTAATCCTATCTCATTAATTTTATCAACCTGGGATTCATATTTTATTTCAAGGCTATTGGAAAAGTATATGCAAGAATATAGTCTTAGTCTATGCCAAAGTGAAAAATAACCATTACAGAAAAGTTACATGAATCATTATTCTATCTCAATCGTTGCAGAAATAAAGGATAAAAGAATATAATTAAAATTCTAATGAAATAAACTCTTTTAACTCACAACCCATTTCAATCTATTTCTCAACAAATCCTATGCATAAGGAGAAACTATTAATCACAAAAATTCTTTGAAAATATCTAATTCTCAAAAGTAACTTATAATATTCACACATTCAAACTTTACATCTATGTAACACAATCCAATCATTAACTTCAGAAATTCTTAACAGAATTCAGGATACAAGATTCAATCAATTACTTACTATAACAGAAAAGACAAATAAAAAGTAATACAACTAATGTGAATTATAGAAAGGTAATAGGACTATCAATTATGCATAATAGATAGCTAAACCTCGGGCGATGGGGCCCATGGTATCCAGAAGTACTTCCTAGATAAACTCAATCCAGAAGACTTAAATTAAAATCTCGTTCAACTTCAATAACTTCAAAAATGTTTATAGAATAACATCAAAAGGTTCAGCTTAGATCGCTGTGTATAATACACAGTAAAAGTAAAATAATAAAACATAATGTTAACAATGAATGAACAACGTTTGTCTTTCACTTTCCTGACTTATATATTACATTTGAAAATTGAATATAGAGCTCTTTCAACCATAACTCTCTGTATAGTATCGATCAGTTTCATTTTTCCTTCATTCTCCGTCTGCGCCCAGACATCGAGATGTAGTTTCTATAAATGCAAAATTGTCTCTATCAGTATCTTACTCCAATATCTCAAGGAACAACAATATTTCATTTAGATTGATTTGCACAATGATTTACCTGAATTACAACCCTTTTTATATCGAAAAAGCTAACATTAATTATATTATCTTCAACTTTATTTTACCATCCTTTTCTCTTGAATCATTACGAATTAAGGATAAACTTGCCTAAAAACATAGCAATTATCAAGGAAATAAGGAGGGGAATTATACCTTTTTCATGGCCCAATATCACCCCACAGCTTACCTAATTGCATGTCCTCATTCAAAAAATATGATTCACATGTAACTAAGTTAAAGAGTAGGTTGGGTAAGATTGTTCGCCATAATTCCAAAATCCATTTTTTCCCCTAAGAACCTTGAAGGCATTGCTTTATGCACCTTCTAGGAGTTCATACTCAACATTGTACCCATCTGGAGAATACCAGATAACATGGCATCGGTATCGACATCCAATCCAAGTAGTTCCCTTAGACATAACCATCTGACTATACGACTATATCTGGTTAGGTGCTTCTTGGAATTTTATGTACCCAAAAGGTTCTCTATTCTTTACCTCCTTAGGAGATGCCTTCCATAATTGTCGTGCTTCCTGAAGCGATTCTTCCTTAATGTATTCAAAGTATTCAAGTCCTGTGATAAGAACATATTTTTGTATGGGAGCCAAAGCAGAAACGACCCCTCATCATTTCATGAATCTTTTATGTTTTATGAAATTTTGTAGTGGACAATCAGGTTCTCCTCAAACCCGAAGGTCTAAACCATTTTCTCTCCTTTGGAATAAACTATAGGCTTTGTACCACTTGATTTGATTTTGGGAAAAGGATATAAAAGCTTGAAATTGTAGATTCCCAATAAAATTGTGCTTGGGTTCCCATCCCTTTGTTCTTATAATAAGAAGTTGTGCATATAGAGTTCACATAATAAATATCTTACATTATCTTCCCATTCTTGAAAACATATAATTAAATCAGAAATAGTACTGAGTTCAACAGGGTGACTAGACCATATGTCTTTTACCTTTAGTGATAAGTATCATTCAAGTAAGAACAAGGCATAGTTTGTGGCATGATACCCACAAGACAATACATCAGAGTATACATAACATATATCCTTGGTTTGTTCCAGTGATTTCTGAAGCTTCCCTTGCAATTTTTCTGTTTTATTTTTCTCTCATCTAAGTTTGGCATGAGTCTTGTCCTCAACGACGGTCAAGTATTTGAAATTTCGTAATAATTATTGATGTTGTGCCTAAGGTATAACTTCTCCTCGATGTTTTTCCAAAAGTTGTTTGTGCCTTTCCAATTCCTGGTTTAACATTTTGATAGTGGCATCTTTGATCAAGGAAGAATAAGAAGGCACCACTTTAGTTTGTATAGCTTTGTCGACAGTCATAAGTAAATCAATTTGGCTCACTACCTCAATTGTAACCACAAAGAGATTGATATTTGTTTTAACTCCCATATAATTAGTGGGAATATCCTCATATTGATTTTCTACCTGGTTAATAGGGATTCATTTAGTTTGGAGTTCTGCATGAATAATGGGGGTTTCTTGAGTTTGAGCTTCTACATGATTCAAGAAATTTTCACTCTGGATTCCAATTTTCATAGTGTGTGTTTTCTTTCTCCCGTAATATCTAAGTATTTTTCTCAATTTTTCCATCTTCTTCCATAATTTCAGATTTTCCTATTTCAATAACTTGATTCTCTATTTAGCTTTTCCTGTCAACCCTTTAGTGCATTCTATAATTGGTGTTGTACGTGAAGGTGGCATAATAGTAACATCAAGAGTAAATTCCATTTATTCATCAACCAGAACAATAGCAATTGAATTACCTTCAGAATTCTTGTTATCAGGGGTTAATGGGATGGTCCCCTCTCTAGAAAAGTTTGGTTCATTCATAACTTTGGCTGATTCTTCTAGATGGTCCTGGCCATGCATGCTAGGCAAGGATGGAAATATTTAAGTATTATGATAGTTAGGGGTTGAGGTTGAAAAAATAGTAGTCGGTTCAGACGAATTCCCAAAACAATCTTCATTTTCTAGAGAGGAAAAGAGGGTTCCCATGGTTTCCAGAACCTGGGATATTTCCTCTTCTTTAACTTGGGATGTGTTAGCCTGTTGTTCCATAGGAGACTCATTCTCTGGCCGATGCTCAATATACTCTATAGATTATTTTACCTTGGCCATTATTTTAAATCTTCTACGCTTAGTTGGCTAGGAAACTAGGATAGAGGTTATCATCTTCTCAACTCTAGACACGTTTTGCCAAGATGGGGTTTGATTATCACCTTCTTCTCTTGACTAATAGTTTACATTTTCAGGTGGGACATTTCCCTTTTCTGGTTGACTATTTTCTGTGTCAGGCTGGGTATTTTATTCCTTGGGCATTACTTCCACTAGTGGTGGGTCATTAGGTCCCAAAACATTGTCCCAGTTTATTTGAGATAGTGCCAATTCCCTACTGATTATCAATTTAATTAAAAAATGGTGACTAAGTATGCCACTTGGGTCCCTGGCTCAACTCATCCTACCATGAACCTCATGTAATGGAAAAATTAAAAAGAAAGGCATGTTTAGCACTATTTTATGCTTTAAAGTTGCTAATAACTTGAGATGTCGTGTTCCTACCACATCGTGGCATCCATTGCATGTAATTTACTGCTACATTATGTCTTCAAGATCCTGTCATGGTTCTTTGAATGAGGTTGGGTAGAATCCTTTTCCTTTGTGGACCAATTCGTCAACATGGTCTATAAACAATTTCATTGCAATCTAGAGTCCGACATGCTTGTCCATCCACTTCTCTCCTTATGTGGAGAGACCTATGACTTCTGTGAGGACTGTCTCATTCACTGGTATATGATTTCATTTAAATATTGTGATCTTATTATTTAATTTATGTAAAAATTCCATAGCCACATCGTTATCAAATCCCTGCAACCGGTTAAAATTCTCAAGCCAACCCACCTTTTCCACGATTTTTCGAGCTTGTTCAGTTACTCGTACTGTAACAGGCTCATTACGGATGGATTTACCCCCCATTATTGTTGATGTGAAAGGAATTTCTCCAAATATTATACCTAGCATTGTTTTGAAAGGAATTACAACAAAAACTATATAGAGAGTTGTTTCAATCTAGAAATAGAATGAGAAATATCACAAAGTACCATTGTTAAATGTGCTTTTGTACGACGAGATTTACTATTTTTGTTAATTTTTCTTAGTCCTGTCATGTGCGTGTTATGCCTTACCTCCCTCCAATAGAAAGGTTGGCCATGATCGGTAACATTAAGGGCATTAAATGGTCATACGGAAGTAATCATTACCGCAAACAGGAATGGTCAAATCATGAGTAATTAATTGTCATATATATGTGGAAGTCATGATAATGAAAATGATATACCATGTGTGAAAAGATTTAATTTTAAGTAAATAACCTTTGAAGGACAAAATAGAATATATATCTGGCGGCATTATTTTATAGGTAATATGCATATTTCGGAGGTCTGAAAGTTTAAAGATATGCTCATGTTATAGTTTATATACCACCACTAATCATTTTTACAAGTGTAGATATTGATGATGGTGATTTCTTTATAAAATAAAGAGGTTTAACAACATAATTATGATAAGGAAATTAAAGATGTATTCCAATGCCAGAGGCAGAGCCACTGTTGCCAGCAGGCATCCATAGCCTTGACAGGGATGCCTTTTTGACCTATAGATGAGCCAGTATCCTATGAATGATATATCATATTATTATTCTAACTGAATTTTCTTAAAAGGTCATCATTCTAGTGTGGTGACCAAATAACAACAATGCTACTCACCAAATCATAACAAATTGAACAAGTCGGCTCGTGATGAGACTTCTTGTCCTTTTGACACTAGTGTCAAAAAGACCATAACCCTAGTTTGGTAACCATAATGGGAATTTCACTTATGTTATTATCTTATGATCATAGTAGGTTGTCTCGTGATGAGACCCCCTATCCTTATGAGAAAATCTAGCTCTAAGTTTTTTTTTTTTGTTGAAAATTTGATCTTTTTATTCATCAAGGGTGGCTCATCAACTCCGTAAGATTTTAAGGTTGACGTAAGGAAGAAAAATTATTAAAAATAAAGTATTTGTCAACCCTTTGTTATATTGAAATAAAATAACCATTAAATATGTACACAAAATATAAAACTACTATGGTGGTGATAGATCATGAAAATTTTATAATTATTTCATAAAGATCCGAATATAACACAAATATTTAAAATAGGATGTGCCATAGGATAAAATAATTTTTTTCGTAGAGTGATAGATAAGGCATTATTTATAACATCATGATAAAAACATATCAATAATTTTGAAGTTCCCTTGCAAGGTTTGGTATTAATTATATGAGAAATAGATAGATTGGCGTAAAGGGAACAACAATTGTGCCAAAGGAAACAACAATCGTCCTCAAGGCCTCTTTACTCCTTTCCTTTAATTCTTAAGAGAATAGAAGGAATCAAAAGAAAGAAATAAAAACTAGAAACTTAATTAACTCTTAAAGAAAACATATGTATATTATATACAAAGTTGATAAAGAAAATCTGATTTATGAAGATGAAGTTGTTGGGTTGCTACCCCGGTCAGCTAAGATCTAAAAAATGGTATCATTACTTACCTCATGGTAAAAAACTCCTTTGTGAGCGGTTGGTGGTAAAGGCATAGCTGATGTCCATTTACTAGGAAAGTTGTACCAGATCCGTCGATGGTGTTTAATGTTATGGTACCATTATGGTGGAATTTTTTGATTTAATATAGCTTGAGCCACCTTATTTGTAATTTCCCTGGAAAATCGTGGAACCTGAAATCATATAGCAATGCCCAATCACCTATTTGGAATTATTTCTTTTTAATCAATCGATCATGCCATTTATCTCTTTGATGTTGTATAATAGTAGTGAATTCTACTGCAAATATACGGGCTTCATCCAACTCATTAAGTTGTTGTAGGAGCTGGTTTTATGCTTCTGAAAAATCTAGTCCAATTTCCCTTACAGTCTTAAGAGTCTCTATTTCAAATTCTATTGGGGAAATGGGTTCTTTGCCAAAGACGAGGTGATACGGCAAGTGATCAATAGTTTTCTTCTATGTTTTCTGATAAGCCCATAGTGCTTCAAGGAGTTTGGTTGCCCAGTTTTGATGATTCGCGGATACTATTTTGGTCATAATTACTTCTAGGACCTTGTTAGTGCTCTCCAGTTGTCCATTTTCCTGGGGGTGATATGGGTAATTAACTCTATGCTTAATATGATAATTCTAAAGAGTAGCCAAAATTTTATGACCTATAAATTGCATCCCTCTGCCTATTATTACTTCCCTTGGTAATATGTACTGCAAAAATAGTTCGAACAGGAAATTAATCACTGCCTCCTTCATAACTCTTAGCAAGGCTGCTGCTTTGATCCATTTGGTTACATAATCCGTACAAACCAATATGTACACTTTCTGATTTGGTGGCAAGTTAAAGGGGTTGACAAAATCCAGCGTCCATCTTTCGAATGTTTTCTCCACCACTTGTAGTTGTAGGATTATTTTGTCAGCTTGGCCAGGACGACCCATTCGTTGATAACTATCATAGGCCTAAACATAAATTTTCATGTCATTAAATATTGTGGGCCAATAATAGCCCGTTTGAAGAACTTCATGTCCAATTCAGTGGTCTGCAAAGTTTCCTTCACAGGGTTTGTCATGGCACACCCTCAGGATGTCATAAACTTCATCTTCTCTGATGCACCTTAGAATTTGAAAATTATAACTAGTGTGGAAATGATAACCACTGATCTAGGAAAAGTGTTTGTTGCATTTTATGATCAACTTCCTTTCTCGTGGCGACAAATGTGTTGGTAATTTTCCTATCGCCAAGTAATTTTCCACATCAGCATACCAGGTTGTTTTTACTGTCATGGAAATTAATTTTTCATCTGGGAATTGGTCATCCACTGACTTATGGTCATCTACTTTAGATAATCAAGACAGGAAGTCTTCCACAAAGTTTTCTTTTCCTGGTCGATCCTTGATGGTGATATCAAATTCCTGCAACAACAATAACCATTGGGTCACCCGACCATTAGTAATGGGTTTTTTTGCTAAATATATAATAGAAGAGTGATCAGTGTACAAAAAAACCTCATAGCCTATTATATAATGTAGAATTTTATTAATATCATGTATAACAACTAAGAATTCTTTTTCTGTTACTTTATAATTTAACTCAACAGGAGTGATATATTTTTTGATATAGTAAATAGCATAAGGTTTTTTGTCTTCCTCTTGTGCAAGAATAATGCCTATGGTTATGTGTGATTATGAAAAGGTAGTTCCTAGTTTGGTCCTCTTAATACTGGTGTTGTCAAAAGGAGTTCCTTGAGACCTACAAATGAAACATCACAATTCTCAGGCCATTCAAATTCGATATTTATAATTAAAGTGTATAAAGGTGCAACTATCTTTGAAAAATGTTCTATAAACCTGCGATAATACCCTGCATAATTGAGAAAACTTCGTATCTCTGATTGTGGGCATCAGAAATTGAAGAATTACCTCAATATTGGTGGGATCCACTTGAATTCCTGTAACAAAAATGTAATTCACTAAAACTACACTTTTAGTCATCATCATATGGCATTTTTCATTGTTTAAACATAATCTGGTAGCGATACAACATTCAAGGAACTTTTCTAAATTTTCCAGAGCTTGATCAAAATAATCCCCAAATGGAATAAAACTATCCATATATAATTCAAGTCCCTCGTTGATTAGGTCTGAGAAAATACTGAAGTTTTCTCTTTGGAATGTTGCAGGAGCACTTCATAGTCCAAAGGGTAAAAATATATATGTGAATGTCCCCCAAGCATAGGTAAATGTGGTTTTATCCTGGTCTTCAAGAGAAATATGAATCTGATTGTAAACACTGAAACCATCTAGAAAAGAAAGGAATTTCTTTCCAGCTAAAGTATCAAGGACTTGTTCTATGAAAGAAAGGGGAAAATGGCCTTTTTGGGTATCTTTATCGAGTCCTCTATAATCTACAAAAATAATTTGTTTCCCATTTTTATTGGGGATGACTAATAATGGGGAAACCCATTGACTATCTGAGATTGGGTAAATGAAGTTTACATCCAACAATTTCTGCAATTCTTGTTTCAAAATGTCTCTGAGATGCAGCTTCAGCCTCCTCTGTGGATGTTGAATAAGGAAAGTGTATTTTTCTATATAGATGTGATGGTTGCACAACTACGGGTCGATACCTTTCATGTCCAAATATTCCCAGGAAAAAGCCTACTTGTATTTACGGAGAACCTCAGTTAATTTATGTTGTTGATGTTTTTCTAGACCAAAATTCATATTAAGGGTTTTTCCTATTTCTATTTCAATTGGAATGCTATTATGGACAATAGTTGTGGGAATATGATTGTCATTTAAATTTTCTAAGGGATATCCTTATACATCATTATCAAGCAGATATTTTAGCATTTGGCATGTTGGGTTTCCAATAATAGCTGGTTTATTTATGAGGTTGTTGATTACATCATCCTCTAATTGATGTTTATGTCCCGGAGCTTCATTTAGAGAAAGGGGAGAACACAAATTTTATTCTTGATATCTAGGTGCACATAATTGAAATTTTACAATAGTAGGATTGGGTTTAGCCAGAGGGTACAAAATAAGATTATTGACAACATTTCCTCTTGCAATCATCATGTTTCTAGTTCCACATCCTATATATGCATCTTTTGTTGCTAACCATGGTCTTCCTAGTATCAACGAAAGTCCATCTAGTCTACTTCTCGGGTTGATCACCAGGAAATCTACAGGATATTCCGAGGATTCTACGAAGACAATAATGTCTTCCAAATTTCCTTAAGGTTTTACCACTGACCTATCAGCTAATTCTAGCATGCTTGAGGTTGGTTTTAAATTTTCTATACCCAAGATATTATAAGCATCATAGGTCAAAAGATTAATAGCTTCTTCTATGTCTACCAACGTGTTTCGAAAAGTGCAACCTTGTATCTGGACGGTCACGACTGGACATCATGGATATTCGTATTTTACAGGAACTTGTTTTAATAAAATCAGGTCGGATAATGTTCCTACAACATGAACTGTGGTTGGATTTTTTAGTTTTCTCCAAAGATTTTTCCCTCACAACTCCTTAATAATTTTTGCATAGATCAAGATATCTTGTATAGCCTATAGGAGTGGAATTTTTATACACAATTTTTTCAATTCCCTTACAATATCAAATTAAGGGTAGACTTATGGTTTGGTTATCATGAGTCTTTTAGGAAATGGAGGGGAATTATCTGTGATTTTTCAGTGTTATGTTGCTTGATTTTGTTTTTTGTTGGCTCTATTTCTGAAATAACTACAGTCGATAGATTTATCATAGTCTATTCTTCTTTACTATTTTCTTGCTCTTGATCATTCTGATTTTCTTCAGGAGAAATAAAGCATTTGGATCTCATCCATAGCTCATTACAACCTAAAGGGTTTACTTCATAAACCAGATTTTCAACGATTTTCACATACACGATAGGTCTATTGTTGGGGTTACAATTTGGCTGAGACAAAAGTTGAGGACACATAGGAGGTAACTGAAATGGAGATTGAAGTGTGGGTTGAGATTGAGGTATTTTCCCTAGGGGTGTATTTACCAATCCCACAGGACGTTGCCAATTCTAAGGCCACATTGAATTCTGCGCAGGCGTGTTCGATCATTGTGAAGGATAAGAGTTAGTGACTGAATTTTACCATAATGGGGTAGGATATTCAGAATTTTTCCATGGTGATCCAGCAAACGGATGATTCATCCATGGTTAAGTAGGATATGACTGAGATTACTAGGTGGAATTAAAGGGTCATTGTCCCTACCATGCATTTCCATGATTCTATTGTTGCAAGTATTGTCCAAAATAAAATGTGGAGGGATCTTCAATCATACCTAGAGGACGTGATTTCCATGATTGACGTTGAGTCATTAGGTATACAGGTTCTATATCTTCCTTTCCTTCTTTGAGTATATCTTTTAATCCTGGGAGTGATGGAAAATATTCTATCGAATGTTATTTAGTGCAAATAGCACATGTTTAAACCGTGTCCAACGGGAATTCCTTGTCCATGTGTTTATTTTGGCATCACGGATAGAATATGGACAATGCTCGCTATACCTAATATTTATTTTTTTTATCCTGAAAAACATCTAACTGTGTATGTTATTAAACCATCTCCCAAAATAGAAGAAAAGAGAGATCAATGCCTTAGAAATCAGCCACTTCGAGGGTGCAACCTCCTTTACATTACATAAATGAACAATTCTTGGATGACACAAATGAAAAAACCTCCTTTATATATTTAAGAGTCCATGGGGTCACAATATAATCCTATCGAACATAATAATAATAATGTAAGGGCACAATAATAACAATATGGGGACTATAGGGGTACAACAATAACAATAAGGGGGCTACACTAACAACAATAAGGGACTAACTAGTAATATAGGGCCATAACATGCCCCTCTCCTTCAAAAAAGTGTTGTCCTAAACGTTTGAGTGGTTCTATATGCTTCTGTATTAAATTCTCATCCTCCCATGTGGAATCTTCAGTGGGTAAGTTCTTCCACTTTATGAGATACTCTGAAATTGATCGATTTCATAGCTATTGAGTTCTTGTTTCTATGTCTGCTTTAGGTTCCAATGTCATTTTTGATTCCTCATCAAGTTTTGGAAATATTGTTTGAACCGAAAGTTTTTCACCCATAACCTTCTTTAAGAATGAAACATGGAAAACTCGGTGCACTCAGGAAGATGTAAGAAGCTCCAATTTGTATGCCATAGTACCAATATTTTGCAACACCTTGTAAGTACCATAGTAATTTGGCGATAATTTATTAATCTTCTTAGCTTGCTTGAGGGAAATTTTTTTCATGTGGTTGTAGCCATAAAAATA
The DNA here is from genome assembly GCA_034641835.2 of Pinus albicaulis. Lineage (NCBI taxonomy): Eukaryota > Viridiplantae > Streptophyta > Pinopsida > Pinales > Pinaceae > Pinus > Pinus albicaulis. Next base: position 1,609,537,133 of record CM076578.1, on the reverse strand, counting down.
CCCAGTTGCCTACATCAAAACTTCTCTCGTTGTGATTTTCATATGCCTGTTGTTTCATTTTATTCTATTCCAAATTTAGGTTATCCTTTAATAGTTGGAGAACTTGTTTTTGATGCTCGATGTGATCTTCCACTACAAACTTAGAATGTTCTCTTAAACTTGATATGATGGACAATGAATGATATCCATAAAGTGCCATAAATGGCATCGTTGTTTTTGTAGTGCTGAAGGAAGTTTTATACCACCATTCAACCATAGGTAACCAATTGACACATCGTGTTTTTTTATCAGATACAAAGCAACAAAGATATTCTTCCAAAAATTTGTTCACTATCTCAGTTTTCCCATCGGATTTACGATGATAAGATGAGCTATGAGCTAGTTGAGTACCCAAACAAGAAAATAATTATGTCCAAAAACTTCTTGTGAAAATGGGATCTCTATCACTTACAATAATCTTTGGGTTTCCATGTAGCTTTTGAATCATTTCCATAAATGCAGTAGCAACTATACTAGCTTTAAATGGATGAGATAATGCACAAAAGTGTGCATACTTGATAATCCTATCAACTACCACCATGATGACACTCTTTCCTTCAGACATAGGTAAGATTGTGAAAAAATACATTGAAACCTCCTCCCAATGTTGATTTGGAATGGATAGAGGCCATAGCAGACCCGAGGTCTTAATTGTATCAACTTTGTCTTTTTGGCAAACCAAACATTCTACCACAAACTTTTGAATATCAGATTTAAGGCCATCCCAAAAAACATATTTCATGCTATGGTAAGTTTTTAAAAATCCCGAGTCTCCTCCTAAGGGAGAGGTGTGCAATTCCAAAAGAATCTTTAGTTGGGAATTCTTACAAATATATAAGAGATATTTGAACCATAAGGAATCATTTTTCCAACTAAATGTATCAGATGTACTAGGATCTTGCTGCAACTTTTTAATGACTGTCGATACTTCTTCATCATTCTTCCATTCCTCCCTTGCTTTGGCTATCCAATCTGGTTGTATAATAGAAATGGCACAAAGCATTGCTTCCACATCCTTGTCCTTTCTTGAGAGTGCATCTACAACAACATTTATCTTCCCTTTTTTGTAGACGATTTCAAAGTCACAACCCAACATCTTTGTGACCCATTTTTTTTGCTCTTCTGAAGATAGTATTTGTTCCAAAAATTATTTAAGGCTATCATAATCATTTTTTACCTTGAAGTGTCTTCCCATTAGGTAAGGTCATCATTTCTTTAGTGAATGTAGTACTGCAAACATTTCCTTATCATAAATAGCTTTCTGTAAATATTTTCCTTTGATTGGAAGACTTTCAAAATAAATGGGTCTTCCTTATTGCATTAAAAAAACACCAATTCCATTTCCTGAGGCATCACATTCCACAATAAAGGTTTTAGTGAAGTCCGGTGTAGCTAAGACCGGTTCTTGGCACATTTCCTCTTTAAGATGTTTAAAGGCCTTAGTTGCTTCAGGAGTCCATGAAAATTCATCTTTCTTCAATAATTTTGTTAGAGGTGCTACTATTTTCCCATAATTGCTAACAAACTTGTGATAATACACTGTTAACCCAAGAAACCCTTGCAACTTCTTTATGGTTGTGGGGACATTCCATTCCTTAATGGATTTAATTTTGTTAGGGTCTACCTTCACACCCTCCTGAGATACAATATGACCCAGATATTCCACCTCTTGCACTCCAATGAAAAATTTGGAGGTTTTTGCATATAATTGTTTCTCCTCCAATAGTTTGAGCACCCTATCAACATGTTGAACAAGATCCTTCCAAGACCTGTTGTAGATTAGTATATCATCATAAAACACTAACACACATTTTCTAAGGGTTCTAAAATGTAATTCATCAACCCTTAAAATATATAAGGTGCATTGGTAAGGCCAAAAGGCATGACCAAAAACTCATAATGACCCTCATGAGTTGGAAATGATGTTTTCGGAATGTCTTCAGTCTTCATTCTAATTTGATGATATCTTGAACGAAGATCCAACTTGGTAAAATAATTTTCCCCATGTAATTCATCCAATGATTCATCAATCACAAGAATGTGAAATTTATCTTTAATAATGAGCTTATTGAGCTCCCTATAATCCAGACACATGTGCCATGATCCATCCTTCATGTGCACCAATACTACTGAGGCAAAGAAAGAACTTTGACTAGGTTGAGTTATACCAACCTCTAGTATTTCTGCAATCATATGTTCAATTTCGATTTTTTGGACATAAGGATATCTGTAAGGCCTGATGTTTGGAGGAACACTTCTTGGAATCAAATGAATAGCACGATCATGATCACAAATAGGTGGGAGTCCTTTGGGAGTTTCAAACACCTTGGAATGATTTTCCAAGACATTTTGGAGATATGGAGAAACAGATGATTTTGATGTTGGAATTCCTAGTGAGCATAATTGTGCAATGACGCCTCGTTGTTATTTCTTCATAAGATTTTCCACGACATTAGAGATTATTATCTTTCCCGGGTTTCCCACGATACCCTGTAGTTAAAATTCATTTCCTTCCAAAATAAAATCAAGAAAAGTTCTTGAAAGTTAAAAGCTACGGTCCCCAAATATTGTAACCATTGTACTCCTAGCACAACATCAACACCACCCATTGGAATGGAGAGCATTGGACTATTCAATACATATTCCCATATGTTTAGCTTGATATTATGGTACTTTCCAAAGAAATTTATAGTTCATCCATTTTCCACCATCACTTGACACTATGGCACTAGGTATAGGAAGCAATTCAACTCCTTGGATACCTTACGATGAATAAAATTATGGATACTACCTGAATCAATAAGCACTATTACATTTTCTTCTTGATATGTCCTTCTATCTTGAGAGTTTGAAGAGTCTTGCCAATGCATTATAAGATATGGTTAGATTCATTTATTCTTCCTCTACGGTTGTTTCTTGGTGTATATCCTCTTCTTTTGAAGTTTCTTGTTCCTTTTCTTCCTCCTCTTCACAATCTATGTAAAATAATTTCTCCTCATCACACTTATGACCTTTAGTGTATTTGCGATCATAACTATAGCAAAGATTTTTTGCTATTTTTTCTTCCAATTGTTGTGGTGTCAACCTTGTAGGTTGTGGAATTCTAGGAGTAGCAACACTTCCATCTTTATAGTTGTGAGTGCTAGGCTTCCTTGTCGCCATAATTTTTCTTTCAATTTTTCTTGCCAACCTGAATGGCTTCTTCAATGTATCAGGTTCCCAAAGGTGAACCTCATGTTGCATGTCATCCTTTACAGTCCCTATGAAGACATCAATCCTATGTTCCTCTAGAATATTATTTACCCTTATATTCAATTTTTTGAAGTCCTTAATGTGCTGCATTATTGAACCCTTATCAATTGGCTAAAGAAGGTGTTGATCTTTGTATCCTCATAACGTGCTATCATTTCCTCTGTAAATATTGACCAAGTGACCAGTGGTTTACGAGAACAAAGCCATCGATACCATACAAAATGATTTTGTTCTAAGTATAAAGTTGCAATGCGTACCTTTCGTGTGTTTTGCGTATTATGGAGCTCAAAGTATTACTCCTTTTGTAGTATCTAAGTTATCGTATCCTTGTCATAAAAATTCCTCATATCTATCTTCGCAATATGGTGGGTCTTAAATCCAACATTAGAGTCTATGAAATCAATATTAACATTTATTTTGTTCTCATCGTGAGTTTCCTCTACTAGATTTTTTCCATTAGGAAGCTTTTCTTGTAGCAACTTTTCTAAACCTTCCATGTATTTCTGCAAATCTTCCATGTTTCCTTCTATACCATCCATCTTAGCTTCAACACCTTTCTTCAAATCATCTATCCTAGCTTCCATGTCTTTCTTCAAACCATCAATGTTGCCTTCTATACCATCCATCTTAGCTTCCATGCCATTCTTCAAACCATCCATCTTAACTTCCATGCCTTTCTTCAAAACATCCATGCATTTCTTCAAACCATCCATCTTAGCTTCCATTTAATTTTATTTTTTTTACTCTTTGCACGAGCGAAATATGTTGGACTTTTTCTTGTAATTTTGATATATCATGTTGCACTTATTCCTCTTCATGACTCATAGTAGATACCTTTGAGGGCTTAATGTGTGTTGAATTATTTTTTTGCGGCATTTTAGAACCCAATACTGATATATATGCTTCAATATGACCTTGGAATCACTTCAAACTGATTTTTCAAACAAGACTTATGCAATTAAAAAAAAAAACACACACTTTTTCTTGCTTTTGAGGAGCTCAATATTGAAACTGATGTATCTCTATAATTTCGGGTCCCCGAGATTTTATCTTCAATCCTTTAGTAGCCCTCTAAATCTTCTTTCCAATGCCACAGGTCAAACCTGATTTGGATTCTTGAATACAATGTTATGCCTAATCTCCGACAATGACCTAATTATGGACTGGTTCAGTAGACTAAACTGGTACGACATGCCACATGTCCATTTTCCCTCCTTTCCACAAGTTTTTATGTAATTCAAATCCGATGCCTAGAGAGAGAGTTATGACGATTTTACCAAGGTCACCTCTTTGAGATGAAATTTGGGAGCCTGCAAACACCCTAACTTCCACAGATCATATCTCCGAAAATATTGCGAACCAAGATCTAAAATGTTTACACGAAGTTCCTGAGGATGTCATCGCAAATGAGTTTTTTTTAGCTTGTGAACCTTCATAGAAAAAAAATTATAGCAAAAATTCCATGATCACTTATTTGAAACAGTGAAACCCTAGAATCCAAAGCTCTAATACCAATTTTTATGAAACCAACTCCCAAAATAGAATAAAAGAGAGATCAACACCTTAGAAATCAGCCACTTTGAGGGGGAAACCTCCTTTACATTACACAAATGAAAAATTCTTAGATGACACAAATGACAAAACCTCCTTTCTATATATAGGAGTCAATGGGGTCACATATAATCCTAGCCGACCTAACAATAATAATGTAAGGGCACAAGAATAAAAATATGGGGACTCTAGGGGTACAACAATAACAATAAGGGGGCTACACTAACAAAAATAAGGGACTAAACTAGTAATATAGGGCCCTAACAGAGTAGTCAGTTTTTTGAAGATGTCAATTTTAAGATCTTATAAAAGGTTACCAGTTTCTATTCACGACACACCTCCTCCAATAGTTTTGTTGATTCGAGTGAGGGGATCCCATACCCCAGATCTGGTTCGTGTACTGCCACATGAACACCTGATACACAGTTTAACAATATTAACATATTCTTCTTGATAAATATTGCCTTGATGCATTATATTCAATATTTCTATCCACTCATCTTTCATGCCTTTTATTAGAGTAGCCTTTAATACTTCTTTTGGTAAGATATTATATGGGGATCTCTGTAAGTTATATTAAAATCTCTCTATATACTCCTCTAAAGTTTCATTGTCCTTTGTATTCATTTTAAAAGTTTCATCTTTTAGATCCCTGGATTGACAATAATCTTTATATTTGGAAATAAAATCATTTTTCATTGCATCCCAAGAATCAATAGTGCCCCCTCCCAAGCCCATAAATCGCCGTAGTGTTTCCCCCATCAAAGTAGAAGGGAACAATTTTAATCTAGTGGATCGTTGGTATAACATACCATCTGCACAAAACATCAAATTCAAATGAAAAGGCATCTGGATATTCTAAGTTAATCCCATGAAAGGTTGGAATATTTTGTAAAGGGATGGCCTTCATCGGGGCATTAGTCACCGGATCGAAAATAGGGTATTTCGATGTCGAATTCGAGTTTTTTTGTGCTTGAGTTGTCATCTGATCGAAGATCTCCCAGTAATCTTTAGGGATTTCTTGATCAAGAGGTATTTTCTAAGCGAGGGAGTTATGGATACTATTTGGCTCTGTAAGGGGTTTTAGTACACTGCCTAAGTCGGGGATCTCAATTATTTTCTCTTCTATCAAGATCACAGGGGATCTGGATCCTAAGGATCATGGATCTGATCCACTGGTTTCCCCTTCTCCGTCTTTTAAATTACATAAATTACCCTCTTGTGAAGGACTAGAGTGTCAAAAAAATGTGCTTTGAAATCTTTGATTAGATCCTTCAGTTTTGTTGTGAATCTCAACATGAGCTGCAGTTGGTGATTCTTCCACTTGATGGATTGTGGTAGAGCCCTTCCCATATGTCGTTTAGGGTCCTACTAATGCTTGAGACTCAACTTCTCAGATAACTTCATCAATAAAGGTCATTCTCCTAAGGCTCACCGGTCACTGGGTTTTTGTGGTTTTTGGTGTTGGTTTTCATTCTATTACTACTTGATTCTTTTTCTTAGTCATAAAAACTTAAATTAACTCTTTACTATGCATTACTACTTTAAATCAATAAAGAAACTAGATAGCCTAATTGCATCAACTTTAAATCGGGAAAAAAAATAAAAATTAAATTGAATACACACTCAACTGAAAACTAGAAAAGAAACTAGATACACACTTATATAGCCTAATCATGTCAACTGAAGGTGGGATCTGGGCACAAGATTTTTACTTAATGCATGTGTAGGTTCTTACCTTTTGTCTTCAATACCTAGTCTTCTAGAGACACAACCTATAATCTGAAAGCCTCCCTGGCAATGACGCCAAAATGTTGGGCACTAATATGACTCCTAAATATCAATCATAATTCTATCTCATTAATTTTATCAACCTGGGATTCATATTTTATTTCAAGTCTATCAGCAAAGTATATGCAATAATAGAGTCTTAGACTACAACAAAGTGCGAAATAACTATTACGGAAAAGTTACATGAATCATTATTCTAATTCAATAGTTGCATAAATAAAAGATAACATCAGATAATTACAATTCCAATGAAATAAACTCTTTTAACTCACAAACCATTTCAATACATTTCTCAGCAAATCCTACGCATAAGGAGAGACTATTAATCACACAAATGCTTTGAAAGTCTCTACTTCTCAAAAGTAACTTATAAGATTCATGCATTCACAATTTACATTGATGTAACACAATCCAATAGATAACTTCGGAAATGCTTAACAAAATTTGGGATACAAAATTCATTCAATTAATTAATATAAAAGAAAAGACAAATAAAAAGTGATACAACTAATGTGAATTACATAAAGGTAATATGACTATCAATGATACATAATGGACAATTAAACCTCCAGTGACTAGACCTAAGGTCTCCAAAATTACTACCTAGATAAACTAAATCTAGAAGACTTAAAGTAAAATCGCATTCAACTTCATTGACTTCAAAAGTGTTTACAAAATAACCTCAAAAGTTTCAACTCAGATTGTTGCATGAAATACACAATAAAAGTGAAATAATAAAAAAATATTAACAATTAATAAAAAAAAATTGTCTTTCACTTTGATGACTTATATATTACATATGAAAACTAAATATAGAGCCATCTTGACAATTGAAATATTCTTAGGATTTCTCTTTCAACCATAATTCTTCGTATAGTAACGATCAGTTTCCTTTTGCCTTCATTCTCCGACCACGCTGAGACATCGAGCTGTAATTTTCTATAAATGTGACATTGTCTCTATCAGTATCTCTCCAACATCTCGAGGAATAAAAGTCATTCATTTGGGCTGATCTTCACAATGATTTACCTGAATTAAAGCCTTTTTGATATTGGAAAAGCTCACATTAACTATATTATTTTCAACTTTATTTTTCCATCCTTTTATATTGAATCATTACAAATTAATGATAAACTTGCCTAAAAACATAACAATTATCAAGTAAATAAGGACGAGAATTATACCTCTTCTGTGGCCCAAAAATACTCATCATCTAGCATGGAATCCATTTGTAACTCATAAAACTCCTTATCTCTGGCATCATATTACCTCCCTGAAAGGTACTTCTTCATGAAGAGCCTCTCAACCTCATCCCAAGTCAAGTCATTCTTTAGAATACCTTTAAAATTCTACACAACCTCCCACCAGATATTTACTTTCTCTTTAAGACTGAAAGTGGTTATCTTGGCTTTCATGTTATCTATATAGCTATGAAATATGAATAATTTCTCCATCCCAAGAAACCATGCCTCTGCATCTTATTTCTTCATCTCTCCATAAAATGTAGGAGGCTTGAATTTCTTGAACTCCTCTAGAAAATACTCACCCCTCCTATCATGATGATGATGGTGACCACTATGGTGATGTCCCCTAGAAGAGAAAATAGAATGATTCCCATACATACTATTCCTCCTGTTAGGTGTATCCAATGCTCTACCACCTCTAAATGCGTCCCCTCTATCCAACCTGTATCCAGACCAAGACCTACTACCATAGGCTCAATTAGTTTTTTCCTCCTACTCTTGACTGATCCTCATATCTGCTTGTTTCTGAAACTCTGACAAGCTCTGAAGAAGCACTACATTAACCTATATATGCTTTTCCTTAACCTTTGCATGTTTTTGTTGAGCCTCAACCAACCTGTCATTATCTTTCTTACAAATTCTAATCTCTCCCCTCAATCTCCTTAATGCATCACCTAATGCACCTCATGGAAATCATCACAATATTGGAACCCAATAACAAGGCGGATAGAACAAGAAAAACAAGGCTCTCCATATGAACAAACCTTGTGCTTGTTGTGGCATATTTTTCCATTATACTCATGAGTATCCCCTTTTACCCTAGATGTGCCAAGTATGGGAATAGCAAGCATATGCTTCTAGAGGAAAACATCCCATTGCACCACATCATACTCCCCCTACTTCATCTCAATCGAGTGTACTTATTAATCCTTTTCCTAATGAAGGATATCTTGGTCCTCAACCCTCACCATCTGGTCACCATAATTATTGAATCCTTATGATCAATTCTGATGGAGTCAACATCGAACAAGTCAACCGTCAGACTCGATCATGACAATATGACAAGCTACCTCCTAAGTTAGTGACTCAATCCCAGCCTCAAGTTTCCATCGAGCCTTTTTTGTCCTCTAATGATACCTTAAATATCCCTCCGCCTAAGGTATAGGTTATCACCAATATCCCAAAATGTCTATTACGTCGAAACATTTCTTCTGATAAAGCCATCCATACCTATAACGTATTAGATGACTTGGTGCAGTCTCCTACTACCATGTCAACTTTGGAATTCCTATAGACGTGCCCATCTCAACTGAAATATCTACTCTCTTCTTTGGGTGTTTTGGATCCTTATGACAATCATATGATTTTCTTTGATGTTGAGAAATTGGAACATCCCCCTACCTTCATCCATTTCATTTCAAATACTAGTCTCCATAAGAAACGCCAATGTTCAACAGTGTATCATAGAAAAAGGAACCTCCACCTGTGTGATGGTTGCTAGTGTTTGGAAGTTACTTGTTTCACCTAGCCTATGCCCATCTGCCATCACTCTTCTTGTTTGGGACGGTCATCCCTCACAACCCCTTGGAATATATTGCAACCTTCTGATTATTGTTTCGGGCAAGACAGTCTCTATTTACCTCCACATCATTGTTGCCCCATTATATTATAACATACTCTTGGTTTGTAGTTACACCTATGCCATGTAATTTTTCGCATATGTGGTATTTCGCAAGATATTATTTCCTCATAATGGAAATATCATCATTATTGATCAGTTGGCTTAATATGATCCTAAGTCTTAGATTTTACCTCAGTCCACCATATCATCAATGTTTGGTAGTAAGAGAGCCTCATCCCTCACCAATGTCTCTCTCGGAGTCTAAAAAAATTCGACATTTTTTGGTGCTTATTATGGTCTGTCACCTAACCCTTCTGAGCCCAGCTCGCCCAGTGTTTTCATGCTTCAAGCATCAGGGGATGATCATAAGAAATCAAGTATTCCTTCTGAGTAGCCATCACCTCTCCAACCTATTGTTTCTAACTCTACCCAATATTTAGGTATAATCCCTCAAAGACATTTTCTTTCTACTTGTATCTCTCCTAGTCCTTTCGATCCGAGCATCGTTCCCCCAGGTCTTAACCATTCAGGAGTAGTTCCTAGAGGTCATTACCCTTTTGGTTAGATACCCTTATTATTCACACCACCTGGAATTTTTTCCATCCCCGTCATGGCTACGTTGAGTCTACCTAATATCACCACGCGGATCCCAGTGTGGTACATTGATCCTCCCACAAAAACTCCTCCTGATCAACTCAAACCTTAAACATATTTGAACCTAGTTCAACCATTTGTTTCCTCCTCTTCTTTTGCTTCAGTTCCACAACAACCTCAGTATAAGGAACATACTCCTATTCCAAAAGCATCTGGTGAGGGTGGTAAAGCCCAAAAAAAGGGACCCAAAGACAAGGCACCCAAAAGAACTATAGCTCTTCCTAAGCTTACAAAGCTTACTCCTCCATGTGCTTTGTGTGATGTTGTCAGGCACACCACCAATAATTTTCCTAAGCTCCCTCATATCAAGAATGCCATCTCTGATACCCTTCCTAACTCTAACATTCCTGAGGTCCATGTCACCTTACTTGATTCAACTAAGAAGAACATATCCTTACTTATGAATCACCCTTGTGCTTTGTGTGATAATTCTGGCCATTATTCTCATCACTGTCCTTGTCTCAAATGATTTTTTTATACAGTTCAAGTGCTTCAAAAATTAGAGGTCGCTCGTAGTGAATCCAACTTCTCTCTACCTACGAGTTTGGTCCAACTATTTTTCCAAAACAAGAGGTCTCTCAACCACCCATTATGATCCCTCCTCTTAATGTCGATATGACGGAAAGTTTCGCCGCTATTCTCTACCTTTCATCATCCATTGGATTGATGTATTAGGACTCCCTTGGAGTTTTCTATTGTGATTTTTTCAAACTGTATTCGGTGAACACTTCGGTGTCAACATCGGTAGATGTCTCATCTACTAGTCATCCATCTCCCCTTTTTAATGATGCGCATGTGAACCTTGTCTCTCATGAAGATGCTTCACGTAGTTCCTCCTCATGTGGCCCTTCTTCCTCTAGTCCCCCCATCCCTCATTTAGATGAAGACATCATGGAAGCTATGAACACCCCTGACTATCCTTGGGATGATATGCACCATTGTGCATACTTCCTTCTCCAACAAACTCAGAACAAATGCCACATTGTGACAAATATTGTCTCGATATGAAAACCAGTCATGGTAAACCATTGTCAACCATGACTATTTTAGGGTTTATAATATTTATCTCAGAGTTTATATACCTTTCGTTTAAAATATTAATTCCTTTCGTTTAATATTATTCCCTTGGTTTATAATCCATTTTGTTTTTTGTATTAATCCATTGGTTTAATAATCCATTCGGTTTTTAGTATTAATCCTTTGGTTTTTTAAGTATGAATAATATTGTACCCTAAGAATATGAACCCTCACATTAATAAACCCAACGAATTGATATTATGATCATAAGGAAATAATATTAAACCCAAAGGATTAATATTATAATATTATAAACCCTCAGTATATGAACCCTTAGATTGCACCTTGGAAATATGAATCCTTAGATTAATAAATTGTAATTATAATTGTTATAATTATTATCATATTTATAATATAATTATTATTATTTTATTACTATTATATTTATACATTTATTAATATTAATATTAAATCCATATTCAACCACACTTATATATGCTTGTGCTAGTTAATAATTTTATTGTTAGTAATTAGAAAGTAAATATTTTTATTCTCATTTATCAACATAAATGTTAATACTATTTTTCTCAACAATCTTAATGTAATTAATATTATTAATGTTAAACTATAATGTAAATTTTCCTAACAATATTAATCTGTAATGTAAAATAATAATAATAATAATAATTATTATTATTATTATTATTATTATTATTCTTAAAAAAATATATGTGACAGCTTCATTAAACTTAACTAGTGTTAGCTAGTTAAAGACAATTTGTTTAGTTTCTTTTATCTGGCAAGAAAAACTTAAAAAATTACTGTTAATTTACAAAAACTATTTTAGTTGCTGATTTATTAATTAAAAGCAGTTAATCAAATTAAAAGAAGAAAATATTTTAATATGTAATATACATAACGCTGATGGTAAAGAAATGTTTCCAAGAATAGGAGGTGGTTTGGGAACAGTTGGAAGCAGTTACCTACTCCTCTGAGGATAAAGCTGAAACCCAGGAGAGGAGTAGGGGTTCTGTGAAATTTGGTAAAGGGGGAGTATTTTCTAGAGCTGGTTGGGACCAGTTGAAAATAGCTTCGAGCAACCCTTGTAAAGCTAAAATATTTGAGTGTGACTGGATTGGCCATCCAGAGGTCATAGTAGAAGAATCCATTGTTAACCCGTGGCACCGTCCAAATTCTAAAGCAAGGGGGCAAGCAGAGGACGTAATAGCCTCCCTTGATGGTTGGGAGGACCACAGCTTAAAACTACGTAATCCAGATTAGTGTTACTGTGAAGTTTGAGCAGATTAATAATAAGTTTGAAAGATTGTATCACAGAAAAGTAAGATGATTGGTTATTGTTCTATTTTGAGTATATAAGTATATACATATGATTGTTATACATGCTTGGTTTAGGCAGAGAAGTCTGGAGATGATTCAATATTTTGTGTTATAAGACAAGTAGTAGTAGATATTGGTGTGCTACTTCTTTTATTTTATGAATTTATAATGAAAGAGTTACTGTTTAACTATTGAATGGAATTAGAGCACTGAAAATGAAAACTTATAATACGATTCAAAGAATAGTAGAGAAGTTATAACAAGATAGCGTTGCTGAAATATATTGTGATACATTTCATAGTAAAAATAATGATCTGTAACCATGAGTTATCTTTTTCGTTTTTGTGAAAACACGAGTATAAACTATCTTTACAGGTTGGGGGGAAAATATAACTAAGATGCATAAGAGAACCCTGCCAGTTTGAATCAATTAAACTGAATTCATGGGTTCGAACGGACATACCATCGACTCCAGAGTGGGGTATAAACCCCAAAAAGAGTACATCGTCCGTGGTTAGAGATCCCCTATCTATACGCAGGAATTTACTTTCAGAGACCTGGACACCGTAGGGAGAAAACTGAGGTATGCAATACCAGTAAAAAGTGACAAACTGGTTCTACTAGCAGAGAGAATAATTGATGCAAGAAAAATAACAGAAAGACATGTGTAATTTCGAGATATAAATAACGAAACATTATCCTTTAATAAAAGGCGAAAACAGAACTATTTTCATTCATAGTCAACCAGTAATTTTCATGCAGAACGAACTAAACAGAGGACTAGGCGGACAAGCCTTCTTGTATATATAAAAGCTTATAACTTATCTCATTCAAAGAACAACAAACAGAATAGTTTCTTCCTCATAGTAAATAAGCTCCAAAGCATAAACTTAATTAACCAAGGCAAACTTAGTTCAATATATACAAACAAATATATGTCTACTACTAAGATTTGAATCAGGCGCTCTGTACTTCTTCAAAGAAAATTTAAGAGAAGAGAACTCGGGTAAAAAACCTATCACCATCCTTATACAACAAGAGCGAATATCAAAGGAAAACCCTAGGGTGGGGTTTTAAAACCCTTATCCCTGAAAAATTATACAATGCAAAAATGAAGGCAGAACTCTGTAAATCTAACAACCGGATTCATTGTATGGAAAATCAAGAACATTGGCCTTTTGTCCAAGGCTATAGGATACCTAGGAAACAAATGAGGACATTCAGTTTGGGCCAGGGTATCCACATCAAGAAATCAAAGAGTAGCTAGAGGTGGAATATTAATGAGGTTGTACCGCAAACCTGCATCCAACATAGCATAAACCGAGTTGTTAGCGGCTACCTGTAGGTAGGCTAGGGATGAGTTAAGGTTTAAAACTTAGAAATATTTCTTAAAAAAAAAGATACCTAAAGAGGTAGTTGGCTTCTATTGACCGTTCTGCAAACATTGAATTCAGAAGCGTAAACCCTTAAACTGAAACTGAAATCGTCAGTGAAAGCTAAACTATGCAAAGAAATAAGTAACCCTTCATATTACCTTTGAAGCTCGTAAAGGAGCGAGAAGACAATCTCCAGGACCCAGCCACTACCAGCCAGCGCTAATGCACCCATCATTTCTGAGAACAGTTAATCAGCATAACATATGCTCAGCTGGAAACGTCGGCGAATAGATGATCCTATAAACAAAAAGAATGACAAAATGAGCAAACGAAATACAAAACTGAGAATGACGTAGGACAAGGTAGCCATGCGAGAGGAAAAGAAGTTACCTTTAAGGGTTGAGGCAGAGTTTTCCAGGAAGGAGCCGAGACTCAGAGAATTCCAATCAACTCGTCGACTGTCCCTTCAGTCTCAGCTAACTAGAGAGGCACCGGGCGATTTTTCCCTCGAAAAAATGGATGAGAAAAAAACAAAATCTTCTGCAATAATCCATAGTATCACGGAGATTGTGCCGCGTACTTACCAAGTATGGTCATATTGACAAATCCCTACGGCACAACATCAGTAATGCCAAGTGGAGGGCGGAGATGACTGCCTTAATAAATTTTCATAACCTCCATATCAGAGCGAAGATATCACCTTAATGAGACTGTAGTAATAATTTGCATTGTGATTAATAACCGGCATCAATTCCCTGCCAGAGTTACAAGGTGGTATAGATGGCAAGCACGTCTACCAGCTGGCAAACCAACGCACACAACCCAAGCCAAAGTTTTCACGATTTGCTACAAATACACCATAATATGGACCATTGTTGTTAACATTAAAGAATAACTTATGACATGAATTCAAATTTGTGGTTATAACAGTTGCGTATATATATAAATAATTTTTATATGTGAGGTAAGTGGTGGTGAGTAAATATTTTTTCTGATGTTATGGTTATATGGCTATTAGATTATATTTATTATGTAATTCCTTGGTAAAAATCTAGGTATGAATGTTTCAGGTGGTATCAGAGCTGAGTTATTACGTTGGGACCGTAAGGGTTTACTAACAGTAAAGTTGTGTATATGAATAGTACAGAAAGAGAGAGAGAGAGAGAGAGGCAGGGAGACAATGAGAAGAGCGATAGCATTGCAAACGCAACCAGAGGAAACTCAAACACCCACAGTCATGAATCCGGAGATGTGGGTACAATTAAGTGTAGAACAACATCAAAAGACCAGTCGATTACTTGAAGAACAGCAACATCAAACTAGTTTTTTGTTGAACACGGTACAACAATTGCAAGAAGAAATGCTGAGACTTAGGAAGGATAATGAATGACTGTTACAAGATCATGAGAAAATATTAAAGAGTTTATCAGATAAAAAAAATCTGGAGATGGGGAATCCAAGTGCTAAAAAAGAATTATTAGCAGAATAATAAGAAGACCAGCAAACTAGAAATAATACTATTGGTAGAGCTGAAAAAATCCCCTCCTAGAGAAGTAAAAACAAGAATTACAATGAGGCAAAGTCAGGTCATTTATTTGACCAACAAGACACTAAGCAACAAAAAGTAGAACTGAAGGGGGAATTTCCCAAAATTAAACCACCAACATTTGATGGTGAGGCAGAGGAGGTGGCTGAAGCCTGGTTGATCAATATAAACAAGTACTTTCAGGTGTATGAATATAGCAGCAATTTGAAGGCTGAATTGGCTATATACCAGCTACGAGAAAAAGCCACCCTATGGTGGGAAGAAGTGAAAAATGTACACAGCATTGACGAACTGGACATTACTTGGGAGTTGTTTCAGCAATACTTTAAAGACAACTATTTGACAGAAAGGTTTTATGATGACAAGGCTAAGGAATTTTATGATCTACGGTTGGGGCAGATGACCATGGATGATTATGTCACCAAATTCACTTCCCTGCTACACTACGTTCCTTATCTCTGAGAGGAAAAGGCAAAAGTGCAGAGGAAGCTGAGTAGTCTACCTACTCATTTGAGGGAACAAATAGAATTTGTTAATCCTCAAACCATGGATGAAGCCATTTGTAAATCTCGGATGTGCTATCAGCAGTCCAAGGCCAAAGGTGAAGGAGGAAAAAGCTGGCAGCCAAAGAAAAACCCAAAGACTAATTCCAACGTTAAAAGCAGTAAAAGTGGAAATTTTAAAGGCGCAGCATGAAATTCCATCAGTAAGAAATTTGGTAGAAATCACCAAAGAACCAAATGGCTAGGGGAAGAGAAGCCCACATAAGCATCTAGCAAGTCGGAGCAAGGGCAAATTACAAAACCTCCTTTGCAATGCTGGGGCTATGGAGAGGCTCATTATTATAAAAATTGTCCATAGCGAAATAAAAGTGAAACTGTAGCAAATCTACAGGAAGCATCTACGGTGGGGGACGTGGCACGTAACATACCCCGTATTAATGCAGCCTTGGAAGATTGGTAGGCTGATTTTCAGCCTATGATGATTGAACTAGAGGGTACCTTACTAACTAAACCTGTTTCAATTTTGGTAGATCCTGGAGCAAGTTTAAGTTATATAAGTCCCAAGTTAGTGGAAATGTGTAAATTAAAGGAACAAAAATTTAAGAATTCCTGGTTAGTGCAACTAGCTACTGGGGAAAAAGGAAAGGTAACTGCAAAAGTTCCTAACTGTGTGTTGCAAGTGGCAGAAAAACAGTTACAAGTAGATCTAAATATCTACCACTAGGATCTTATGATGTGTTATTGGGTATGGAATGGTTGGAAAGGCACTGGACCTTAGTGGACTGCAAGGAAAAGGTCATTTACTATAGAATGCAAGATGGCACATGAAAGGAGATTCAAGGAATTAAAAAGCCAGTACAACTACGACCAATCACAGCATCCCAAATGGGTAAATGCATCAGAAAAGGATGCCAGATGTATGAAATTTAGGTGGGGTATACAGACTCCAAGGAAAAGGCACTAATGATGGAAGAGATTCCAGTGGTATAGGAATTTCTGAATGTTTTCCCAGAAAACATTCCTAGTTTGTCACCTAAAAAGGATATTGAACTCACCATAGAATTGTTTCCAGGAGCCTCCCCGGTGTTGAGAGCTCCGTATAGAATGAGCGTGCTAGAATTAACAGAAATGAAAATGCAGCTGCAAGAGTTGCTAGACAAAGGCTATATCCGCCCAAGTGTGTCTCCATGGGGAGCACTAGTCCTTTTTTGTTAAAAATAAGGACGGAACATTACGTATGTGCATAGATTATAGGCAGCTTAATAAGCTAACAGTTAAGAATAAATACCCCTTACCAAGAATCAATGATTTATTTGATCAAGTAAGAGGGGCCAAGGTGTTCTCTAAAATTGACTTAAGATCTAGATACCATCATATTCAGATTAAAGATGAAGATATTTCCAAGACAACCTTTCGTACCCGCTATGGGCATTATGAATTCGTGGTGCTACCCTTTGCATTGACAAATGCACCAACAACCTTTATGAGATTGATGCATGGCATATTCCATCAATTTTTGGATAAATTTGTACTTATCTTCATAGATGACATACTGATATATTCAAAAAGTCAGGAGGAACACAAAGAGCACTTGAGGATAGTTTTGGAGATGTTAAGAAAGCATTAGCATTATGCCAAGTTCAGTAAATGCGATTTCTTTAAAACAGAAATCCAATATCTGGGACATGTTATATTAGCTAAAGGAATCATTGTTGATCCAGAAAAGATCAAAACTATCATGGAATGGCAAGTACACCAAAATGTGGTTGATATTAGATCATTTATGGGATTAGCAGGGTATTATAGAAGATTTATAGAAGGATTTTCTAAAATTGCTTTCCCTATTTCATCTCTGCAGAAGAAGGGAAAGCTATTCAAATGGACAAAAGAGTGCCATGACAGCTTTGAAAAGCTGAAGCAACTCTTAACTACAACACCAGTTTTGAGGGTAGCAGACCTTGCTAAATATTATGAGGTTTGTACTGATGCAAGTAAAGAGGGTGTTGGATCTATATTGACCCAGGAAGGCAAAGTGGTGGCATATGAGTCTAGAAAACTAAAGGACCATGAACAGAAATATTCCACTTATGATTTGGAGCTGACAGCTGTGGTACATGCTCTCTGAGTGTGGAGACACTACCTGCTGGGTAAGAGGTTTGTACTTAAAACAGACCATAGCAGCTTAACTAATTATTTTAAGCAAGCAGATTTAAATTCTAGACAAGCAAGATGGAATGCTTTTCTAAGTGAATTTGATATGGACATACAACACGTGAAGGGAAAGGAAAATCGTGTAGCTGATGCGTTGAGTAGGAAACTACATGGCATTTATGCATTATATTATAATAAGTTAGAAAGCCAATTCTTGGAACAACTAAAGGAAGAGGCACAAAAAGATCCGGAATATAAATTCCTATGGCAACAAATTGAAGAAGATAAGAAAGAAGGCAAGACATATGAGTATGGAAGAAACAAGGATCAGGTGTTGACCTTCCGAGGAAGAATATATGTGCCTAATTGTATAACTATGAAATATTTAATACTGAATGAATTCCATCATAGCAATTATGTTGGTCATCTGGGATATCAAAAAATGCTTACTGCAATAAGAAAGGTATATTATTGGTCGGGTATGCATAAAGATATAGATGAATATTTGAGCAAATTTTTGGAATGTCAACAAGTAAAGGTGGAGCACCAACATCCTGCTGGATTATTGCAACCCATACCTATACCTGAGTGGAAATGGGAGGTTATCTCCCTAGATTTCATCACGGGTTTTCCGCGAACAAAAAGACAGCATGATTCGATCATGGTAGTGGTAGACCGATTAAGTAAATCTGCACATTTTATACTGGTACATTCAACATACAAGACAGTACAGTTTGCTGATATCTTTATGAAGGAAATATTCAGGTTGCATGGCATACCTAAGACTGTGATTTCAGACCGAGATGTTAAGCTCACATCCACATTCTGGAAAGCCTTGTTTTCTATTCTGGGAACACAAATACATTTTAGCACCGCCTATCACCCTCAGACTGATGGGAAAATAGAGCGGGTAAACCAAGTATTGGAAGACATGATGTGCATGTATGTGATGCATCAACCAACAAAGTGGGAGGATTATTTGCACCTGGTTGAGTTTTCTTATAACAACGGGTAACAGGACTCCTTAAAAATGAGTCCCTTTGAGGCATTTTATGGTAGGCAATGTTGTACACCTATAAATTGGAGCAGTCCTGAAACTAAGTTATTGTTGGGACCTGAGATGTTGGCAGAAATGGAAGCTGAAGTAAAAAGAATAAGACAGAACCTAAAGGCTGCTCAAGACCGACAAAAGAGTTATGCAGATAAGAAAAGGTCTTATCGTGAGTTCGCAGTAGGAGATCATGTTTATATAAGAATTAAACATAAGAGGAGTACCTTGAGGTGGACCCCTTGTGCTAAATTATCTCCCAAATACTGTGGACCTTTCCAAGTATTGGAAAGGGTGGGACTAGTGGCTTATCGGGTGGCTTTGTCCAGCCACATTCAAGTTCACAATGTATTCCATGTGTCCTTACTAAAGCGATATGTTCATGATGAAAAACATGTGATTCATTGGTAGAATATTCAGGTAGGATAGAGATAAAATCCTAACATAAAAATTCTGAACGAAAATGATGAGTATTGACTTGAAAACATTTTGTTTTTCAGGTAGTACCAGACGGAGAGTTTCTGGTCAAGCCGCAACGCATACTTGACCAAAGAGAAATCGAACTCCGCAAAAAAGTAGTCATCCAGGTAAAAGTGCAATGGAAGCACTTCAGACTGGAAGAAGCTACTTGGGAGGACGAGAAATTTATGCGGGAAACTTAACCGGAGCTATTTACAGAGCTGGGCTGAAACACAGAGGATGGTGTTACTTCTAGGGGGGAGTTGTGACAGCTTCATTAAACTTAACTAGTGTTAACTAGTTAAAGACAATTTGTTTAGTTTCTTTTATCTGGCAAGAAAAATTTAAAAATTTACTGTTAATTTAGCAAAACTATTTTAGTTGTTGATTTATTAATTAGAAGCAGTTAATCAAATTAAAAGAAGAAAATATTTTAATATGTAATATACATAAAGCTGATGGTAAAGAAATGTTTCCAAGAATAGGAGGTGGTTGGGGAACAGTTGGAAGCAGTTACCTACTCCTCTGAGGATAAATATGAATCCCAGGAGAGGAGTATGGGTTCTGTGAAATTTGGTAAAGGGGTCCGAGTATTTTCTAGAGCTGGTTGGGACCAGTTGAAAATAGCTTCCAGCAACCCGTGTAAAGCCAGAATCTCTGAGTGTGACTAGATTGGCCATCCAGAGGTCACAACAGAAGAATCCACTATCAACCCATGGCACCGTCTAGATTCTGAAGCAAGGGGGCAAGTGGAGGACATAATAGCCTCCCTTGATGGTTGGGAGGACCATAACTTAAAACTACATAATCCAAATAAGTGTTACTGTGAAGTTTGAGCAAATTAATAATAAGTTTGAAAGATTGTATCACAGAAAACTAAGATGATTGGTTACTGTTCTATTTTGAGTACATAAGTATATACATATCATTCTTATACATGCTTGGTTCAAGCAAAGATGTCTGGAGATGATTCAATCTCTTGTATTATAAGACAAGTAGTAGTAGATATTGGTGTGCTACTTCTTTTATTTGATGAATTTATAATGAAAGATTTACTTTCTAACCACTGAATGGAATTAGCTCACTAAAAAGGAAAACTTATAATACGATTCAAAGAACAATTGAGCAGTTATAGCAAGATAGCATTGCTAAAATAGATTGTGATACATTTCATAGTAAAAATAATGATTTGTAACCATGAGTTATCTTTCTCATTGCTTTGAAAACACAAGTATAAACTATCTTTACAGGTTGGGGGGGGAATATAAGTAAGATGCATAAGAGAACCCTTCCAGTTTGAATCAATTAAACTGAATTCAGAGGTTCGAACCAATAGACCGTCGACTCCAGAGTGGGGTATAAACCCCAAACAGAGTACATCGTCCGTGGTTAGAGATCCCCTATCTATACGCAGGCATTTACTTTCGGAGACCCAGACACCGTAGGGAGAAAACCGAGGTATGCAATACCAGTAAAAAGTAACAAACTGGTTCTACCAACAAAGAGAATAATTGATGCAAGAAAGATAATAGAAAGACATGTGTAATTTCAGGACATAAATATAATGAAACATTATCCTTTAATAAAAGGCGAAAACAGAACTATTTTCATTCACATTCAACTGGTAATTTGCATGTGGAATGAACTAAATAGAGGACTAGGTAGAAAAGCCTTCTTGTATATATAAAATCTTATAACTTATCTCATTCGAAGAACAACAAACAGAATAGTTTCTTCCTCATAGTAAATAAGCTCCAGAGCATAAATGTAATTAACCAAGGCAAACTTAGTTCAATATATACAAACAAATATATGTCTACTACTAATATTTGAAGCAGGCGCTCTGTACTTCTTCAAAGAAAATTTAAGAGAAGAGAATTCGGGTAAAAACCCTATCACCATCCTTATACAACAAGAGAGAATATCAAAGGAAAACCCTAGGGTGGGGTTTTAAAACCCTTATCCCTAAAAAATTATACAATGCCAAAATCAAGGCAGAACTCTGTAAATCTAACAACCAAATTCATTGTATGGAAAATCAAGAACATTGGCCTTTCGTCGAAGGCTATAGGATACCTGGGAAACAAATAAGGACAGTCAGTTCGGGCCAGGGTATCTGCATCAAGAAATCAAAGAGTAGCTAGAGGTGGAATATTAACAAGGTTGCACCGCAAACCTGCATCCAACATAGCATAAACTGAGTTGTTAACGGTTGCCTGTGGGTAGGCTAGGGACGAGTTAAGGTTTTAAACTCAAAAAAAATTCTTAAAAAAAAAGATACCTGAAGAGGTAGTTGGCTTCCATTAACCGTTCTGCAAACATTGAATTCAGAATCTTAAACCCTTAAATTGAAACTGAAATCATCGGTGAAAGCTAAACTCTGTAAAGAAATAAGTAACCCTTCATATTACCTTTAAATCTCGTAAAGGAGCGAGAATACAATCTCTAGGACCCAGCCACCGCCAGCCAGCGCTAATGCACCCATCATTTCTGAGAATAGTTAATCAGCATAACATATGCTTAGCTGGAAACGCCAGTGAATAGATGATCCTATAAACGAAAAGAATGAAAAACTGAGCAAACGAAATACAAAACTGAGAATGATGCAGGACAAGGTAGCCATGCGAGAGGAAAAGAAGTTACCTTTAAGGGTTGAGGCGGAGTTTTCCAGGAAGGAGCCAAGACTCGGAGAACGCGAATAAACTCGTCGACTGTCCCTTCACTCTCAGCTAACTGGAGAGGCACCAGACAATTTTTCTCTCGTAAAAATGGATGAGAACGAAACAAAATATTCTGCAATAATCCATAGTATCATGGAGATTGTGCCGCATACTTACCAAGTATGGTCATATTGACAAATCTCTACAGCGCAACATTAGTAACGCCAAGTGGAGGGCATAGATGACCACCGTAATAAATTTTCATAACCTCCATATCAGAGTGAATATATCACCTTAATGAGACTGTAGTAATAATTTGCATTGTGATTAATAACCAACATCAATTCCCTGCCAGAGTTACAAGGTGGTACAGATGGCAAGCACGTCTGCCAACTGGCGAACCAGTGCACACAACCCAAAGCCAAAGTTTGCACGATGTGCTACAAATACACCATAATATGGACCACTGTTATTAACATTAAAGAATAAGTTATGAAATGAATTCAAAGTTGTGGTTATAATGGCTATATATATATATATATATATATATATATATAATTTTTATATGTAAGGTAAGTGGTGGTGAGTAAATATATATTTTTTATGTTATGGTTATATGGCTATCAGATTATAGTTATTATGTAATTCCTTGATAAAAATCTAGGTATGAATGTTTCAATATAATATAAATATAAATAAAATATAAATTTTAATATTATTTTTAAATATAATATAAACTTTGTTATAAAAAAATATGGTTATCATAATATAAATAATAAATACTAATTAAATAATAAAGCTAATTTAAACTTAATACTATCATTAAATATAAGATAAAATTTAATATTACTTTTAAATCTAATATAAACTTCATTATAAACTAAATAATATAATTATTAAAACTAAGTTAAATTTACTATTATTATTATATCTAATACAAATTTTAATGCTATTTTTAAATTTATTATAAAAATGTGTTATAAACTTGATATTATTAGTAATACTTAAAACATAATAAAAGACTAATATTACAACGTGTAAAATAAAATACAATTTTAAAATGACTAATATTAAAACGTGTAAAATAAAATGCAATTTTAAAAATATAAAATATATAAAGTAAAAATTGAAGGAACTTACTTGATATCAAGGTAAAACTTAATCAAATAAATTTAGAAGTATTGAAAAAAAAATCTTATTATCTGTTTTTTTAGAGTTTCTGTAAAAAAAAGAGAATTATAAGGCTACAAATCATTTTATAAATGTTAATATCGTTTTCCTTAACTATAAATTAAATATGGTTGAAGACCAATATTAAAACCTGTAAAATAAAATAGAATTTTAAAAATAGAAATTACAGTTATAAAATATATAAAGTAAAAATTGAAGGAACCCATCGTATATTTACATGGTATCAACCCAAAACTTAACTTAACCATAGAAATTCAGAAGTAATGAAAATAAAATCTTATTATACTTTGTTTTGAGAGTTTAAGTAAAATAAGAAAATTAAAAAGGTACAAATCATTTTATAAGTCTTAATACTATTTTCCTTAACTATAAATGTAAATTTTTTCGAAGACTAATATGAAAGCCTATAAAATAAAATAGAATTTTAAAAATAGAAATTACAATTATAAAATATAAAGTAAAAATTGAAAGAACTTATGGTATATTTATTTGGTGTCAACCCAAAACTTAACTTAATCATAGATATTCAAAAACATGTAAAAAAATTTTTATTATATTTTGTTAGGTTAGTTTCAATTAAAAAAAAAAAAAAATTATAGATCATTTTACAATATATTAATATACAAATAATCTAAATTAAAAACATTAAAGATATTTTTTTAATAATTTGTTTTGAAATATTAAAATTAAATTAAATATGTGACATAAAAATGAAGCTAAATATGTGAGTTAAAAATGAAGTTAAATAATATATTAACATTTTACAGTCAAGTAGTTAAAAAATAAAAATAAAAATTAAAGAAAGGTTTTAGAAAGAGAGGAATGACCGCCATATGTAAAATATATGGTATTCCTTCAGCACCCAAGACTCTTTCAGTAATATGAGTTTAGAGGTCTCATTAACATGTAGCAACCTATGATATAAATAATAAAGCTAATTTAAATATAATATTATTACTAATATTATTAAAGCTAATTAAATTGTAATATTATTTTTAGATTTATTATTATATTTATTATAAGCTTAATATTATTATTAACAATGCTTAAAACATAATAGTAAGTAAAGACTAACATTAAAACCTGTAAAATAAAATAGAATTTTAAAAGCGAAAAATACAAGTATAAAATATATAATGTCAAAATTTGGAGGAACTCATGGAATATTTACTTATATCAATGTAATACTTAATCATAGAAATTCAGAAGTACTGCAAATAAAATTTTATTACTATATATGGTTTTAGGAGTTTCAATAAAAAAAAATAAAATTAAAAAGATGTCGATCATTTTACAATATATCAATACACAAATTAATTGAAATTAAAAATATTAAATATATTATTTTAATAAATAGTTTTGAAACTTTAAAAATTAATTAATTAATTAAATATAACATAAAATTGTAAATAAATAAATTAAATATAACATAAAATTGTAAAAATTGATAGAATCAAGTAATTAAAATATAAAAAACTTAGAAGTAGTTTCAACAAAAAGAGGAATGAGTGAGATCTTTAAGATCTATACTATTCCTTCGGCACCCAAGAATTTTTCAGTACTAGAACTTTGACTTAACGTGTGGCTATCTATATATAATTAAATGCTTGGCAGTATCATAATTTATTTTCTTTAAGATCTATAATATTCCTTCTCTTTAAGATCTATAATATTCCTTCGGCACCCAAGAATTTTTCAGTACTATGCCTTTGAGTTAACGTGTGGGTATCTATATATAATTAAATGCTTGGCAGGTATCATAATTTTTTTTTCGGCTTTTTACATATAGAAAGGATGTTTACACCTTCAAATTTATGCCGGACTTCACATTTCTACCTCGCTCTATATACATCTTCATCGTGTAACGAATTTGTTTAATTCAACAAACAATTTTATTTTCTCTGATCCTTATAAGTAGAGATTCATAAGAGGTATAATGAATTTTTTAATAATAATTTGATAAAAATTAATTTAAACACGTTTTAATTAGATATACAATGAAGTTATGAGTTTCAATTTTATTCATTGACGATATGGGTAAAGACGGGAATATATAGAAAACTTTAAATTCAGACAATCAAATAAAAAAGATTAATTAAAAAGAAAAATTATTCATTGATGAGATGGGCAACATGCGAATATACAGACAACTTTAAATTCAAACTATCAAATAAAGAAAATTAATTAAAAAAGATTGAAGTAACCAATTTCAATAAAAGAATATTTATTGACTTAATTACATAAATAATTTCTATGGGCCTTTCTTTAAATTACATATTTCTGAGTTCTCTATTCATTCTTTGTTACATCAAATCCATACCTCTTTGAAAATACATTCCTTAGCTACACAATAATCACTATGATATATATGCTGCCTATCTCACCTATTTCCAGGTGGATACTTTCTTTTTATTGATTTTCTTGCTAGCGTATCTCACCTAGGGCATGAAGAGAATGTAAAAATTATGTTTTAATGCCAGGAACATCATAAAAAACGCATGTAAGATCATAGGTAAAATCATAAAATAAATAAAATATAATAACCAAGTAAGCATGTGCTCAAATCAAATTTAGAGATAGAAGGTTGTCTTGCATTCACCTTCCAGTGACACTTCAATGGGATTTTTTCCTTGAATTTTCTCAGATGTTATGATGATGAAAACAAGTTGTCGATCCAAAATGCACAGGGAAATATGAAAAAAGAGTGGCCTCGCTTTTAGTAGAAGTGTCTTTCTCAGGGGGACTTATAGCGGAGGTTTTATCTGGAATGGGAAGGAGTTGTCCACCGCCAGACTTTGGACTACTGGAAGACTCCATTTAGGTGTCATATTTGCCATGGAACTAGTCACTTAATGCGTCACTGCAAAAATTATTCGGAGCACATAAAAAATCCAACCAGTTTCAAGTCCACTCGGGGATAGGCTCAGTGGGACACATGCCATGGAAAGCTCCACAACTCGTGGTCCTCTCTTTTATCGTGTAAGTCTGCTCCTGTTTCCCTCTCCTCCAGCAAAGATTTTAATTCTGAATTTGGAAGAACTATAGCGTCTGCTGGTAGGGATAACGCGGGGGGTATGGTAGATGCCCATTTAGCGTCGGATGGGGTATTATTATCCGGTCCTTTAGAAGGCTCTGAGGAATTATCTTCGAGAGGGGGTCAAATTCCTATACTCATTCTTGTTGTATCCAATCAAATGATTTCTCCGCCTCGCTGGACTGACCCCATTTGGGCCCCTTGCTGCCTATTATTCCGAGTTCTCCTACTCTGGTCTTGCCTTCTGACCCAAGAGGTGCAGAGTACCTTTCCCTCCAACAATTTGATTGGAAGTGACCTCGAATTCATTCTTCAAATTCTGGATGCTGAAATGATACCTCTCCCAATTGATACCAGCCTCCAGTTGTTCCCTATCATTGAACTCAGTCCCTCATATAAATCGAATGCCACTATTCGAAAAGGGAAAGGCAGGCGTAAGCCCTCTGCAGTATTGAATCTGGACCTCCTCCTGGTAATTTCCGCGATGTCCTCGTCAGAGTTTCCCTCAATTGGGTCCTTAGAGCTCTGGCCCCCTCCACTGATGGTCTGCCATGAAATTATGCTCTCTGAACATAATGGGGGTGGGGTGCAAGGATAAGCTTGTTTCTCTGTGGAATTACTTTTTATAATTGAACCCCAGTATGATATTCATGCAAAAATCAATGACCTCGGCTGACAGGACACGTAATTTCTATCGTTCCTTATTTCCAGAACAGCATATGGTGGCCACTGATGCAGTGGGTCGATCAGGTGGCTGGGCAGTAATGTGGGATCCTCGTCGGGCATCGTTGAAGGCCTTTGGCTTCTGTGGGGGAATTATCTTAACGTGATACATCAAGGGTTATTATCGTAGGTTAAATTTTATCAATATTTATGCTCCATATCGAGACAAACTCAGTTTTTAGAGAAGGATGGAGGTATATCGGTTATTACTTCTAGACTGCTCCATCATGGCGGTGACTTCAACTGCACTCTTAGGGAGAGGGAGATATGGGGCATGTGGAGAAGGAGGGATCCAATGGAGAATTTTATGTGCACTCTAATAGAACAATCAAACCTGGTTGATTTATCCCTAGAAAGAGAAGGTCCTACAAGAACAATCATGGCGACTCAAAAGCCGGGAAATATGGTTAAAGGAAGGTGACAACAACACCAAATTATTCCATAATTATGCTAATGGAAGGAAAAGGTAAACACAATATGGCAGATAGAGGTAAACAGGTCTACTGTCCATTCCACACGGGAAATTCAATCAGAAGCAGTGACATTCTATGAAAACCTCTTTAAGGCTAGGGAGGATATAGTTTATGTTGAACAACTACAGGCTCTGGAGTATTTCCCTAGAATGTTTGGAGATGAAGAAAATGCCACTTTTCAAAGGCCAGTATGTAAAGAATAAGTTTAACAGGTATTGAAATCTTTTCCCGTTGAAAAAAGCTCGGGTCCAGATGGCTAGAACTCGGATTTTTTCATCCACTTTTTCGATATCTTCATTCAAGAAATCACGGAAATGGTTGACGAAGTCAGAAAAGCACGCAGGTTCCTCAGAGGAATTAATTTAACCATTTTGGCCCTAATTCCAAAGAAAAAGGATACTCGGAATTTCGAAGATTATCGACCAATCTCTCTATGCAACACCCTGTACAAAATTGTCTCGAAACTTATGGTGGAGAGGTTGAAATAGGTCCTATCGCACTATATCACCCCTAAATAGTTGGGCTTCTTACCATGCAGAAGCATTCATGACGCGATAGCAGTTACATAGGACATCATGCATTCAATCAAATAGTGGATTGGGGCTTCCGTAGACTAATTCTACATAATATTGGAATGGTTAGTGATTCGATTGATTGGATTATGGGCTACGTCAATTCTTCTACCATGATAGTCATTATAAATGGATCATCATCAAATTTCTTTCATCCCAGGAGGGGCCTCAGGCAGGGCTGCACACTATCTCCCCTCCTTTTCAGTATTGTGATGGATGCATTCAGCCTAAACATTAAGCATGCGATGGATTCAAACGATTTTAGGGGCATTTGAATTACTAGACAGCGAGACATATCTCATAATTTTTTTTTGTTGATGACGTCCTTATTTTTGGGCTCTTGATCAAAAGCTGTTGGCGGGTCTTAAGTAAAATCTTGAGGATTTTTTGCACTACGTCTCGAATGGAGGCCAATAGTGGAAAATCCTGCATCTACCATTCAGAAGGCTCAACATAAATTCTTGATTATATTGGTAACCTATTCAACTTCTGTTTATCCCATTTAGATGAAGGGATTACTTACCTTGTGTTCCATCTGAGAGCTTCGAGATATTTTGCATATGATTGGTCATGGTTATTGGAGCGATATCAGAAAAGAATTAAGGCATGGTCATGCATATGGTTGTCTGAGGGAGGGAGGCTAGTCCTTACTCAGGCAGTGCATCAACAGCTCACATTTTATTGGGCACACTTATACAACATACCGATGAGGATAATCAACCACATTGGCAGCATTATGGCAGACTTGATATGGAATGGTGGCCTGGGGAAAGGCTCATATCACTTGGCCAAATGGGAATTGATAGCTAGGCCAAAAGAATTAGGTGGTTGGGGGGTATAGATCTGGTAATTTTCGGAAAGGTCCTAATGATGAAGTCTCTGTGGAGAAGCCTTCACACCCTGGGGGTGTGGAAGGATATAATGGATTTTAAATACTTCAAAAACAAGTTGATGGAGTACTTATACTTGGAGGATAACTTAAAGGAGTGCAAGGGATCACCTATATGGATCCGCTTCATTAAAATTTGGCCACAATTTAAAGAAAACCTAAGGTGGAGCTTCGGAAATGGAGGACAGATCCTCATTAGAGATCCGGGACTCGAGTGTTATCCACAAAAAGTTAAAATCATTAGGGAGTTGATACGTTTCTTCATCAGAAAGGTATCTTCTTTGTGAGTCAAATTCTAGAATGACCAGAGGGAATTCTGAAATGGCACACAACTAGACAATTGGGGATTATACACTCTTTAATAGAATAATGGAATAACTATTGTGAGAGTTTAAGAAGTATGGGAATGATCAAATCAAGAAGAGGGCATCGGGTCAACTGGGGAGGACTATTAAATAAAGGACAAATAGTTGTCCTTGAAATTTATAGAGGCATGATGAAAATTTTGGTGTGACTGTAACAGGTTTGCTGGTTCCGGGCATTATGGAAACTAAAAGTGCAATAAAAAATGATTATATTCTATTTGTTGGTATGGAAAGATAAGAACCTCACCTTTATCAATTTACAGAAAAGGGGCATAAATGGGCCAGGGATATGCCATCATTGCATGAGTGTAGCTGAAAACAACACACTTCTTTTATGATTGTCTTTTTGCAAGGAAGGTCCTCCAAATGATTTGCAGTCAACTGCACATTGAATTCTCCTCATAGGATAGTGCAGAGAAATGTTATGTATGATGGGGGGGCATGGGAAATCCTATAGGAACATTCGCATCATCTATCACTAGTGCATGTGGTGTAGCAGGAACAGGTGGCTCTTTGATGATAAGCCAAGTACTTCGGAAATGGTGAGTACTGAGGTTATTCATATCTAGGGCAATATGAAGGTTAAACAAAAAACACACAGGGATCTATTCTTGAAAAACCGACCACATGAAATACACTACCCTGCAAGATTTTTTGATGGGACAGCACAAAATTATAGATGTGGATGCGGAGCATGGTTGATTGTCTCCCCATCATGCCACTACAAAATCCATTGGTATGGTGGGCATGGCACCAATATGAGGGCGGAGACTCTAGCACTTTGGGGACAGTTGTGGTTTGCTCAACACCCCTAACTTGACTGGCTTTCTGTATTTGGGGATTCACATGTCGTTATATATCATCTCAACAAAGGCACCCATCTAAATCCAAGCTATCTTGATGGATGGATGGAAAGGATAAAGGTGTTACGTAGAAAATTTACAACTATAACCTTCTCCCACATCTATAGAGAAAAGAATTCACAGACAGATCGCATATCAAAGAAGGGACTATCCGGGAGACATGGTGAAATGCTTTATGAGCTGGTCGAAGCCAGAGGTGAAGGAGCGAAAGGAACAGTAATATTTTTCTAATCTTTTGTTTTTGCAGGTTTCTGAATGATTTATGAAATGATGATCTCAAGAAAGGCATTTTTTTGGTTTATGTCCAGTCTTCTAAGACTCCATGAGGAGAACAATTAGTGGGCATTTTATTTTTGAGAAGCACAAATGTAAATCTGAGCATTTGGAACTTGAAAAAGAAGGTTATCTCATAACCTCGTAGAATTGGCAAAGGCTCCATCACCTCGAACACAGGGATGACGGTCTCTCTGTAGACTTCTCTGAGAAAAGATATGGGTGGAGTATTTACCCTTTTTTCAGTCACTTTTCATATTTTGACGAGGCCTGTTGTGGTGTCCTTTCACGCAGGCTATAGATCTGTAAGGCCACAGTTTTGGTCATTGGTAAAGCATCGGGCATCGTCATCAATATTTGAGACGAGAATGGCACAAGCACTGACAAGGTAGATGTACTGAGACAGTTTTCGGATTCCACTCTCTTTCTGACTGATTCAGTTTTTTCTTTTCTGTATAAAGCCCATTAAATCTTTGTCTCTACTCTCGAAGAATACTGAACTTTGCAGTTACTACTTGAAGGTTTTTTGTGTAAAGGAAATGGAAATGAATTCTGATATATTTTTGAGAAAAGCTATTTGACAAGTTTTTTTTTTTACTTAGAAAAAATAACTCTTCATATACTTTTACGTGTCCCACTTTTTTCGAAATACTATGGAAAAAGAATGTTGATAATATTAGAGTACGATATTTTATTGAATCTTGATAGTCAGTTTAAAGCATCTTTGGAACATGGATTTATCTGATCGCTATTTAGGGCAGAATCTTTTAAACTTTACACTTTGTTAACTTGCATTGCTACAGCAACCTGACAACTTCCACTAGTAATGACACCCAAGATTTTTTCGAGTATCAGAGTTAGAAAAGATAGGGGCTGAGAGCTAGACTCCATGCTCAGGCACCTGTATTCCGACTGTAACTTGAGAGGTATGCACTAATGCGTTATCTTCTAGTGTTTTTCTCTGGTGGAACTTAAATAATTTGCAACATTTGTGGAGGAGAACACTCAAAATCCGATGGAATTTTATCGCACGTAAGTAGAGTCCCTGCAAGGTTGGCCATAATAGTCATAAGTTATTCTGGTGGAACCTTTCAGTAGCACATTTTTGGTATTTTGGTCTTACAACTTGGTTGCATTTGTCGTCCAAGCAAATTTTAGTGAATTTCTGGTCAATAAGTCGGTTTGCATCGGGACAAGTTTCATGAATTTTCGAAAAATAAATCGATTTACAATATTGGTTCTTATTAAACCTATCAAAACAACAAACAGAATGAGCACGAAAACCCTAATTAGGACTGATGGCTTATCGTCTAAGGAATTAAAGCTGGATATATAGAGCGCATGAATTAAACTTGCAGACAGAACATTAAATATTAGATGTCATCACAATCCCAAAGCAATAACATCGGAAGTAAGTAGAAAATGATCATGGCTGTTGATTGAAAATATCATAAGATATCGTATTAAACATTGATTTAATCCAACCGAAGACAGGACACTGATGTAGTATTTTACGATGAATTAATCAAACCACATATGACACTTTGGATAAGTTTTTTCATTTTTAAATTTTGAATATATATATATATATATTTATTTATGTTAAATGATTGAATAAAGTTTTCATTATTGAGTTGAGATGCTCATTTTATAATAGTATGAGGGGATGTCTAATTTGTTAATAGTTAGTAATAAAAAAATAATATGCTGTAAAGTAATTAAAAATAAAACAATGTGTTAATATCATATATTTTTAGGAAATATTTCAACAAGAGATTTAAATAGACTATTTGAATATCTATTAAGTAATTTATGTTGATATTAATTTGATATATATCTATATATAGAAAAAAAATTGTTAAAATAAAATATTTTAGTGTTATATATAAAAACATTTCAGTATGAGTAATCAATAAAATAAATTAATAAAAATTAATATTAACATATATTTAAAAATATATTAATAATAAAAAGACCATTTTGATTTAAGATTTATTGACTCTTATATATACTCTCTTTAACATTCAAAAATACAATTTAAATAATTAAAAATAATATATTATATTTTGCATTTATAAGTGAACGAAATTTGATACTCGAGTTTTTTATATTAAATCCATACTTAAGATAAATATATGTTAATAATTAAAAACAAAACGATGATCCTGATCCTGATGATGAACCACACTGGCTGGTTCAAAATGCGTCAACCTAATCTATTTTGATGTGATTTTCACCAAAAGATTTAGTCACAACAAAACCATTACAATATAACGATTACCATATAAGTTAACTATCTGCTCTTACATGGAAGTAAAAAGAAGCCAGATAAAACTACTTCTCAAAGGCAGTGCTAAAGGGAGATAAAATACTGCCAAGACTGCTTGAGGAAGGATCAGCAGCGCCAGAATGTGTTTGGAAACGTATCATACAATTTGCTGCTTCCAACGGGCGAGCAACACTTATGTTTTTTCCTGGTCAATGACTCGAGGGAGAAAACGCTGCAGAGCCACGAACTTCAAAATTATTTATATTTTCCAAGTAACATATATAATTGAAGACAATTGAAAATTCTTACTTCAGAAATGGATCCAAAACCTACTTCGCCAAGCTTGTTGTCTTCATTAAAATTGAAAGTCGTCTCCTTCACAAAATTGGACTTGAAAATGAGTTGCGGGTTCGGTATATTTGGTGATAGGGTAGATTCTCCCTCCTCACCTGCAGAAATAATAACAGGTTTCCAATTTTATCTCGGTAACGGAATGGGTGAACAATTCACAAAACCCTAGCTGATTATTGCATCTAGATCCTTAATACTGAAGACTTGACAAAAATTTCAGGACCTCCGGTTCGATAAATCTGTTCGCAACGTTTCAGACGAGACACATAGTTCGACCTCAAAAGGCCTATGTCTGCAATAAATCGAAACGAAGCCCCTGCTGCTAAGCTGAGATTTATACCAAGCACCTTAGGTGTTTTCCGTTCAGCACCTTTACACCAAAAAAAAACATAGTAACAAGGCTGTGTTTAGATCACCAGAAATTAACCATTAACCACTATGTTGCTTATGATGATAAATTATGCTGAGCATAGGTTCATCATACATTCTAGGAATATTTTAAATTCTAGAATATCTTTAAAATCGATAATTTACATAAAATAAAATAGATGTATCTTGATGCATCTAAGAGATGATTTTCAAATTTTAGAATATTCTCAAAATCAACTATTCATATAAAATAAATGCATTTAATAAAGAGGTAAATGATAAGAGTAGTATTTAGTGTGATTTTTTGAAGTTTCATGTGTTAGAATTCTTTGAAAAAATTGAGCTGAAATCTTGATTTCTGTTATTATTGATTTTTTTATTGTATATATAGATTAAGCACTCTTAAAAACTCCTAGCAATGTGAAAAGTTATCCATAAAACTTCTGTTTTTATTAAATTCTGGCTGAATTTTAAAGAAATTGAACCAGAAAAATCTTTAAAAAATCACAAAATGATATCTTTACTGGCCTTCAAATTCTAAAATATTATCAAAAATGATATTTCACATAAAATAACCAATATAGATGCTAACAGAGAAAATACCAGAGGACTTTGTAAGAGAAAATACCCGACGATAGAGGAGGACTTTGTGATGGCAGCGGCGAGGATAGAGGAGGACTTTTTGATGGCAGCGGCGAGGATAGAGGAGGACTTTGTGCTGGCAGCGGCGAGATCACTAAACTGTTGAAAAATTCATAGACCTCGTAACGCAAATAGCAGTTCTGAGAACCGAATTGTACCCCAAGAGCTCCAGTTTGGCATCTCAGTATTCTTTCGAAGGCAAAAGTTAAGCATGATCCGCAGCTTGTCCGGGACAGATCTCTCCAACATTGTGCCAAACTGTATACTTTGCCGGTTAAACTAGAAGGCACAATGACCGAATCCGCAGAGAAAAGTTTGGGACTCTGCGCAGCTTTAGCGGTAATATTTGAGAGCAGGGCTTTCACAGCATTTGTGAACTGTTGTGGCTGACTGCTGTTCCCAGTATTGCAAAGAACACTCACTGGCGTTTCTTGCCGACTCATAATATCGTTGTAAAAATAATGATTGTCGTAACGCAAGAAGCATCCGTCTAGTTGAATGGATCCAGAAGTGTTGTGGCATCCCATGACAAGATTTGCTTTGCCGGTGGATGCGCACTCTTGGCAATCAGAGGAATCTAAATCTCCCCTGCACTGGACAAGCCCATAAACCGTACTATTGCTGTTTTGCCCGCCAACTACAACACTAGAAATATTGAATCCAGTGGCATAAACGTTCCTCACCAATGAGTCCAAAACCTTATTGAGATTTCGCTGGAACGCGCTACCGTTGGTATATTCATAATTGCCGCTATTCCCACAACTGCTCCAAACAGTAGGTGTCTCTGGATCAGCTACTGCTAAGTGCAGACGCGTACATGCAGCAACGATAAGTAACACGCTGCACATTAATTTTTTCAACATCTCCCCCATATTCACCTTCTTCGTCTTCGGCCAATGGCACTGTAGGCTGTAAAGCTCAAGCGGTAGCACTAATTTTCAGATTCGTTTGTTATTGTGAGAGGGGCGTTGTGTTTATACATCGCTTCGCTGTAGAGTTCGGCAAATTAAAACTGATTAAAATTATGTAATTTATCATTGTAATTTTACTTTTGCTTTTCAGATTTCAAAGTGTAATTGGACTGGTACCTTTCCTATGTTAAAGTACAACTAGGTTTTAGTATTAAGTTTTATTCAAAGTTATTTTGTTTTTTATATATATCATAAATTAATCTTTATTAACATTTACTATTCATTTAATTTATCTCACTATCCTAAACTATAACAAAATCAAAATACAATATTAACCTTGTAAATATAATATTCCAGTTACAATATTCCAAATACATAGAATCTGGAATAACCATAAAATAGCGATCAATCTTAAAGTTCAAAAGTCACAACAACTTTCTAACCACCCAAATTTAAATCATCACAAAAATAGCCTTAAATGGTTGACTTTGAAACTCTAACTCTGACTTTAGATAACCAGAATATACATTCATGATAAGAACGATGAAAATGGCCATAAATGGTTGACACTGCACCAATGACTTACGATAGCGAGAATCTACATTCTACATTCATGATAAGACTGATGATAAAAAGTCAATAGTTCAAAAAGTCAAAAATTCAATCTAAATATAAATCGTAATAGCAATACCGATAACGTGTTGACTTTGTGTCTAAAATTGTTTAAGAAATAGAAAATCCAATTCATCATAAAGTTAATAGTCAATATAGTTTACAAATGAATTTTCCAATAAACCTGAAATAAATCATATTAAAAATAGCTAAATTACATTATTTCCAACCCAGTAATAAAAGTGGCAATGGAAAGTCAATAACTAAATTACATTATTTCCAACCTAATAATAAAAGTGGCAATGGAAAGTCAATCTGCTATAAAGTCAACAGTCAATATCAACTTTCCAATCTGCTATAAAGATAACAGTCAATATCAACTTTGCAGATGAATTTTCCAATAATTTAAATTTGTAATTTCCAACCTAATAATAAAAGTGGCAATGGAAAGTCAATCTGCTATAAAGTCAACAGTCAATATCAACTTTCCAATCTGCTATAAAGTCAACAGTCAATATCAACTTTCCAATCTGCTATAAAGATAACAGTCAATATCAACTTTGCAGATGAATTTTCCAATAATTTAAATTCGAGTAATGATAAAAATGAAGTAGATTTTAGGTTAAAATTTTTGGTTAGAATTAAGTGAAAAAATTTGTGGTCAAATTTTGATATTGTTTAAACTGATTTTATATATAGATTTAACATTCTAAAAAAAATATAATTGTGAGTTATTCATTTGCTAAACTTATGATTTCCATAAATTTTTACTAAATTCTAAACAAAATAAATGAAAAAAGAAACCAAAAAACATTCTAAAAATTTTATAATAAAAATAACTAAATGATATTATTTGAGATAATCAAATTTCATTAGCATATAACCATCGTATTATCAACATATAAAAATCGAAACAAACATGAAATTGAAATTGACAGTACGATTTCATGTAGCTGTTTCCAGGTAAAAAAGGCGTTGCAAAGAGTTGTTGACAAACCGTTCAAATTCCGATACATGTTTTCTGGATAGAAAGCGTTGAAAAGAGCTGTTGAATAAATGCCTTTCAAGTTGCAACACGTTGTTCCAGAAGGTTGAAAACAGCTGCTCTCTAAATAAATGCCTCTCAATCTCCGACACCTTTTTCCAGTGGAAAAAAAACGTTGAAACCTGCTGCTGAATAAATGCACTTCATCCCACGCCGTGAAGGTAAGGAAAACTATTGGCTGGGGCCGTCAGAAGGGTTTCCTTTTCGTCTGGGGCGTCAGTGACCTGCTGCGCAATCATCCACAGAATGGTTTCTAGTATCTACTACCAATTGTTAAAATAGATTGAAAGAGAGTCTCGTGGAATTTACGAGCCACATTGACATCACGAACTTGAGTTTGCTCATAGAAGGGTAGGTTCATTAAATACAGGTTGACTTAGCCGACTGTGTTGGATTTAAACATCATCGAATGGAATACTCTTTCTTGTACCTGCGCTTTCTCATTGATCAAATACAATAACTATGTGAGCTGGTAAGTTGCTCTTTTGCACGAGACTTAGCGGATCACAATGTTTTTTACTTTAGGAGAAGAATTGAAGTTTATCATAAATTTGTGGCCATTTATAGTGTTTGTCGAAGAGTCTTTGTACATATTTGAAATCTCATTTCAAGACAACATTGGAAAGCTGTAAACTAGCTGACAATTGCAAAGCTGTAAACTAGTTGCATTTTATGGGTTGTAAGCTAGTCAATGGGTGTAAATGAGAGTAGGTAGATGAGGTAATGTTATTTTCAAAGAAGGCAAGAGTGTAACAAAGAAAATATGGATGACACAAAACTACAAATAGATGCAAAAATGAAATATCTATCTCAATGCTTGTCCCACAAATATGAAAGAGCTAAGGAATTTTTTTATGGAGAAGTTTCGTAAACGCTTATGGGGAAAAGAGTCGAGTAGAAAGAATAAGTACTACATTGAATAATTCAACCCTATTTATGATTTCCAACAAAAAGAGTAAATTGGATCTAACATCCTATGGGCAAAGGTTCTTATTGCTCAATTAAGAACCAACTCACATCAACTTGCTTTTGAAACAAGACCGTGGAAAAAGCCAAAAGAAGCTTAGGAATAAAGGGTGTGTACATTTTGCAGGTGCAAGGCCAAAAGAAGCTTGGGAATAAAGGGTGTGTACATTTTGCACACCTAGTCTCCGGCCGTGGAATGGGAAAAACATTTCATTTTGGAATGTGATGTGTTCAAATACATCACAGAATGTTATGTGAATATGTTAGCATAGGTTTCTTGGCATTGTCTTTTCAGCTATGGGATTGTTGGAAGGTTGGGCCAGCTCATCATCAATTTGAATAAGAAAATGACTGAAATGCAAAAGGCTAATAAGAAGGAACTCATGGCCCCATAGACTATTTTTAATAACGTTAAAATATCATTTCATTAATGATAATAGAGTTATAATATTGTAGATATTTTTGTGATAAATCAATAGTCTCTTTCACATCTCCATATTTATTAATTTATTAGAAAAATAATAAAATAAAAAATCATTTTATTTTTAGATTTATTTTAAAAATTTCCAAAAACAAATAATATAATAAAATTAGCACAATCATATAATTAATAAATAAATCTATAATATATATATATATTAAGTACCTTCACAATTGCATTAATAAATATATTCAATACCAACCTCATAAAAATATATCAACCACATTAATAATATGATTAATATACACTATTTTTAATAAACTATAAGCTTCTCATGGTTAATGAAACTATAAAATAATAACAAATTTAAAATTTAATTTCAATTGTGATTTTTCCTAAACAGACCAGACCATTATTAGATAGAACCTTTTATTTATACACGCACCGTACGAGTAGACACAAGTGGTTTGCCCGGAGAGTCACCTAGGTTGAATCTATAGACATGCTCAACACTTGAATCTGATTCAAGAGGTGACAAATTTGAATATAAAATAAGGTATAGTTAGTGTGTTTTGCTACTTAGTTTAATTATTAAATTTAAATACAAAATATTGTTTAATATTTAGAAGTTTACATTACATCAAAAAAAATATTGTTTAATATTTAGAAGTTTACACTACATCATTCATGTTTATAATAGCTATAAAGTAGTCTACAATAACAAAAAGATAAATGTTTGAAGTGAATAAGGTTACTACTTAAACTTAAAAGTTTCAAAAGTTTCAATAGTTTCAATGTTATCTTGCAATGAATTTTACCAACTAAAACTACAAACTACAAACATATTTATATTACATTTCATTAATTTCTATTTTTATACAATATTACAATTGATCAAGTACATAATATTATCTTGCATTGACTTTTTTCCAACTAGAACTACAAACAAAAACATATATATACTACTTCTCATTAATTTCTATTTTTAGTACATCTGAATAAGCTAAACATAAACATCACAAATATATTCATATCTGGCAGCTCTACCACACCACAGGGGATTCACTAGGGGAGCAATATCATACCAAGTGGGTTCATATTGGGGGATATATATTGAAGAAAAATTGACTTCATATATTGGGGGATATATAGGGGGTAAAGGGTTTTTATATTGGAAGGTATAAAAAATGGAGCTCAAAGTTAATGAAAAAATATAAATGGGTATAAAAAATGTTAATGAAAATTGGATACCTACAATATCTAGTGAAATTAGGGGTTTTTTAAATTAGGGAGGTGTATTGGGTTCATATTGGTAGGGGGTTAAATAATGTGATTTTTAGAGGTATTTTCCAATATGTAGTGAAATTAGGGGTATTGTTTAGTATTCCATGAACGCAGGCACTATGTCAGAGGTTCATTGAGTGAAGCCCCTGTGTACCACACCAAATCCAACCTTTTTCACCTTGCATCAAACAAGGATGGCCACCCTTTCGGAAGGTGGGCATATAGACATGAAGGCATGGCCATATTGCCTTCATTCATCAACATATAATAAGTGTTAACCATTTTTGTACTTCTGAGTGCTTGACATCAAAGCCACAATGTACACATCATTAAAACATATTGAAGTACTTTGTACTAACGTAATAATTTCAAAATAACACTTGAACCAATTACATTGAAAATAAATAAATTTACATATTATGAAAAAATAAAAAT
Source organism: Pinus albicaulis (assembly GCA_034641835.2). Classification (NCBI taxonomy): domain Eukaryota; kingdom Viridiplantae; phylum Streptophyta; class Pinopsida; order Pinales; family Pinaceae; genus Pinus; species Pinus albicaulis. The sequence continues at coordinate 1,609,497,195 of CM076578.1, read as the reverse complement.
AAAAAATAATTTGTAATGTTAAACCATAAAAAAACTTGTAATTTTTTTTTGCTTAAAAATCCACTCATCTACATTAATAATTTTTTTTGAAAAATTATCTATTAAATTTCTTAACAAGATTTTCTTAAACAAATAAAAAACCACATAACACCATATTAATATTTATTCATGAAATTCTTAATGTTCCTCGAACAAAAACAACGAAAGATTAACGATATTAAATAAAATGCTACTAATAATATAAATAAAATTATAATATATAAATTGTAAGTGAATAATTTTTAAACGTGCAAACAATAATATAAATAAAATTATAAGATACAAGTTATAAGTGAATAATTTTTAAACGTGCAAATAATAATACAAATAAAATTATAATATATAAGTTGTAAGTGAATAATTTTTAAACGTGTAAATAAAATTTTAAGATATATGTCAAATTATTAAAAAGTTTAATTTGTATTATTTTATTTTATTTTTTATATTATTAATTAAATTAATAATAAATATGAAAATTTTAATATTTTTTTAAAATTTAATTATTATTTATATTAGTAAATTTTAAGTGAAATAAATAATATTCTTGTTTTGATCCTTTAAATTTATAAAATACGAATTTTTATTTTTATTTTTATTATATAACATTAATACATATAATAATATAAAAAATTAAACTAATAAATAAATATTTTATTAAATTAATGACTATTTAAAGAATTTTTTAAATTATTAAATTAATTTACGTATTATTTAGATATAATATATTTAATAGAAATAGTTAATTTTTTTCATATATATTAATATTAGTTTTTAATTTATAATAATTTTATTAAATTTTATTATTAAAAATTCTATGCATATTTAATTAGATGATCATTGAGCCAAGAGACTTATTTTACAACTTAGTATGAGAGGATGTGTTTGTTCATTGGTCTGTTGAGTTAGTAAGATGATTCAACCTTAACATTTAAATAAACTATTTAAAAATCTATGTTAAATAATTTATGTTGATATCAACATGATATATATCTATATATAGGAAAAACATAATATATTTTAACTGCTAGTTTTCAATGGCTATCTCTGAGCAATGATACATCTTTACTATTTATTTATCATTCTAATAATGTGATTAATCTGAAAGACATTTATCTAAAAAGAAAACACATTGTTAAAGTAAAATATTTTAATGTTGTATATAAAAAAATAATGAATCTGGATTATCAATAAAATATTTTAATACGAATTAATATTGAAAATATATTAATAATAATATAAAAATTTAATTTGACATAAATAAGTTTTTATGATTAAAACATTTTGTTGATCTTATATATATTTTATATAGTATTTAAAAATACAATTTAAATAATGAAAAATTACACATTGTATTTTGCATTGTAAAAAAAATTGATCTTTCTTAACTTAGCCTCATGCAATGATATTGAAAGGATAAACAGAACATATACAATAGGTATAATGGACTTTAATTGAGTCGGGAAGAGTTTTAAAAATCTATTAAAACATAATAATATAATGTAAATTTTTGTACAAGTTATTTAATATTAATCTTTATTGGTTATAATTGAGTTTTTTTTAATGATATATTTTATAGGATGTATTTTTTTGGTTTAATTTCCCTAAAATTTTGCAAGAATTTATTGAAAACAAAAGTTTGATAGATAATCTTACACAATCGAAATGTACTAGATGTTTTTCAAAATGTTGAATTCATATATACAATAAAAAAACACTTTAAATAACATATTAGAATTAGTTAGGATGATGCTTACTTTAGTATATCTTGGATTGGGTTTGTTGAGGAAGTTGAGAGATTCTCTCAACTTCTCTCTCTAAGATTAGAATTAGTTTAACTATATATTTGATGTATCTCTGATTATTATAATATAGAAATTAATTATTTGTGTGTGAATCCTGTGAGTTTCTGTTCTCTCATAATTTTCTAATTTGGTATTAGAGCCTAGCTCGGCTTAATCCCTCGCGAGATTCCCCAGAAAAATGTGAGAGCAGTGTGAAATTTTGTGTGTTTTATTTTCATATTTTGTTTTGTGTGAAATATTTCAGGGTGTTGTAGAATAGTCATTCGAGTTTGTTTTTCACTGCCACTGTCGTTGTAGTGTTAAAATATGTCCTCACAGTAACCAGAACTAGTCTCCAATGAAATAATTCCCACGATAAAATTCTCGGCAACCAATGCTTCCCTTTCAGCAAAATCGAGAAATGCAACTTATTACATTCAAGGACACATGCTCTGTGAGCTGGAACAATTGGCCCCTGTCGGAAAGCAATGCGACCCTTCACACATTTTCTCTGACCATCAGATCGGTCAATGAGTTGACCAATCGTGCCATGAAATTATTTTCCAATTACTACATCTCAGACCTAGCCATGAACTCACGTGACCCTTTGGAAAATTGTTTTCCTGATGCACTGTCGTGACTCTTCAAATGCGGCTCTTCTGATATGCAACATAACCCCGTATCACTGCGTGTGTAAATTTGGTGCTCAGTCTCATCTCTATTTGGTGTTATGAAAACCTAGTTTTGGAATACATGTGAGGAGATACGATTACCCTGTTGAGTGAGGCATCCACCACTTGAGTCAATAATAAATTTAACGGACGCCCGCGGAAACATCAAGTTAGTGACTACAACCTCCAAAAATCTGAGCTAGGTTGTCGCATCTCATACTCAACCTAATCATCACCTTAATATAATGACGTGATCCCTCATAATCAATTTACAACTGCAATCGATTTATTCCTTAGTAAATATAATTGTGGATGCCTTTCATTTGTGGTGTCTCAATGGTGCATGTTATATATATATATATATATGTGTATTTTGAATGATCAACCACGTTACAACGTAACCCATGATGACGTCTTCCTACTGTGAGACGATGCACAAACTTGGACCACCATGACTTAATCATATCGTCCCAAGAGTAATTCATTCCACTAACACCTCGTAGATTCAATTTCTGAGGTCAATCCCTCACACTTACACATATTGATTTGCTCGACGCACGACATTGTAATTCATTCCACTAACACCTCGTAGATTCAATTTCTGAGGTCAATCCCTCATACTTACACATATTGATTTGCTCGACGCACGACATTTTTAAACCAGTGCGGAAAGATCATTGATCGATCTCCTCTAGTTGCACAATTCTTAAAGTATATTGTCCCTCCACACATGACAAGAATTGAAAAACTGAAAAAGAAGTGGAGCAGAAGATTGCTCATCTCAATATTATGAATTAGTTAAATAGGGTTACATTGAAAATATCAGCAATAAATCACTGGAGTTAAACTCGACTAAACTGAACTAATTAGAATCTGAATTCAACACTTTCGATACCTAGCAAGTGGTTGGGATTACATTTTTTAACACTCCCCTTTAATTTCAACCACATAAAAAATTTAATTCAGATACCTACTCGTCTATCTCTCAGCGAAGCTTACAATTTAAAAAAAATGACTTCAATTAGATTTGGTTTTCTTCTTCTCTTTTTCCAGATTCTGTAGCCTCTAAATTGTTTCAGATTTTTCGCTTTGTTGTATCCTTCAAACTTCAGTGTCTTGATTTGTTGGTGCAGGTCTTTTTCTATTCCAGGCTGTCTAAGCATGTCTTGGACATCTTCAAGAAATGTGGGCTACTGCCACATTGACTTCTGTAGTGCGCTTTTCTTCATCAATCTGCTGCAACATAAGATTAGAATAATATCTTATCTCTTCATAACTCCAATGCATGAAAATATCATTCACGTTTTCATCATGCATGTTGTCTTCAACATTCATATCTACAGCTTCTGTGTAGACCTCAACTAGACATGGTGTTGCAAGCCATGTTTCAATAAACTTTAGCTCTTTTTCATAATCAATCTATGTACCTACACATTGGAAATCAATGGTAAGTGTAAAAAAATCTCCAAAACCACATTGGTTTTGCTCCTTCTGCTCTGCAATGAAAGCGTTCTGCTGTTGCGTTTCTTTCGCTACCTCTTCCTTCTTTGCTTCTTCTTCTATCTCTGTTTCTGGTTTCCCTTTGCAGAGTTCTTTCTTTGCTTCTTGTCTCTGTCTTTATCTTTTTCTCTGTCTCTGTCTCTGTCTTTTCATCACTAACCTTTGCTGCTCCAAACAAGTTGTCTTCCACTGACCGAAGTGAGATTATCTCACCAAATAACATCATGTCAATATCATGTTTTTTTTGCATCATCTGCAACCAATCATCATTAGCCAAAAATTCATTATCAAAGTTTACATCAACCATCAAATTTTCATCAGCAAGCTGTGTTGCTGGATTCATCAAAACATCATCAGCAAGCTGTGTTGCTGGAATCAAAATGTCATCGTCAGCAAACTCTGTTGCTGGAATCATCAAGTCGTCATCAGCAAGCTGTGTTGCTGAAATCATCACATATTCGTTAGCAAGCTCTGTTGTTGGATTCATCATATCTTCATTAGCAAGCCATGTTGCTCGTATCATAAAATATTCTTCCACTCGTAGCTGTGTACAGTGGGGTTCACAATCATCTTCGTGCTCTCTCTCTGTTGCTTCGACAATTTATTCAGATTCACCTTCATCTTCAACTTCAATGCTCCCCTTTGCACCAAAAAATCTCTCAAGGGTATTCCATGCCTCCTTGGCTGTCTTGACATCTAAAATCAAGCGAAATATACTTTCATCAACTGGTTCTTTTATGCATTTTAATGCATAGGCATCTTTTTGCCTTCTTATTTCCAGATCTAAAAATATCTCGAACATCTTCTGTTTCTTCTTGTCTCTTGGCTTTTCCCATGACCTCGTTGCTTGGCTTTCATAAAAAAATGAGTCTATATATGCAAAAAAAATCTCTTCCTAAAAAAAATCTCCTTTTAAACATTCACTTTCACAGGGCTCTCACAAATTTTAAGTTTAAAAAAAAAAAAAAACTCCAAAAAAATTTCCTTTTCTCAATTAAATCTCATCTCTTTGAAAACTTAAAAATATCTTTTAAAACTTGCAGCCCTCTTTTAAATGTTCTTTTCCAAAACACTTCACACATGCTCTTCAAAATTCATGGCAAAAAGAATTAAAATCCTTTTTTAAAAATGGGCTTCTTCCCTTTGCAAATTTTTCAAAAACGTTTTCCATTAAAACCCTATCTTTTACAAACCACTTTTTCCTTCATAAAACTCTCTATTTTTTTTTTAACTTAAAAAAATTCCTCTCATATAAAATGGCTTCCTCAACCTTTAAAAGTCACGTTGAATTCCATTAATGTTAAAGATCCTTTGAATGTGTTTGAGCTTTATGGATATTCTTAAGTCATATTAAAAAAATCTTAATGCAAAATCAGAGTAGTGAAAATGTAGATTTTCATTTCTACAAAAAATATCTCAATGGATTTCCATTGTGCTTTCACGGATTTGTTAACACAGGCAATAAACTCGACTCCCGCATTATTTCTAGCGCAGATGAATCGTTCTAGACCCGCGCCACTCGATATGCGCGCAAGTGTTTGAGACTTAACGCGACATTCAGTACTTGGCTCTAGAGTTATAACGCAGAGCTTCTCAACAACATGTGCGTTAAGACTAATGCTGACCCTCTTCTCAGACAGTGCGTTAGTGCATAAAGTTTCTTTTCGAGATTTTTTCTATTTTGCCGGCACCTTCACTGGCTTGGCCTGCCTTTTTCTGCTTCTTCGTAGGAGTCGTCTTCTACATTCCTCAAACTTCTGCTGCTGTGTCAAAGTGTCTTATGTAGGCTTGCCTCTCCTCTCTACTACTCCAACTTGGCTCTGTTGCTGCTCTCTAAGGAGGCTTATACAAGCTAGCTTTGATACCATGACAAGAATTGAAAAACTGAAAAGAAGTGGAGCAGAGGATTGCTCATCTCAATATTACGAATTAGTTAAATAGGATTACATTGGAAACATCAGCAATAAATGACTGGAGTTAAACTCGACTAAACTGGACTAATTAGAATCTGAACTCGACACTTGGACTGAAGGTTTCGACACCTAGCAGGTGGTTGGGATTACATTCTTTAACACTCCCCTTTAATTTCAACCAAATAAAAAATTTAATTTAGATACCTGCTGGTCTTTGTCTCAGCGAGGCTTACAATTTAAAAAAATGACTTCAATTAGATTTGGTTTTCTTCTTCTCTTTTTCCAGATTCTGTAGCCTCTAAATTGTTTCAGATTATTCGCTTTGTTGTATCCTTCAAACTTTAGTGTCTTGATTTGCTGGTGCAGGTATTTTGTTGTTCCAGGTTGTCTAAGCATGTCCTAGACATCTTTAAGAAATGTGGGCTACTGCCACATATTGTCTTTCGTAGTGCACTTTTCATGATCAATCTGCTGCAACATAAGATTAGAATAATATCTTATCTCTTCATAACTCCAATGCATGAAAATATCATTCACGTTTTCATCATGCATGTTGTCTTCAACATTCATATCTATAGCTTCTGTGTAGACATAAGCTAGACATAGTGTTGCAAGCCATGTTTCAATAAACTTTAGCTCTTTTTCATAATCAATCTGTGTGCCTGCACATTGGAAATCAATGGTAAGTGTAAAAACATCTCCAAAACCACATTGGTTTTGCTCCTTCTGCTCTGCAATGAGAGCTTTCTGCTGTTGCGTTTCCTTCGCTATCTCTTCCTTCTCTGCTTCTTCTTCTATTTATGTTTCTTCTTTCACTTTGCAGGTTTCTTTCTTTGCTTCTATCTCTGTCTTTATCTTTTTCTCTGTCTCTGTCTCTGACTTTTCATCACTAACCTATGCTGCTCCAAACAGGTTGTCTTCCACTGACTGAAGTGGGATTATCTCACCAAATAGCATCATGTCAATATCATGTTTTTGTTGCATCATCTGCAACTAATCATCATTAGCCAAAAATTCATTATCAAAGTTTACATCAACCATCAAATTTTCATCAGCAAGATGTGTTGTTGGATTCATAAAAACATCATTAGCAAGTTGTGTTGTTGGAATCAAAATGTCATCATCAGCGAACTCTGTTGCTGGAATCATCAAGTCTTCATTAGCAAGTTGTGTTGCTCGAATAATCACATATTCGTCAGCAAGCTCTGTTGCTGGATTCATCATATCTTCATCAGTAAGCCATGTTGCTGGTATCATCAAATATTCGTCCACTCGTAGCTATGTACAGTGGGGTTCACAAGCATCTTTGTGCTCTCTCACTGTTGCTTTTGCAATTTATTCAGATTCACCTTCATCTTCAACTTCAATGCTCCCCTTTGCACCAAAACATCTCTCAAGGGTATCACATGCCTCCTTGGCTATCTTGGAATCTGAAATCAAGGGAAGTATACTTTAATCAACTAATTCTTTTATGCATCTTAATGTATTGGCATCTTTTTGCCTTCTTATTTCCAGATCTAAAAAGATCTCGAACATCTTCTGTTTCTGCTTGTCTCTTGACTTTTCCCATGACCTCGTTGCTTGGCTTTCACAAACAGATGAGTCTATATATGCAAAAAAATTATCTTCCTAAACAAAAATCTCCTTTTGAACATTCACTTTCATAAGGCTCTCACAATTTTTATGTTTAAAAAAAAAAAAAACTCCAAAAAAAATTCCTTTTCTCAACTAAATCTCATCTCTTTGAAAACTTTAAAATATCTTTTAAAAATTGCAGCCCTCTTTTAAATCTCCTTTTCCAAAACACTTCACAAATGCTCTTTAAAATTCATGGCAAAAAGAATTAAAATCCTTTTTTTTAGATGGGCTTCTTCCCTTTGCAAATATTTCAAAAACGTTTTCCATTAAAACCCTTTCTTTTACAAACCACTTTTTCCTTCATAAAACTTTTGTTTTTTTTTTAGACTTAAAAAAAAAATCCTCTCATATAAAAAGGCTTCCTCAACCTTTAAAAGTAATGTTGAATTCCATTAATGTTAAAGATCCTTTGAATGAGTTTGACCTTTATAGATATTCTTAAGTCATATTAAAAAAAACTTAATGCAGAATCCGAGTAGTGAAAACGTAGATTTGCATTTCTACAAAAAACACCTTAATGGATTTCCATCGTGTTTTCACGGATTCGTTAACGTAGGCAATAAACTCGACTCCCGTGTTATTGTTAACGCAGATGAATCATTTTGGACTCGTGCCACTCGATATGCGCGCAAGTGTTTGAGACTTAACGCGATAGTCAGCACTTGGCTCTAGCATTATAACGCAGAGCTTCTCAACGATAGGTGTGTTAAGATTAACGTTGACCTTCTTCTCAGACAGTGTGTTAGTGCATAAAATTTCTTTCTGGGTTTTCTTCTATTTTTCCAGTGCCTTCACTGGCTTGGTCTGACTTTTTCTGCTTCTTCGTAGGAGGCATCTTCTACATTCCTCAAACTTTTGCTGCTATGTCAAAGAGTCTTATGAAGGCTTACCTCTCCTCTCTACTGTTCCAACTTGGCTTTGTTGCTGCTCTATAGGGAGGGTTATGCAAGCTAGCTCTGATACCATGACAAGAATTGAAAAACTGAAAAGAAGTGGAGCAGAGGATTGCTCATCTCAATATTACGAATTAGTTAAATAGGATTACATTGGAAACATCAGCAATAAATGACTGGAGTTAAAATTGACTAAACTAGACTAATTAGAATCTGAACTCAACACTTGGACTGATGGTTTTGACACCTAGCAGGGGGTTGGGATTACATTCTTTAACGCTGTCCTTTAATTTCAACCACAGAAAAAATTTAATTCAGATACCTGCTGGTCTCTGTCTCAGCGAGGCTTATAATTTTTAAAAAAATGACTTCAATTAGATTTGATTTTCTTCTTCTGTTTTTCCAGATTCTGTAGCCTCTAAATTGTTTCAGATTTTTCTCTTTGTTGTATCCTTCAAATTTCAGTGTCTTGATTTTTTGGTGTAGGTCTTTTGCTGTTCCAGGCTGTCTAAGCATGTCTTGGACATCTTCAAGAAATGTGGGTTGCTGTCACATATTGTCTTCTGTAGTGCACTTTTCATCATCGATCTGCTGCAACATAAGATTAGAATAATATCTTATCTCTTCATAACTCCAATGCATGAAAATATCATTCACGTTTTCATCATGCATTTTGTTTTCAACATTCATATCTACAGCTTCTGTGTAGACCTCAACTAGACATGGTGTTGCAAGCCATGTTTCAATAAACTTTAGCTCTTCTTCATAATCAATCTGTGTACCTGCACATTGGAAATTAATGGTAAGTGTAAAAAAATATCCAAAACCACATTGGTTTTGATCCTTCTGCTCTGCAATGAGAGCTTTCTGCTGTTGTGTTTCCTTTGCTGCCTCTTCCTTCTCTGCTTCTTTTTCTATCTCTGTTTCTTTTTTCCCTTTGCATACTTCTTTCTTTGCTTCTGTCTCCGTCTTTATCTTTTTCTCTATCTCTGTCTCTGTTTTTTCATCACTAACCTATGCTGCTCCAAACAAGTTGTCTTCCACTAACTGAAGTGAGATTATCTCACCAAATAGCATCATGTCAATATCATGTTTTTGTTGCATTATCTGCAACCAATCATCATTAGCAAAAAATTCATTATCAAAGTTTACTTCAAGCATCAAATTTTCATCAGCAAGCTGTGTTTCCTGGATTCATCAGAACATCATCAACAAGCTGTGTTGCTGGAATCAAAATGTCATCATCAACAAACTCTGTTGCTGGGATCATCAAGTCTTCATCAACAAGTTGTGTTGCTAGAATCATCACATATTCATCAGCAAGCTTTGTTGTTGGATTCATCATATCTTCGTCAGCAAGCCATGTTGCTGGTATCATCAAATCTTTGTCCACTCGTAGCTGTGTACAGAGGGGTTCACAAGAATCTTCGTGCTCTCTCTCTGTTGCTTCAACAATTTATTCAGATTCACCTTCATCTTCAACTTCAACACTCCCCTTTGCACCAAAACATCTCTCAAGGGTATCCCATGCCTCCTTGGTTTTCTTGGCATCTAAAATCAAGGGAAGTATACTTTTATCCATTGATTCTTTTATGCATCTTAATGCATAGGCATCTTTTTTCCTTCTTATTTACAGATCTAAAAGGATCTCGAACATCTTCTGTTTCTGCTTGTCTCTTGGCTTTTCCCATGACCTCGTTGCTTGGCTTTGACAAATAGATGAGTCTATATATGCAAAAAATATCTATTTCTAAAAAAATATCTCCTTTTAAACATTCACTTTGACAAGGCTCTCACAATTTTTAAGTTCTTTTTAAAAAAAAACTCCAAAAAAAATTCATTTTCTCAACTAAATCTCATCTCTTTGAAAACTTAAAAATATATTTTAAAAATTGCAACCCTATTTTAAATCTCCTTTTCCATAACACTTCACACATGCTCTTTAAAATTCATGGAAAAAAGAATTAAAATCCTTTTTTTAAAATGGACTTCTTCCGTTTGCAAATTTTTCAAAAATGTTTTCCATTAAAACCCTTTCTTTTATAAACCATTTTTTCCTTCATAATTTTTTTTTTTTTTTTTAACTTAAAAAAAATCCTCTCATATAAAAAGGCTTCCTCAACCTTTAAAAGTCAAGTTGAATTCCATTAATATTAAATATCCTTTGAATGTGTTTGACCTTTATGGATATTCTTAAGTCATATTAAAAAAAACTTAATGTAGAATCCGAGTAGTGAAAATGTAGATCTGCATTTCTACAAAAAATACCTTAATGGATTTCCATTGTGCTTTCATGGATTCATTAACGCAGGCAATAAACTCGACTCCCGTGTTATTGTTAGCACAAATGAATCTTTCTGGACCTGCACCACTCGATATGCACGCAAGTGTTTGAGACTTAACGCGACAGTCAGCACTTGGCTCTAGCGTTATAATGCAGATCTTGTCAACAACAGGTGCATTAAGACTAACTCTAACCTTCTTCTCAGACAATGCGTTAGTGCATAAAATTTCTTTCCGGGTTTTTTTCTATTTTTCCGGCGCCTTCACTGGCCTGGCCTGGCTTTTTCTGCTTCTTGGCAGGAGGCGTCTTATACATTCCTCAAACTTTTGTTGTTCTGTCAAAGATTCTTATGCAGGCTTGCCTCTCCTCTCTACTGCTCCAACTTGGCTCTGTTGCTGCTCTTTGGTGAGGCTTATGCAAGCTAGCTCTGATACCATGAAAAGAATTGAAAAACTGAAAAGAAGTGGAGTAAAGGATTGCTCATCTCAATATTACGAATTATTTAAATAGGATTACATTGGAAACATCGGCAATAAATGACTGGAGTTAAACTTGACTAAACTTGACTAATTAGAATCTTAACTCGACACTTGGACTAATGGTTTCGACACCTAAAAGGTGGTTAGGATTACATTCTTTAACAACACATTCCTCAAATCTGCCCTAATGGAGTTTTCTTCAAAAATTGTGGACTCAACCCAACTAGTTAGAAGGGCTCATCCTCTTCTTGGTAGATGCAATAAATATGAACTGTTGACTAAAATAATTTTTTGATTAATATGCAGCTTTGACTTCAAAATGATTTGGCAACTTTTTAATAATTTGACCAGATAATAAAAAAATGGGACAATTAATTTTTCCATTTCAATAGTTTTGGCCAAGTATTATTTAAATCGTGGCCCTCTATCATAATTTGATGGGTGCCTCCTTCATGCATATTTCTAATTCTTTTGTTAATTTGTTAGATAGTTATTGAGAAAAAGGAAAATTTGTTGGGCGTTTAATAATGGGCCTTTGGATTTCACTAAAAAATTATATTTCTGCAATAAAATTGTGGGTCTCACAAATAGAGGAATATCGTACTAGAAATAATCCTAAAACCAATGTATAGCTATGATACCACTCTAATGTTCAAAATAGAAAAATTTGGTTATTTCTCAAAATATAATTTCAAAAAAGTGCTCCACATAATTTCTCATGCATTTAATAGGACATTACAATATAAAATAAAAATATAGAGTGCATCAATTAATTAAAATAATACAATGATGAGAATTAATTTTACTAAGCTGGGGTTTTACATGATGATGTAATCAATATAATTTAGATTGGAAAAAGTAGCCTCAAGAAGATGCTTCAATAGTGCACTCATCTTGAACTCTAAGCTTTTTTAGGAATTTTGGATGAATTCAAAAAGGGGAGAGATCGGTTCTCATCCACTCCCATTCCAAATCATCCGAGGGTTTTTGTCATGGTGCTAAAATTGAAGCTCTGAACTCTAAGCTTTCTTAGGAATTATGGATGAATTCACTAAGGGGAGAGATCGGTTTTCATCCACTCTCATTCCAAATCATCCGAGAGTTTTTGTCATGGTGCTAAAACTGAAGCTCCTAACTCCATATTGTCCAAACTTCGCCACAAGAAGAAAATAATATATTCAAGGATGTCTCAAATTATCTCTTCATTCACAAGTCTCTAGAAACATCTTATTTTGATTATTTAATATTAGCACAACCACATTTACCAATGTAGTTGATATAATCTTATAAAAATGTATCAATCATAACAATAATTAGATAAATAGTGTTAATGTGGCTATTACACACACACGCACACATAATGTTATAATAGTACTCATAATACTTATTTATCTCTCACCATTATTTTAATTATTAATATATATGTATTAACCTATTAATATTACTCTTAATATCTTTTATACATAATGATAGATTTATCAACAATGCAACATAGCAATATTAATCTAGAATATTAAATCAATTATTATAAGCCCTAATATTATAAAATCTAACATTATAAACTATAAGATTAATATTATACTAGTGAGATTGACATTATAAATCTTGCAATAAATATTTTAAACCTTAAGATGAATATTATAAATGACATGATTAGTATTATAAATTGTAATATTAAAAAAATCAATATTAAAAACCCAAAATTAATCTAAATGCAATATTATAAACCCAATATTACAAATCCAAAGGATTAATATTATAAATTCATGGAGAAACAGATCCAAGGATGTAATATTATAAACCCAAGGGAAAATAAACATAAGGGAATAATAGTAAACCCAAGGATTAATAAATCCAAATGAAAACAAGTCCTAGGAATTAATATTATAAATCAAAGTGAAAATAAAACTAAAGGAAAAATATTAAACCTAAAGATTATAAAATTAAGTCCAAAGGATTAATATTATAAATCCAAGGGAAAATAAATTAAATGGAAAAACACTAAACCCTAAGATTAAAATGATACAATATTAATAAGAACAATGTCATACATCATGATAATAAACTTTAATATTAAATCCAATATTATAAACCCTAACACCACCAAACCCAATATTATAAGACCTCACATTAAACCCAAAATTATAAATCCAATATTAAAAAATCCAATATTATAAACCCAAAGGACTAATACTATAAACCTCATGGAAAATAAACCCAAGAGATTAATATTGTAAATCTGAGGAAAAATAAATCCAGTGGAAAAATATTAAACCCTAGAATTTATATTACAAACCAAAAAGATTATAAACCCTAGGATTAATATTATAAACTTAAGAGATCAAAAATCTTGATATTAATATTATAAACCTTCCAATTATAAACCTGAAAGAATAATTTTATAAATACAATAATGTGATATTGGTATTAATCACATACATTTAAATATTTATAATTAATAATTAAAATTATAATGACAATTAATATTATTATTAAAAAATATAATATTAATATTTAGTTGTTCTTAATTATAAATTATTAATAATTATAAATGATTATTAACTAATATTTAATGATTATTAATAATCAGTAGTAATTATTAATATTTATAGATTATTAAATATTAATTATCAATAATTATTAATGATTATAATTATTAATAATTATTAATGATTATAATTATTAATGACTAATAATTATTACTACTAATTATTATATTTATTATTTGGAAAAGGGATAAATATTATAAACCAAATGTATTGATACTATAAACCCAAAATATGAATGTTATAAACATAATGGATTATTCATACTAAAAGTTAAAGAGATAAAAAGGAATTATAAATATTATAAACTTAAGAATTGATATTATAAACTTTGTGGATTATTAACTTAAATCATCAATGAAGAAATTGATATTATAAAACAAGGGATTAACAACCCAAGCCATTAATATTATAAAATCAAGGGATTAATAAACCCAACTAATTATTAATATTCTAAACCCAAGATAGTAAAAAGCCAAGGGATCGGTAAACCCAACAAGCCAATAATATTAAATGGAAAATAGTTCGAAGAGATTAATATTACTATTAAACCCAAGATATTAATATTCTAAACCAAGGGATTAACAAATCCAAGGAATTTGTAATATAAACCCAATGGATTATAAACCCAAGAGATTTAAATTAAACCCTAGGATTAATATTATATACCTTATGAATAATAACATAACCCTTACATTAATAAACCCAAGAGATTGATATCACAAAATTGGGGGACTAATAAACCCATGGAAATAATATAAAACACAAGGAATTAAAATTATAAGCCCAAAAGATATAGACCATAAGGTAAATATTATTATCATTAAAATAAACATTAAACCCTAAAATTAATATTATAAATCTTAGGATCAACATTATAAGCCTATGCGATTAATAAGCCGAAGAGATTAATATTGAAAATTGAAGGGAATAACATTAAACTTTAAGATTAATATTAAATCTTAGGAACATAAACCTTAATATTAACAAGCCCAAGGGATTAATATTATAAACCCAACAAATTATAAAGTAAAGGATTAATATTAAATGATAAGATTAATATCATAAACAATAGGCTTAATATTCAACTTTAAGGATATAAACTCTATGATTAATATTGAAAACCCTAGGAACAATATTATAAACGGACTCGGAATATAAACGTAAGGGAATAAAATTTAGCCCTAGGATTAAATTAAACCCTAGTAATATAAACCCTAATATTAATATTAAGAGCTTTAAAATTAATATTATAAACACAAGACATTAATACTATAAATTCAAGGAATTAATAAATCTAAAGGATTAATATTATAAACTCAATGAATTATAAATGGAGGGGAATAATTTTAAACCAAACTGATTAATATTATAGACGTAAGAGATTGATAAACTCAGATGACTAATATTAAAAACCCATGGATTCATATTAAACCATAATATTCATACTATAAACCCTATTAAGCCATATTAAGTAAACTTCAAACCTAAAAAGCTAAGACACATAATAGAGATTGATGAGTGAGAAGACACAATAACTTATATATATCTATATATATAAAAGAATGGTAATAAACACCAAAGATTTAATTATTAGATTATATCAATTAACATTAAATTTTTTATTAATTATTAATTTTTAAATTATTCATATATTAAATTATAAAGCATTTATTTACTTAATTGTTTATTTTAAATTTTTAGTATCCATTTAGAAATTACTATATATTCTAGAAAATTTAGAATTTTTAATTGCAACTTGTTTATTATGGACCATTGTCATGATTAAAGTGTTTGGCTATATTAATTTTTGTGGTATATAATGGACACAATGATTAAAGTGAATTAAATTGTGATATAATGGACCATTGTTATGATCAAAGTGAATTAAATTATTTCAAAACTAAACCATTTTTAGAATAAGTGTAAAACAAATTGTTTGCAAATTGACATTGTAATAATATAAAGCATTTTAAACTGTTACACCATATTGACTTCTCACAAAAGGGAATTGGTATTATACTTCAAATACTAGTAAGTTTTTGGATTTTTTCAAGTGAGTATACATATAAAGAGAAAGAGAAACATTTAAGGGAGATTGTGTTTCAAAATGAAAATTTATTATCACATTCATTATGTTAAACATGGTTAAATATATCTTTTAAGCTATAAGTATTTCAATATAAAGTAGTTTTCAAACTTAATGTAACAAATAACTCTTCAAATTTGAAAACTAATATTCATTTTTTCCCACCTTTATAATTTTTTTCACTATTTTTTTTGACTGAGCTTTTTAGTTCATTCATTAAATAATTAGGATACAAATGTATAGAGAGTAATAATAAAATTTGTAAGGAAACAAAACCACTCCATATTATTTAACTTATATATACATGCTTATAGTAAGAACTCATAACCATATATCTCTAGAGCAACCACAAAACTATAATGATAGTGCATATATAAAATGTGTATTGGATATATCATATTCAAGGCATTTAGATTTTTTTCCGTGTGTCTTTAAGGTGGCATAACATGGGAAAAGACCGTGGTCTCCATATATACTTGTATGAACTCATTTTTAATTTCATAAAGCATGTACATAATCTCTAGCGAGATGATTACTTCATCTTTCTCCAGTGGATTCTTTACAATCCATGTCGGCCATTCCAGAAAGCCAATTAGCTATTAAAAGAAATGAAAACAAAAAATATTAATAGAAAAAATAATATTTAAATATTTCCTTGAATGTCATACCATAAAATTAAAACATCAAGAAAAATAACATAGAACTCCCAATAATTATTAGTGTACAGCTTCTACTTTAAAATTTGTGTACAAAAAATCTCATGCTTTTGAAGGAGATACAGCTAATATAACTAAGAGTTTATTGTATTTCAAGGACCTATCTTCTCGTTACTGCAATCGGTTCCCTTTCGGCTCTAACTCTTGAACATACTCACTGGCTACATTACTCGAAGAAACAAATGGTTTTGAAGATGAGTGTTGTAATCAAAACAATTTGCAAAGCAGTAACAATGTTAGGGTGCATAAAAAAATTAAATAAATCCACAATAACACACTTCGAAAAATTACGAATAACAACCAATTCATGGTTGTCAGCGGATCAACCGTTGGTGCTCCACGATCTGACTAAAACCATTCAAGCTGTGTCGCTGAACTGAAACCATGGCCATAGCATAAACAAAAATGTTTCCGAACCAAATATTGCTTCTAGAAACGCAAATATCTTGGCAACGGGTAGATTAAAGAATTTAGTGATTCGTTGGAGTGGAAAATTGGTTAGAAGAGTGGAGGAAAATGGATTTTTTTAATGCGAATGGAATAGTGCTGAATAAGTGGAGGTTAGAAGAGTAGAGAAAAATGAATTTTTTTTTTAATGCGAATAAAATAGCGTTACATAAGTGGAGGTTCCACGTTGCAAAATATGCTAGAACGTTTCTTAAGTGCAACTCCACATTCAAGTAAAAAATACGTTTTTATAAATACAACTTTATTTTGTAAACGGACAAGCAATTTTATCATTACATGACAATGGACATGTGGCAGTAGAAATAGTTTCATTATCCCATAGCCCTTTCCACATTTCAAAATAGGATATGTATATTTTATAAAGCAATGGAGTGAATTTAATGTTCATAATCTTTATACATGTTAAATTTGGTACAATATATATTTAATTATAAGTTGGTAAAAAATTAATTTAAATATGGTTTAGTTATTTGATTTAGATATGCAAGGAAGTTATCATTTGCAATTCTATTCATTGATAGAGTGGTGACGACGAGAATAAATCGATTTACATCATTCAATTAAAATAATTAATTAGAAAAAAGATTAAAGTAGCCAATTCCAGCATAACGACGTCTATAGATGTAATTATTATAGAAACTCCTTTTTGACTCCATATAAATGAATTTTAATTTTATTTTATTTCGCCAAGTCACTTTTGGCCATTTTTCATTTAATTAATTATTTCCCCTTCCTTTAATTTAAGTAAGTGACTAATAAAAGTCCTTTTCAATCTAGGAAAATGGTAACACTCACCATGCTTCATTTGGCTACTGGAAGTCTCCTCTCACAATCCCATTCTGTAGATCTTCTCGTTCTGGTTCAATCAATCTATTACACTAAGGTATTTCATCAAATATTCCTCTTGGAATGTGACCTCAAGAATAATAAATTAATTTAGGCCCGGTAATAATCTCGTTTTGTGAAAGTTGTCACAATACAACTGAGAAAAATACAAGTTGTGTGGATGATGGAATATGCCAAGAGAATTCCTTCAGATACCATAAAAACTCCTCAAAACTCCTCTATGACCTGTGATGATATAATCCTAATCCTGTGGCTTGGCCATCACATATTGTGAAAACCCATACTAATTGTACTATAGAAGAAAATAAAAATAAGGTCATGACAATAATATATACTCATTTTTATAAAATTGCTCATTCAAATTGTATAATTCAATTATATTTCTATTTATAATTTCATTATAAATGTTAATTTTATTATTCCATATATGTTATAATTTATTATTCGTTTTGTAAAGATCCATATTATTTCATAGTTTTTACGATTCATTATTTTCATTGGTAAACACATGTTTTAATTGGGAATTTAGCACACATGAAAAATTTGAATATGCAAATTGGAAATCGAACATTCTTGCATAATTAAACATTAAAATGTCACATACTTCATTTTTTCACCAACACAACAATATTTGGAAAATCTTGTAACGCTTTAAAATTATTGGTGTGTGGCAACTTTGGAGAGTAGTTACATTTATCTATCCAGGATGGAGGCTTTTTATTCTGTAGGAAATCCACCTCTTTCTTATGGTTTTCATCAATGCACTAATTTTGATCCTATAAGCGAGGATGCAAATGATGTGACCACCACTTTATGTTGTCTTGGCCTTTGTGGAAGCCCTTAAAACATTTAATGTTTTGACAATTGTCAGCTTGATCACATTTTTATACATAGTAGCCACCCAACACATCATTCTACAGAACATGAATTTCATGATGCTAAGGATTACTACCTAGATGCATATATGTGAACAAAATTCCATTTGAAAAAAATGAAGCAGTGAAGTTACCTATCTTAGGATATTTAGGGGTGAAGTCAATAGCACTGGTCACATGAAAAAACCATCAAAGACATGAATGACAATCTCAAAACTTCCATATTCTGGTAGTCCATTGTGAAGGACTTGCGATTTTCCCTAACTTATAGAATGTTGAGGAGATGTCTCATGTTTGCATTGTAGAAATTATACCAATGGATTCAATCCAATCATGTAATGTACTAAAACAAGATACTTAATCCTTCTCCAACATTTGGGGAATATAAAACACGATCGCTCAATCACATGCAAGTAAGAGAAAGAAGTAAATCAATCACATAAAAAAAGATTTTCTTAGGGAAAGAAACTGATCAAAATCCCTCTATTTCTATTGTATAATACACCAAGGAATCATGAAACAATACAATGCATTCTTTCTCACAAGAATCTCATGCACTCTACCAATCGTCTCACACTAATCTAGGAAAAAAAGGACAAAAACATACCCAATTTCCTGCCTTCCTTTAGCCTGCCTTGCTCACACAATTCTTAGGCAAATAAATCCCTATTAAATAGGAATTCCAACCTTCCTTGACTATGCAATCCATCATGGGCATCCTATGGCTTTATAACTGCACCTAGGCAGTTTGATAATAATACAACTTATAGTTATTTTCCCTTTAACCTTTGCCTCAATATGGTCTTCATCATATTTTACATGCATGCAGCTAATAATAGAGAATCATTAGTTATCTGATAGATCACTGCTTGTGAATTAAATCTAATTTAATTCACTTGATCTCTCACTAGCTTATCACTTAGTGAGAACTAGTTAAATTGATTTTAACTCAATTCATTTGAGTTAACTAATTACACTCACACCACACTAGTGCATTAACTGCAAGTGGACCCCCAAAATAATAGAATAACTCTACACGCCTCACCTTTGACAATCAACTCAAAATTCTTGAGGCAACTCAATATTTATGACTTAGTTCACTGTTACAAGTTGTTATGAGGTAAGATTGCAATTTATCAAGTGTAATTTATTTAAGGGAAAAATAAATTAGGCACACATTTTCTTGTTGATTTTCAACACTTCCTCTCAACAAGAAAGGGATTATCAGCTACCTCGATGTTGCCTCTGTGGTATTTGAATTTTCTCTTTGCTAACACCTTCGTCAAGATGTATGCATCCTAATCCTCTGTTGTAATGTACTGCAACAACGTAATGTGCCTCTGAACACAATCTTTGAGATGGTGGTACCATATATCAATATGCTTGGACCTGTCATGGAATACTGGATTAACCAAGAGTTTTATGCAACTGTCGTTATCATAATGTACCATCTTCTGATCTATCTGATGACTAAACAAACCAAAAAGTATCTTTCTCACCTAGATGGCATCACATGCAGCCTAACTAGCTGCTATGTACTCTCCTTTGGCTGAATTGAGTGCAACTGATCTCTTCTTCCTGGTGTACCAATAAAATGTCGTTGATCCTATGCTGAAGATGCCCCCGAATGTGCTCTTCCTCTCTGATGGACTGCCAGTCCAATATGCATTAGTGAAGCCTTGAAGCTTAACTCCCTTTTTCTGTCTATACCATAATACATACTTTGTAGTGCCCCTGAGATATCTCAAGAAATTCTTCCCCACCTTCCAAAGGAGCTTCGTAGGATTTACCATAGCTTGACTAAGTTGGTTAACTATGTAGCATATGTCTGGTTGTGTGTTCACCAAATACATAAGTGAAACCACAAGCTACCTTTAAATAGTAGCATCCATTACCTCACCCGAAGTAGCATCCTCTTTCCTCCAGTTTCGTGCAAGAGGAGTCTCCATGGGTTTGCTGCCCTCCATGTGGAACTTCCTTGGAATATGTTTGGCATACTTTCCCTAAGATACAAATATCTCCCCATCTCTTTGCCATATTTCCAAGCCAAGGAAATAGTGCAATATCCCCAAGTCCTTCATCTCAAACTCTCTTGCAACATCCTCTTTGCAAGAAGTTATGAGCTACTCATCACCTTCCAGTATTAGATCATCAACATAAAGTACAATAATAAAAATATTACCATCAACCACAATATGATATAGGTTCGCATCCACTTCACTATTTGTGAAGCCCAACCTGGTTAAATAACTATCGATCCTAGTGTACCAAGCACGAGGTACTTGCTTCAACCCATACATTGCTCTCTTGAGTCTGCACACATGCAATTTCCTGTCAAAGGTCTAAAAACATTCTAGCTGCTCAATGTACACTTCTTCCTCAATAACTCAATTGATAAAGGTTGTCTTTATATCCATATAATGTATCTTCCACCCCATCTGTGCTAAGAGAGCAAGGATGGATCTAATCGACGAGTGCCTTGCAACCGGTGCAAAATTCTCCTCATAGTCAATTCCCTCCACCTTTGAGAATCTTCTGGCCACAAATCTAGCCTTGTATTTCTCGACATTCACATCTCCTTCTTGCTTCTCCTTGTATATCCACCTGGATCCAACCACTGACTTCCCCACTAGTCTTGGGACCACTTCCCATGCATTTTGTTTTATAATGGAGTCATACACCTCAACCATAGCATCCACCCATACTGGCTATTGCATTGCTTCCTAGAAAAAAGATAGTTTTGTCACAATACACTCGCTCATAAGAGCCATGTATCCAGTATACCTCTCTAGGGACCTTCTCTATCTGCATTGTGATGTAGGTGCATCAATCTGTCAGCCTCTCTGGTGCGCTTCCTACCATTTCCAGTGGATGACTATGCATGAGTGGCTTTTTCCACTCTTTGTTCCTCTGCATGTGGTTGCTCCGCATATTGAGGTTCATGCTTTGGAACTAAGAGTTCCTCTTCTACATGCAAGTCAATCTCCCTCTCAAGGGATAATCGCATGGTTTTCTCCTCATCAAATTTAACAGCTCTCCTGACAACTGTCATCATGTCTTCCAACAAATACACCTAATAGTTGTGGAGAGTATCAGTGTACCCCACAAATATACCAACCTCTGTTGTTGCTTCTAGCTTCTTCCTGGAATATTTTGTCACATGGAAATAGACAGATGAGCCAAAAAATTTAAAATATGAAACATCTAGCTTCTTACCTGAAAATCCTCCTCTGGTGTACTGATGCAAAGTATCCGATGAGGACTATGGTTCCACAAAAATATCATTGTGTTGCATGCCTCTGTCCACAAATGAAACAATAGGCCCTCATTGTGTAACATAGCTCGTGTTGCTGCCACGATTGTTTTGTTCTTTCTTTCTGCAACTCCATTCTGTTGTGGGTTATGAGGTGAAATAAACTCTCTCTGAATTCCTTCTTTGGCATATAAGTTCTTGAATTCATTAGAGATATACTCACCACCATTGTCGCTCCTTAGAGCCTTCACCTTCTTCCATGTATCTTTCTCTACTAGTGCTTTGAACTCACAAAACTTGGAGAACGTATGATCTTTCTTTTGTAGGAAGAATATCCAACACTTTCTAGAAAAATCATCAAAAGAAATCACATAATACGTGTGCTTTTCTATGAAAGCTGTTGAGAATGGTCCACACACGTCTGAGTTAAATCTCTCAAGAATTTCCACTGCTTGATTCTCCTTTTCATGAAAGGTGGAGTTTGTATACTTCCCCATAGCACATCTTTTGCATGTGTCTATCTGCGCAAGTGTACCCTTTATAAGACTTGTATAAATCTGTTGCGTGATCCTCAAAGCTCTGTGGTGTAGATGACCCAACCTCCTGTGCCATAACTCACTGGTATTCTATCTCACCAACTCATCTACTTTGCTGCTAAATGTTGCGCAACCATCTACATCAAGTATATAGAATTTCCTCACATGAACCCCAATATTCTTTACTTGTACTATGGCTTTGTGACTAAGGAATGCCTTTCCTTCTATTGTCACTCCTAGAGACAGTCTTGAGTTGCATGAGACTAGTGCCTAGGATATCTTAAAGTGGGAAGTATTTTAGGTTCTTTTCATGCTCTTAGACAAGAACCTCCTGGATATATGTTGGATAGAGTAGTTTGATATGTGGTTCTGGATCACAAGGAGAGCTGAGTAATAGCTATGGTCCTTTTGAATACAGGGAAAAGGCTTACTTGGAATGGGCCTATGGCAGTCATGAAATTGGATTTGCTGCAAATAGGGTCGGATGTGAACTATTGAACAATATTTAGAGTAAATTGAGATGAAGATTATGAAGAATTAGAACAATAAGTCTGAGTGGGGTGGGCTTACGAGGCATAAGAATCCACCCTCCAAGAATTTAAGAAGAAAATGGTAAAGACAAGGAACTTGAAACAAAAATCATACCCCGAGCCTAATTTTGGTAATACTATGGGTCATAATATGAGTACCATTCGAGATAAATTCATAAAAAACCAATAGATCACCAACATTTCGAAAGCATGATAACAGGAAGGAAAATGTTAGTGAAAATATCATTTAATTGAACCAAAAACATCATAAACATACATACTGTTCATAAGTCCAGTAGGAATCCATTCTCGCAACAAACATCCATTATATTATTTCTTCGAAACATCTCTTCAGATATACATTAAGAGAAACCTCAAAACTACATAAAATGATATGAAGAATATACACTTCCAAATTTCAGAGAATTCTGAACCTTTACTTAGTCTGTGATCTAGCCTTTTATAGCTGTTTACATGGACAACGTGACCAGATATTTTTTCCAACAAAAATATTCCCTGTTGATATTACAGTTTCCCATATAAATAAAAAATGATGAGGCATAACAACATCTCATCCAAAACATTATGGTCTGGCAGAGACTAAAACAAGAACATAACAGAAAACATGATATGCTGAGAGTGCGTAGGGTGAAATTGAGATTTCACCCAGTTTTACATTACACAAAAATTGAAAATAAAAAGTAACACAAAAGCCGCGTGGGCCTAATAATGATATTCATTTGTTGGTACAACAAGGAGTGGCTGAGCCTTCTGGATGGTGTGAATGGATTGAAGACGAGGAGGATCCATGGTGACGAGGCGAAGGAGGTGGGAGTTGCTGTGAAGTAGAGGAAACTAGAGGATTTGCATATTCGTAACAAATTTTCCACAAAATTCCTTCTGTTACTGATGCTATGTGTTGAGAAAAATATTGAGAGGGGGGGGGGTGAATCAGTATTTAGGGCTCAACTATTTTTATTTTCTTTCTCTTAAGACCTTATGTTACAGTACTGCATCCAACATGTATGTCCAAATATCTTATTATGACTTTACTTAGAGCATTGCTTCAGATAAGCATTAAGCATGAACAGAAATAACAGATCCAACCATCAAACATAAACAACACATATGAACACCAGGATTTAAGGTGGAAACCCAATACGGGAGAAAACCACCACTGCTGTAATATCAGTCTTCAATATTTATTATAGAGAAAACTTTTTACAATATATGCTGGTGCAGACTTATACCAGCACGCAGGCACCCACCTGCAGAAGGCTACAACCTTCTCTTGTTTACCAGCCTCTACTGGAAGGGAGCTACAACCCCTGCTCTCATTTACCAGCTACCACTAGAAGGGAGCTACAACCCCCTCTCTGAAGGCTTCGACCCTCAGCGCTACCGTGGACCACGTTTCATCAGTTTTCATACTGGATCCACTAGTTTCCATACAACATATCTTGCCAATCACCAAATGTATTTAGTTTTTGTATACTCACACCAGTTCTTCATGATTTCATCCATCATTCAAACCAGATATTCATCATCATCAGATCATTATATTCATGGGTGCATCGTAGTTTTATATTTATCAGTTAAGAACAGAGCTCGCCCATACAAATATTCTTTTGAGAAATTTTATTCACAACCCTTACAATGCACACGCGTTCTCTATTTTTCCTTCTCCTTATATAGTTTTTCCTTTATTAAAACCATGAGTCAAAGACCACGAACCGCTAATGGTATTCCTTCTAGTTTATCCCACGGGGCTTCTTGATCTCCTTTTTTATTTATTTATTTATTTATCAATTTTAAATAAATTGACAAATAAATATATTTACAACTTTTGAATTCCCAATTATTATGTCTAAAGATTAACCCTTCGGATTTTATAGAAATATCCAAAGCTTTTAAATAAATTAATCTTACGATAATCCTTTGACCCCGAGCCCACATACATAGTCAACAACCAATCCAATATGCCCATTGTACCATAGTAAAATTCGCGCAAGTCCAGCATCTGATCACCATTAGATTAGTAAGCTTCCAGATCAATGACATATATACATATCGCTCGACCTTCGATGCCAAACGTTAATGTGCAATGGTCCGTTGTTCCTGTGTTAATCTTCGCACATCTTCAACAAATAACGACCATCCAATGACCCCTTT
This sequence comes from Pinus albicaulis, assembly GCA_034641835.2. NCBI lineage: Eukaryota > Viridiplantae > Streptophyta > Pinopsida > Pinales > Pinaceae > Pinus > Pinus albicaulis. Next base: position 1,609,471,966 of record CM076578.1, on the reverse strand, counting down.
CCAGATCAACGGCGCTCAACGATATCGCTGGGCGTCCTGGGTCGAACTATAACACGCGATGGCACATAGTGAAAAGCGGTTTTGTAAAATCGTACAGGGACGTGGGTCGCCCATTTTATGGAATCGCTCCCCACCTCTTGAATACCGCTTGCCCATTGAAAGCGGTGCGATGAAAAACATAAACCGCCTTCACTGTTCCTCCTTCGTGGTTCCGCCCTTCGCTCAAGGTTCCGTTCATGATTTCAAAGGGTTAGTCTAGGATTGCGCTATAGCTCTGGTCTATCTTTGGTAGGATTTCCAATAATCAATGAACAAATGTAGTTCTCTTCCGACGGGATTTCCTTACAAACATTAACTCGTGACAATTCAATGTCATTCTTCAATTCTATTATGGTATATATATAACATATCAACCTTCCATTTCGGAGTTCTGTCCTGTCACAGTTCCGCTTCTACCTGTACATTCAAAAACCTTATATCTCTGCCACCATAAATACTCAATAGCATTTCACTTTTAACTCCATACGTAGAGACTCATACAGAGGTTCAGGGGATTCCATACCAGAATTACATCAGTCAATACATATAATACACATATCCCTAGCTCTACAACAATGATTTCATTCCTCTTCGGACACCGTAGGTATCTTCTGCCCATTATGAAATTGATCACACAGGTCATATATATTCCAGATTTACTCATCCATACTTAACACAATGCCACAGTTCTTCATTAACATATACAAATCTTGGCCAGATATTCAATTTGTCCTTCAATCTATTACCTTGTCTCTTCCTAGTAGCTCTCTCTCATCTCCTTTGCAAACTGTATTAAACCCCTAATTCAAATCTACTGTTCTGTCTCTAATTCCTCTATTTCATCTGCTGCCTCTGCTACCTCTCTGTCTCTTTTTCCTTATGGATATTTGTTCCTGTCTTTGCCAATTCCTTTGCCATCAATGACAATATTTCCAACAATCTCCCCCTTTGGCATTGATGGCAATAATCTTCCTCTGATGGCCTTATAGAAACCCTTTGATGCTTTTCCTCCCCCTTTGACATCAATGGCAAAGAGTTTGATCAAGATTCTTTGAACCAACAATGCCACGCTCCCCCTTATATCATGTTGCATCTTCAAACATAATATGACCAAAAATTCATCCTTTTCATATGACCAATGCTCCTCCTGAGCCTGTGCATTCAGAGCACTTCACAACCAATTTAATCTTCTGTATTTAAGTAGATCTGATCCTCTGCATGGTAGAGACTACTCCCAGTTTCTGTCTGAGATATTCAAACGCTTCCCTGGGTAGAGGTTTGGTAAATATATCAGCAACTTGTTCTTTGGAGGAAACATACTCCAATTTCACCTTTTGTTCAAGCACTTGTTCACGTAAGAAGTGATATTTGATGGGAATGTGCTTGGTCTTGGAATGCATAACAAGATTATTTGAGATACTGATAGCACTTGTATTATCACACATAATGGAGATAGGAGGTGAACATTTGATTTGAAAGTCTTGTAGGGTTTGCATCATCCAGAGAATTTGAGTGCAACATGATGCTGCAGCCACATATTCTGCTTCTACTGTAGATAAGGCAATAGAGCTTTGCTTCTTGCTAAACCAAGATACTAACCGGGGCCCCATATAGAATGCACCACCACTAGTGCTTTTCCGATCATCGACACTTCCAGCCCAATCTGCATCAGTGTATGCATGAAGAGTAATATTAGCATTCTTTGGATACCATAGTCCAAAGTCTTCAGTTCCTTGTAGATATTTGAATATTATTTTCGTAGCTTGAAGATGAGACTCCTTTGGATTAGCTTGGAATCTTCCAACAATCCCAACTGCATGCATGATGTCTGGTCTTGTCCCAGTGAGATAAAGAAGACTTCCTATCATAGATCTGTATTTTGGTTGATTCACCGTGGGGGAATCATCATTAGAACTGAGATTACATCCGGTTATCATTGGTGTACTTACAGGTTTGCAATCTTCCATGCCATACTTCTTTAAGATTTGCTTGAGGTATTTTTCTTGTGATAAGAATATGCCATCTGTTGCTTGTTGCACTTGCAAGCCAAGAAAGAATGTTAGTTCCCCAAGTAAAGACATTTCAAATTCTTGCTACATATCAGAGGCAAATTTCTGACTCATAGACTCTTCATTACTTCCAAAAATGATATCATCAACATATACAACCACAATCAATAGTTTGTCATTTTCAGTTTTCGTGTATAAGTTGCTATCAACAAACCCTTTTAAAAATCCTTGTTGATGAAGATATTTGTCAAGATGATAGTACCATGCCCTTGGAGCTTGTTTGAGACCATATAGAGCCTTTTTAAGTCTACAAAAAAGTTTTTCATCATTTCCCAAAATGAATCCTTCTGGTTGTTCTATGTAAACTTCTCCTTCTAAATCACCATTGAGAAAAGAAGATTTAACATCCATTTGATAAACTTTGATTTGTTGGAAGCTTGAAAAAGCAAGAAAAATTCTTATGGCTTCAAGTCTGGCTACAGGAGCAAAGGTTTCTTCAAAGTCTATACCTTATTATTGAGAATACCCCTTGCAAACAAGTCTAGCTTTATTTCTTCTAACATCCCCATTCTCATTTAACTTTTTTTTGAATATCCATTTAGTTCCAATAATATTTTTGTCTTGAGGTCCTGATACTAATTCCCAAGTGTGATTCTTTTCAATTTGATCAAGCTCTTCATTCATGGCTTGAATCCAACATTCATCTTTTCTAGCTTGACTAACACTCTGAGGTTCAATAGTGGATAGGAATGCCAGATTGCTAGAAGATCCCATGAGAGTCCTTCTTGTTTGTACACCTGATCCCTTTTCTCCCAAAATTTGATATTTTGGATGATTCTTTTGAACATATCTAGATGGAACCTTTTCAGACAAATTATCTTTGGGTTCTTCACTGGGTTCACTATTTGTATCATTACTATTTGATGTATAAGGATATGTGTCATCATCATCTTCATCTGTTGTTTGCTTTTCTTCTTTTGGAGATGCAGGAGACTCATCAATAACAACATCAATACATTCAACAATATTCCAAAGTCTTTTATTGTAACATCTATATGCCCTACTCCTAGAGGAGTAACCAAGAAATATTGCTTCATCTACTCTGGGTTCAAACTTGCCAAGTTTTTCATCATTATTCTTGATAAAGCATCTGCTTCCAAAAATTATAAAATGCTTTATAGTGGGAGGATTACCATACCAGAGTTCATATGGATTTTTATCACTATTTACATGAACATGTGCCTTGTTGAGAATGTTTACTGTTGTATGTGCTGCTTCTCCCCAAAATGTGTCAGGTGTTCCGAAATCATCAAGCATAGCTCTAGCCATTTGTTGAACTATTCTGTTCATTCTTTCTGCAACGCCATTCTGTTGTGGAGTGCCAGCTACAGAAAATTGTTTTTTTATGCCATTTTGTTCACAAAATTGAAGGAATTAATTGGATGTATATTCTCCTCCTCGATTAGATCTAAGACACTTGATTTTTAGATCTAATTCATTCTCAACTAGTGCTTTGAAGATCTGAAATTTTTCAAATGCTTCATCTTTGTGTTTAAGCAGCCCAATCCAACACATTCTAGAGAAATCATCAATGAATAAGATATAGTATTCTTCACCACATGGTGGCTTTTTCCTCATAGTTTCACATATGTCAGTATGAATGAGTTCAAGAGGCTTACTTGATGATCCTTCCTTGGCATTAAATTGTACTCTAGTTTGCTTACTGAATTGGCAATATTTGCATATGATATTTTCAGGTAGAGTAATATTGGGAAGATCACGAACAGCTTTAAGTCTACTTGATTTGTTGATTTGAGAGAAGCTCAGATGCCCCAACCTTCTATTCCATAGCCAATTTTCTGAATATTTACCGAAGTAACATTTGCTTCTTGCAGCTTCTTTAATACATATAGGTTTCTTGGAGTTCTTTTTCCTTTTATAATTGTTTTACCTGTATCAAGATCACGTACCACACATTATTTTGAACTAAAGACAACTTCAGTTCCTTTATCACACATTTGAATTACACTTAACAAGCTATGCTTTAATCCATCCACATACATGAATTCATTAGCTTTCACCTTTTCTTTTAGAAAAACAGACCCTTTTCCCTTAATGACTATAGGAGTATCATTTCCAAATGTAACATTCTTTTCTTCTTCTAGAGCACTATATGCAAGAAGTTTGGTTTTATCACCTGTCATGTGTCTTGAGCATCCACTATAAATGTACCATTGGTTTTCTTCATTTTCTGCAAACAACGCTATCAACCTGTAATTCCTTCTTTTTCCATACTTTGGAGCTTGAAGGAACATGTTCTTTTGGTTGAACTTTGCTCCTGCATTCAGATTCTTCATGGCCAAAGTTATTGCAATAAGCACATTCAACTTCATTTTGAAGAGGGGAAAAGTTGTTAAAGGTATTCTTCTTTGTTTCAATATCAATCCTTTTCTTTCTTGCTTCTCTTGTCATGATAGTTTTATATGCTACACATTGAATAGCTTTATGACCAAAATTGTGACATGAGAAACATTGTCCATAGAAGAAATTTATGCGATCATAAAATCTTCTCCATGAATTTACCTATTGATTGATGTTTCTTTGAAGGACATTCCTGTTAGATTTATTTGAATTGAGATGATCATGCTTTATCTATAAAGATTCTTTATTCCCTTGCTAAGTGGCAGCATGTTGTAAACCAGCTGTAACTGCTTTTAGATAATTTGGTGCTGAAGCCTGAGAAGATTCTCCAATATATCCAAGACCTGTCTTTAAAAGAGGAGAACGTTGTACCTTGATAATCTCATCTAAGGTTTCAGATCCTTTAGCAAATCTAAGATTCAGAGTCTTTTCTTTCTCAAGTTCTTTTCTTAAACTTACTACTTCACACTCTAATTTCTCATTGTGTTTCTCTTTTTCGTCAAGCTGATTTTCAGAGTTTCTATGGTTATTTTACTCTCTTCTAAGCAAATTTTGAGTTTATTGTTTTCATCAAGAAAATCACAATCTTCTAGACCATCCACAAAAGTATTCGTTTCTTCTCTAGATTCTTTTTCAAATGCCATGAGAAGTCTAAGATCTTGTTCACATTCTTCCTCACTATTAGATAACCCATCACTGTCTTCATGAGTATAGTAACTATTTCTAGTGCTAAAACAATTCTTATTCCTTCTTGCTACTTCATTCCCCTTTTTATGCGTTTCTTTATAAGGACACTTAGCAGCATACTGACCAACTCTTCCACAATCAAAACATTTGAAAGGAAGCTTTCCTCTGAACCATCCTGTGCCAAGTTGAAGTTTCTTTACAAAGTTTATCTCATCTTCTTCTGAGATATATCCTGATCCTTCTGTTTTTTGTACTTCCTTCCCTTTTGTAGAAGTTCTAAACACTACTTCTTTGACTTTTGAGGGTCCTCCTCTTCTCATTTCATATGCAGTTAGTATGCCATGAAGTTGCACCACAATAAGATTTTGAAGATCCTGCTTCTCTTCAAGAGCAGAAACTTTTGACTCAAATTTTGTCGTTAGTGATCTTAAGACTTTCTCAACCAAGGTAGATTCGGTTATTGTTTCTCCCAGATTTCTCATACGATTTACAAGATCATCAATATGTAAAAATAAATTGGCAATGCTCTCCTCATTATCCATTTTTAGATTCTCATATTGAATTCTGAGAGTTTGGAGTTTAGAACTTTTTACCTTTGCATCACCTTCATAACTTAGAATGATTTTGTCCCATATTGTCTTGGCTGTATTCAGCTGCATGACTTTGACAAATTCTAATTCAGTTAGACTTCCGAATAGAGCATTGACCGCCTTTTCATTTGTTTCATAATTCTTTCTTTCCGTCGGATCTGTTGGTACTGCAGCTGGATATTGATATCCTTGTTCAACAATTTCCCATACCTGTGCCCCTAGAGATTAAAGATAGGATCTCATCCTTGTTTTCCAGAAGATTAAAATGTTTCCGTTAAAGAGCAGAGGCTTGATAGATGCTGTTCCATCTTGATTGCTCATCTCGCTTGATCTTCCTTCTAGCGGCTAAGCTTTTTCAGAAGGACCTGCTCTGATACCAATTGTTGAGAAAAATACTGAGAGGGGGGGGTGAATCAGTATTTAGGGCTAAAATATTTTTCTTTTCTTTCTCTTAAAACCTTATGTTACAGTACTGCGTCCAACATGTATGTCCAGATATCTTATTATGACTTTGCTTAGAGCATTGCTTCAGATAAGCATTAAGCATGAATAGAAATAACAGATCCAACCATCAAACATAAACAACACATATGAACACCGGGATTTAAGGTGGAAACCCCATACGAGAGAAAACCACCGCTACTGTAATCTCAGTCTTCAATATTTATTATAGAGAAAAAATTTTACAATATATGCTGGTGCAGACTTATACCAGCACGCAGGCACCCACCTGCAGAAGGCTACAAACTTCTCTCGTTTACCAACCTCTCCTGGAAGGGAGCTACAACCCCTGCTCTCGTTTACCAGCTACCACTGGAAGGGAGCTACAACCCCCTCTCTGAAGGCTTCGACCCTCAGCGCTACTGTGGACCACGTTTCATCAATTTTCATACTGGATCCACTAGTTTCCATACAACATATCTTGCCAATCACCAGATGTATTTATTTTTTGTATACTCACACCAGTTCTTCATGATTTCGTCCGTCATTCAAACCAGAGATTCATCATCGTCAGATCATTATATTCATGGGTGCATCGTAGTTTCAGATTTATCAGTTAAGAACAGAGCTCGCCCATACAAATATTCTTTTGAGAAATTTTATTCACAACCCTTACAATGCACACGCGTTCTCTATTTTTCCTTCTCCTTATATAGTTTTGCCTTTATTAAAACCATGAGTCAAAGACCACAAACCGCTAATGGTATTCCTTTTAGTTTATCCCATGGGGCTTCTTGATCTCCTTTTTTTTTTAAATTTTTATTTATCAATTTTAAAGAAATTGACAAATAAATATATTTGAAACTTTTGAATTCCCAATTCTTATGTCTAAATATTAACCCTTCGGATTTTATAGAAATATCCAACACTTTTAAATAAATCAATCTTACGATAATCCTTTGACCCCGGGCCCACATACATAGTCAACAGCCAATCCAATATGCCCATCATACCATAGTAAACTTCGCGCAAGTCCAGCATCCGATTACTGTTAGATTAGCAAGCTTCCAGATCAACGGCGTATATACATATTTCTCGACCTTCGATGCCGAACGTTAACGTGCGATGGTCTGTCGTTCCTGTGTTAATCTTCACACATCTTCAACAAATAACGACCGTCCGATGACCCCTTTCCAGATCAACGATGCTCAACGATATCGCTGGGCGTCCTGGGTCGAACTATAATGCGCGATGGTGCATAGTGAAAAGCGGTTTTGTAAAATCGTACAGGGACGCGTGTCGCCCGTTTTATGGAATCGCTCCCCACCTCTTGAATACCGCTTGCCCATTGAAAGCAGTGCGATGAAAACCATAAACTGCCTTCATTGTTCCTCCTTCGTGGTTCCACCCTTCGCTCAAGGTTCCGTTCATGATTTCAAAGGGTTAGTCTAGGATTTTGCTATAGCTCTGGTCTATCTTTGGCAGGATTTCCAATAATCAACGAACAAATGTAGTTCTCTTCCGACGGGATTTCCTTACAAAAATTAACTCGTGACAATTCAATTTCATTCTTCAATTCTGTTATGGTATATATATAACATATCAACCTTCCATTTTAGAGTTCTATCCTGTCACAGTTTCGCTTCTACCTGTACATTTAAAAACCTCATATCTCTGCCACCATAAATCCTCAATAGGATTTCACTTTTAACTCCATACGCAGAGACTCATACAGAGGTTCAGGGGATTCCATACCAGAATTACATCAGTCAATACATATAATACACATATCCCTAGCTCTGCAACAATGATTTCGTTCCTCTTCGGACACCGTAGGTATCTTCTGCCCATTATGAAATTGATCACATAGGTCATATATATTCTAGATTTACTCATCCAGACTTAACACAATGCCACAGTTCTTCATTAACATATACAAATCTTGGCCAGATATTCAATTTGTCCTTCAATCTATTACCTTGTCTCTTGTTAGTAGCTCTCTCTCATCTCCTTTGCAAACTGTATTAAACCCCTAATTCAACTCTACTATTCTGTCTTTAATTCCTCTGTTTCATCTACTGCCTCTGCTACCTTTGTCTCTTTTGCCCCATGGATAGTTGTTCCTATCTTTGCCAATTCCTTTGCCATCAATGACAATATTTACAACACTATGGTGTAGGTATCAAACATAGACTACAATTGTGTAAGCTCCATATAATCCACATGAACAACAAAGAATTTCTTAACCTGACCCAGAAGGAAAAATTCCTTATGCAGTGCAGCTATTATGGTCTCTGCTTTCAGCCAGGAGGTTTTGTCTAGTGTTATGTCTGCCCTGCACATGATTTCTGAAATTTTTTGATCATAGGCCATTAGGGGAAATAATGCACCTGACTATGGATCCCAACATGGCAGGAGTCCAGATTCTACCAACTAATTCCATTCATGATCAAACCTTTCCACTCCCTTTGCTACCAGTGCTAAAAACCCCAAAGTGTTCACGTGTGCGTTCTCTTTCTGAGTGATTTTACTAACGTCCATAACCATCCTGAAGCGATTGATCACTCCCTGTGTACGCAATTCCTCAGGTAAGATCTCATTGAGGTTTAGGATATATTTCTTAGCTATTGATGCCTTCTATTCTCCTTCCCTGCATCCAACCTCCAATTGGGCCTTAAAATTGTGAATGGAAATCTTCTTGTCATTGACCTGCACAAGAAGCTCCCAATGTTTCTTGACCTCTGCTATGATCCCCCCCCAGAAAATTCATATCGCTTCTATGATTGACATTTTACCTTTGATCTACTCTTCTAAGTCTCTGATAGACTTCTCATGATTCTTATCTTCCTTGCGGAAGTTCTCAACCTCTTTCTCTAGGGATGAAACCTTCTTCTGATTTTCTTCTTGCATGGCCTGGGCTTCGTCTAAGAGATAGCGAATGGAGTGGGTCTCATATTTTGACATCCTTAGATCGGCCAAGGCCTTCATAAGCTGCTCTGGGACAATTTGGGGATCTCCCGATATAGGAACCACACATGTATTCTCGTCCCATTTGAGTTGCAATTTTGACAATCTCTCCTTAAGTCCAACAATACTTTTATCCTTCTGAATGTTCTCTTCCTGCTGTTGAGCAAGGGAATCCACCAGAACCGTGTTTTCCTTTTCTACCTGGACAAGTTCCTCGGTTTGAATATGTTCAACTTTCTCCTCAACTCTTGTACTTCCAAATCTAATTGGTAAGAAGGGCTTGCAGTGTTACATTGGTATCAATCTCCTTTTCCTCTTCTCATTTTCTTGGTATTCTCCAGCTAGGTAGTGACAACCTTAATGCTAATCCTTTCTCTTTTTTTATTTTCCTTCACTTGGTTCATCTTCCTTTCAAGATTCTATAGGGAAACTATATGCTTCACTACCTCGGTCTGTAGCATGTCCCTGATACATTGGTGCAAATCCAACTTATCTATCAGGGGAATGTTGCCCAGATTTAGAATTATTTCTAGAGCTCTGTATTGGGATCTCGTAGGTGATGGCTACAAATCCGACTACTGAATGACCAACATGAGCTGTTATTTATCCATATTCAGCACAGAGGAAAGCCTAGGATGGTGTTTATCCACGAACTGAGAAATTTTGGCCCTCAACCTTTCTCTTGCGAACTTGTTCCTGGTCTTAATCTCATCCCTTGCTTCATGTCTGCCCAATGTGACTGCCTGTGAAATTTATGAGGGGGTTGAAGACGAGGCAGAGTCTAAGGAGAGTAGAAAGCCTAAATTTCCTTTTTCAGGACCCCTAAGCACAGGGACTTCATCATGAGATAACTCGGCCTCCAAGTCATATAGACCTTTGAGTCTCTGTTTTTTACTAGGGTGAGTTTTATCATCAACATCCATGGACTGTTGACTCCCGGGAGGGTCTCCCTATTCCTGCTCTTATACCTTAATGAGCAAATTATCTCCTTTTCCTTCGATAGCTGAGGATTCGGCCTCCATATGTGCATCCATAGGCCACGATTAAGGTTAGCCTTCCATTCAATGAGCAGCCTAGGTTCATGCGTATAAGCTGTTGATTTTATTTTCTTCTTCCTACTGGTGAGGAATCCCTTAGGGTCATAGTGGCAGACATCTCCCTGAGGGAAGTTCATCTCCTGCAACATATTTTCCATAGTGGGGAGGGCATGCCTTGAACTAATGGTGAAAGGGTTAATTGAATTTGGTATTTTGAAGATGTGTCCCTTCTTCGTAGGCATGAGGTGGACTTGGTCGGCATTGAAGACCTGTCGGATTTATTCGAGGGAAAAAACCCGCATGGATGGGAACACTAATAGGTGGTAAGGGGGCACCTTTCCATCGTAGACCTTGATCTCGGTGTGGTCTTCAAATAGGTACCAATCACCTGTGCAGTCCATTTCGCTAAACTGGAGCCATTCCTTCTACTCAGCAAAGATTTTGGGCAGGGGGATGTCATGTATGATGACATAGGCTATGGACATGAAATCATTAATGAATTTTTCATACCCCTTCCCCTCTGGCTGCTGGTGAACTACCAGAGTCCACTCGAAAATGGATCTGGGTTGGTCATTTCTCCTACAGAACCTGCTCAGGCCTAGATCTTCAACTTTATCCGCGTGATCAAATTAGAACGGGTAAAAAATGAGTGAGAAATATTTGAAAGAACAGGAGGAAGACATCTCTTGGAATTGAGCCTTGATAGCCGAGGCTAGAAAGGAGGGGATATCCAAAAGGATCTATGCCTACATCATGAGGCTTAGGAAAGCTATACCCGCCTTAGTCACCTGCTCAGCATATTCAAACCCTAACATCCTCGAGATGACCGCTAGAATAGGCTGTAAGTTGCTTTGGAAATTTGATAGGGGAATAGAATCTATGTGAGGGAAAGATAATAAGTATGAGTCAAAGAGAATATTGAGGAAAACACTTTGTTTTTCCCAGGTTTAATTTGAGAAATAGCAGGAGAGTGTGACCTTAGAGAACTCAACACAGTCCTAAGCGGGAGGGTAAAAAAAGGGCTTTCCTTATGAGTTGGGGGGTAATCTTGAGGATCTTCGTACCCCAGGTGGAAATGAAAATGTACTTACCCTCGAAATAGGCCTCCCCGAGCCAAATAATAAATTCTGGGAATGGATGTGTCGTCGAGGCAATTTGATAATACATACCTAACTCAACGACCCTAAATATATCCTTGCCTCTTCACTGAAAGTCGAAAAACTCAGCTCTAGTGCACGCTACTTTGAAGGGATAGATTGGATCATAGAGTTGGGCATGAGCATCAGTGAGGGGTTCGCGTCCAGTAGCAGTACTAACCTTGTGGGCTTGGGGGATTTCGAGTGGAGAACGTTTCAGTTTTTCCATGACAATTCGAAATAAAACTGAAAGGGAAATAGAAAAAGTGAAAACGACAAAATACCTGAAATAGCAGTGAGGTAGCAGGGGGGAAAAATGACACGAGAGTGAAAGCGACCAGTAATCGAGTTTTTAACTTTCTTGATAGAGAAAAATACTAGTAAATAACCAGTAATATTTCACAATCAAGAGTAAAACACGCTACGGAAAGCAGGGTTTTACTAAGTATCAAAGCGGGGTGACACTTGTAGGGTTGACATTGTAAGGACGTTGACAATGAGACACGTGGCGGCAGGTGGTTGGTTGGCAGTAGCCGGGTAGCTAGGGGCCACATGCTGGACAAGGTAGATATTGGCCTTCATACCGCCTCTGAGATTTACCTTACCATGAGATTACCTGAGCCAACTGCTGATTGTGGTGAGCCCCTTGATTTTCGGCAGGGTGGACAGAGGTCTCCATCCCCTTTTGTGTTCCCCCTGTAACCACTCTGATTGGCCTAGAGTAAATATGATGTCACCACCTCCAGGGGGTCATCTCCCACCACCTTAGTGCCTTTTGGAAGGCGACATAATATTTTTTAGCTGTTGGTACTTGGCGCGTGGTTCCGTTGCCGAACTGTGCGTGCTGCCTTAGTGAATAATCTATGTGGTATCACCACGTTCGTTCTTTGAAAGACACTTCTATGATCTTTACTGTTCCCCATCCTCTTGGCCTGCATTTTTCTTCTTATTTATGCAACAACTCCTTTTATTTATCAGTGAGGTCACAAGACAATATTGGCTCCACTTGGGGATGTCATGCTTGCTCCCAAGGGTGTCGAGAAATTCGTAGACCATCTTCTTGTGCATTTGTTAATATACTTGGGGCATCTTCAAAAATTCAAGTACTCCTAGAAAGAGTTAAAACAAAAATATATGGGAAACTAAAAATGAAATATGTATATACAATGGGCCCTTGTGGCCACTGTCAATATTGAAAGTAGGGCTTGAGGAATTTCCCATTCATGGGAATTTCAATTAGGTCCCCCTCCAAATTTTCCAATACGAAGGTGTTGTTTTCCTTTACTTTAGCCACCTTGAAAGGTCAGAACCAGAGTGGATCAAACTTTCCATGTCTACCCTTGTCTGTCCGTCTAACGTCCCACCTCAGTACCAGGTCTCCTGCTTGAATTTCCTTATCTTTTGTTCATTGATCAAATAAGGATTTCATTTTCTCGTGATAGTCATCCAACCTGATGTTCACCTGGGCTCGAGTTTCCTCTATTTCAATAAGCTAATTCATTATCCTAATGAGATCATTTATTTCCTCTTCACTATCTTGTAGAAACTCGGTGACGGGTAAATCGAGTTGAATGGGGAACATTGCTGCTTGGCCATATACCATTTCATAAGGAGACTTTCTTGTGGATATTTTACTGGTAATGTGATTTTCCAAAAGTGTAAACTTAAGCTCAAAGTCCTAGTTCTTCTGATTCTCACTTATGGCCTTTTTCAGAGTCCTTACCAAAGTCTTATTTGATGACTCGGCCAAATCGTTCCCCTGGGGATAGTAGGTCATAGAATGTCCCAGAGCAATGTTATACTACTGGAAAAAGTGTATGAACTTGGTGGACCTAAAGTCTTGGGTGTTATCAGTGGTAATTTTAGTTGGGCATCCGAACCTAGCTATTATGTTCTCCTCCATAAATTTGATCACCACCCCATCTATGACGTTTCTTGCAGGCATTGCTTCGACCCACTTGGTAAAGTAGTTAGTGGCAGTGAGTATACAACAGTGTTGATTACTAGAGGCTGGATGGATCTCACCAATAAAATCCATGCCCCATTGCCTAAACAACTCTTCGACATGTACGCGGATCAGTGGTAGTGTGGAAAATTTTTGTTTTCTTGCAAAAGTTTGGAATTTTTCACATGCCTAGACATGAGCGCAAATACATCCAAATGATTGAGGCCAGAAGAAACCCACTTTCAGGATTTTTTGAGCGGTAGACCACTAGTTGTAATGTCTGCCACATACACCATCGTGGAATATGGCCATCACCTCATCCACCTCCTGCTCTGTTAGACATAGTACAGAATTCCTGAAGGGTCCCTCCAATACAATTGTCCATTTGCCATGACATAATTCTGTGATTTTAATCTCAAGGTGTGATACTTAGCCTTATCAAAGCTGGGGGGACATCTCAGAGTAAGGAGGTACTCTACCACAACTTTGTACCATGCGGAGAGAAGGTATTTTACGTGTGTCTTATGTACTGAGGTTTCTATTCCGGGTTGTACTTCTGTAACCTCTGATACTTCTCCTCCTTCCATGGATAGATTAATACCCAAGGCCTAGAAAATGGACTCTGATAATATTTTAACCAACCCTTGTCCTTTAATGAGCTTAGTGGGTCTGATATATAACTCATATTCCTGAATTTTGGCAATCCACTTGCCCCTCTTTCCCTCACTGTCCCCTTGTATTAAAATGTCTTTCACTGTCACTATAGGGACATAGGAAGTTACGGTTGATTGCAATAGATATATACGAAAAAATTTAACGATTTGACAAGGGCATAGGCCTTCTTTTCCGGGATATTATATTTTAATTCTGAGTCTTGCAAGACCTGACTGAAGAATGCAATCAAATGTTCGTGCCCTTCTTCGTTTTTTTGCAACAGTACTGCAACTACTATGTGAGGGAAGGCAAAAGAAAAGATCATGAAAGACTTGTTGTAATTAGGGCCTGCCAGCACTGGAGCTTTAGCAAAAGCTTGTTTAATTATGTTGAAAGAAGTCCTTGACTGGGGGGTCAATTTTACTTCGTTATCTTTTTTTAGCATCTCTGTAATGTGTCAGATGATCTCAGCATAGTTTGGAATAAACCTCCTTGGGAAATTTATTTTTCCCAAGAATACCTAGATTTACTTTTTATTCCATGGCAGTGAAATGCCATTGATCACTTCTACCCTTTTCGGGTCAATTTTTACTCCGTCCTTAATCACTATGTGTCCCAACAGCTTCCCTTCCTCCAAAGCGAACATGGACTTTTGAGGGTTCAATGATAGACCATATCTGCGACACTTCTCAAAGGTCCGATGAAGATGTTCAATGTGCTCAGCATCACCTTTTGAGAACATAGTGATATCGTCCAGATAAATCACTATGAATTTATATTTCTCTCCTACGAAAGCAATATCCATCGCACATTGAAAGGTGGCACCCCCATTGATCAAACCGAATGGAATACGGGCGTACATGAAAGTCCCCCATGGTGTGGTGAACATTGTTTTATTCTAATATTCGGGGAGAACCGCCACCTGATTATAGCCAGAAAAACCATCCATAATGGACATTTGGGAGGATCCCACCACCTTTTGTAAAATGTGATCCATCTTTGGGAGAGGCTAATTTTATATGAGTGAAGAACTATTGAGATTTTGAAAATCTACAGATAATATTATCTCCCTATTCTTCTTCCTCACTGGGACCAGGTTGGCCACCCACTCTGAATATCTCAGCGGAACAATGATTTTAGCTCGCAACATCTTCTTAATCTCTTTCTCAATTGCTGGGAAAAGCAATGGATTCATATGCCTCAGCTTCTGCTTATGAGGCTTGGCTGGGATCTAGGACAGATTTACCACCAAATATTTTAACAAGCCTAGGAACTTAACCCTCTTGGAGTCAAAAAAATACAAATATTTATATGGACAGGAAATTTGCAGCCCTAACTGTCCATGACAGACAACGACAGTAAGTTGTGTGAAGCCTCCAAATCTAACATGCAGTTGTGTAGCAACAGATCATGAATGACCATAGATATATAGAATGGGGGGGTTGTTGAGTCCAACTCTTCTACATGAGGGCCAGAGACTACCATGGGCCTTTCTTCCTGGAGATTGAGGTTGTTAGGGAGAGGAAATACTCCATGGGGGAGCATGAATTGGGATACTTGAGCTTTATACGAAGGCTGTTTTAAAAGCTCGAGCAGGGGAATAGGGATTTTGACCTTTTTGAACTCTTTCTGGAGGTTGAAGACTGTAGGATTCCTTTCTGTAATGATTTTCTTCTGTTGCTCTTTAGGATGCGAGGGTAAGTTTAGGGCCACAACAAAAGACTTGAGATTCACAAGGGAATCGGGGACTGGATTTGTAGAGGAAGAGGCATTTTCTTTGTGGTGAATAGGCTCTTCTATGGGCTTTTCCCCCTTGCTGATAGGTTTGGGAGAGGCCTGCTCTTTTTGTGTAGATTCTTCCTCCTACTCTTGCACTCGGGTCCTCTTCCTAGAGGATCTAAGGTCATACTTCTTATGGAGTTGCACTTGCATAAAGTCCACAAATTTCCTGTAGTAATCATCAATATCCTAATCTTCTGGGGGGACTTCCTTCTCTTCTAACTGTTCTTGCAGAGTGAGCTCCCCCTCTTCATCTTCTGAGTAAGAAAGAAATTGATCTTCTTGAAAATCAGGAACTTCTTCAGTTTTCCCTTCTACTTGCCCTTCTAAATAGAGAGGAGGCTAGATATGATTGTGTTACTCCTTTCTATCCCGCTGTAATATTTGCAAAGGTGGCTTCCAGTACTATGGATTGAAACCACGATTACGGGCCATCTGGTTAGGTCGAGGAGAAGAATTCTTAGCCTCCAACTCAAGTTTCACTAGCTTGTTGGAGAGGTTTTTGATCATCTTGTTCATCTCTTCAATCTTATACTCTGATGATTCTCTCTCTTTATTAGAGGAAGAAGCCTCCTCCTTATTCCTTCTTATGGTATCATGCTCTGCTCTTCCTTTGAATTTTCCGGTAGATGAAAAAAAAAATCGCCTCTACCTCTAGAGCATTAGTTTGGATCTGATATAGGGATGCAGACTTTCTTTCTCTCGAAGTGAATCCAAACTCAGACTCAAATGCTCCAGTAAAAACCACTTTGGCAGCTGCTTGAGGAGGTATTATTTATGTGGGTAGATTATTGTACATTTTAAACACTGTTACCGATGAAATAGGTAACCTGACCTCAAAACGGGAACTCTAGCCCAAAAACTCTCAAAAAACATGAAAAAACACCCCCCAACAAAAAACTGTGTCTTCCAGAAAGCACTTGTTTTTTTTTGAAGGTCAAATTTCAACATTTTCTAAAATTATGCTAAAAAAAAAATTGTTTGTTGAAAAAAGGATTGAAAAAACACCCCTAAAAAAAAAAGTGTGTCTTCCAGAACGCACTTCGTTTTTTTTGAAGGTCAAATTTCAACATTTTATAAAATTATGGTAAAAACAAAATTGTTTCTTGAAAAAAGGATTGAAAAAACACCCTCAAAACAAAACCAGTTGATGCTAGAATAACAAAAAAAAAAATTGTGTCATACTTTTGGCATTTTTAAAAATAGAAGTAACATTTTTTAATTTTTAAAATTCAAACATTAAAAAAAAACCTAAAATTTAAGAAAAAAATAAATTTAAAAAATAAAAACATTTAAAAGCTTAAAATTTAAAAATATATGAAGATAAAAAAAATAAAAATAAAAAAAAGTAAAAATTTTAATTCAATCATAAAAAAAAAACCTAAAATTTAAGGAAAAAAAATTTAAAAAATAAACAAAAAAAAAATTAAGATTAAAATTTAAAAAAATATAGAAATTAAAAAATAAAAATAAAAACAAAAACAAAATATTAAATTTAAAAAAAAAAACAAGTTAAAAAAAGAAGGAAATTATAAAAAATTAAATATAGAAATTAAATTTAAAAAGAAAAAGAAAATGCTTATTAAATTAAAAAAGAAAAAAATTAAAATAAATAATTAAATTTAAGGAAATATATTAAATTTTAATAAATTTAAAAATTCAAAAAAAAAAAAAAAACACTATTCAAATTAAAAGGAAAAAAAAAGAAAAATTAATTAAAAATAAAAAAGAAAAATAAAATACAATGAAAATATTAAATTTAAAACAATATATATTAAAAAAACAAATAAACTATAAAAAATAAATTAAATTTAAATTATAAAAAATAAAATATATATATGAACTTAAATTAAAATAGGTATATACATCAAATTTTATTAAATTAAAAAGAAAAAGGTTAATATTAAAATAACAAATTAAATTTAAAAAACAAAAATATTAAATTTTAATAAATAAATGAATAAACAAATAAATTTTGAAAGAAAAAATAAATTTTAAATATAAAAGAAAAAAAAAATTTTGTTAAACGAAAAACTTTAAAAACTTTAAAAATCAATTAAAAATGGAAAATTGAAAAAAAGGAAAAAAAAAATTAAAAAAAAGAAAATAAAAAAAATTAAGTTTCATTAAAAAAAAAATCTAGTTTTAAATACACAATTTTAATTGAAATATAAAAATATAAAAATTTTATGTAATTAACAAAAAAAATAAAATAAAAAAGTAAAACATTTAAAAAAATTATTAAATCCAAATAAATTAAAAAATATATATATAAAATTCATTGAATTTTATAAAATTATATTAAAAAACTAAACGTAAAAGTTAATAACAAAGAAAAATTATAAAATTATAAAAAAAAAAAATCAATTAAATAAAAAAAAGGGGCAAAATTTAATAAAAATTATTAACAAAAATAATAATAATAATAAATTAAAAAAAAAAATAATAAAATTAAAAAAATTTAAAACAAAACGAATTTTATTTTAAATAATTAAAAAACAAAATTAATATTTTGAAAAAAAAAAAATCAATTAAAAAAAAAAATTAAAAAAAATCAATTAAAAAAAAAATGGTGGTGGTGGGGGCGCGGCCCGACCACTAGGCGGCAATGGCCGGCCGGGCGGTGCCACGGGGGCGGCCCAGCCAGCCTCTCGGCCCCCGACGGGCGGAGGGCCGATTCCGCGACCGCCCGCCCCGACCACCACCACATTTTTTTTTTAATTGATTTTTTTTTTAATTTGTTTTTTTTAAATTGATTTTTAAAATTTTTTTTTTAAAATTGATTTTTTTATTTTTTATTTTTATTTATTTATTTTTAAATTTCAAAAAATAAATTTTGTTTTTCAAAAAATTAATTTTTTTTTTAATTTAATATTTTTATTTAAAATAAAATTCATTTTTTTTTTTTTAAATTTTAATATATATATACATCTATTTTTTATTTGATTTTATTTTTATTTTTTATTTTTTTTAATTTTTAATATTTTTATTTTAATTTGATTTTTTTTTTAAATTTTGAATTTCAAAAAATTTAAAATTATTTTTTTAATTCAATTTTTTAATTTTTTTTTATATTTAATATTATAGAATAATTATTTTTTTAAATTTAAAAATTAAATTTTTATTTTCTTTTTCTTTTTCAATTTTAATTGTTTTTTTTTTAATTTGTCTTTTTTTGTAAATTTTAAAATTTGTATTTTTTCCTTATTATTATTATTTTTTAAATTTAATTTTTTTTTTTTTTTTTTTTTTTTTTCTAAATTTTAATTTTGTAATTTTAATTATTATTATTTTTTTTAAATATATATATATTTTTTAATATATTGTTTTTTTTAATAAGTTAGAAAAAAATGTTTTTGATTTTTTTGTCAATTTTTGTTTTTTTTCTTTAAATTATGTGTTTTTTTTCTTCAAATTTTGTCATTTCCTTTGATATAATTTTCAAATATTTTTGTTTTATTTATTTATTTTTGTTTAAATTTTTTATTTTTATGAGCTATTTTTGTTTTTTTTTACATTTTTATTGGTTTTTTTATTTTTTTTATATATTTTTTTTTATCTAAGTTTTGTGTTTTATTACCAACATGAAAATCACCACTCTAAAAAAAAAAGGTTGATGCAGCATCAATACGTTTCAAAATTAGCATGAAAATCACTGCTCTAAAAAAAAAAGGTTGATGCAGCGTCAATACGTTTCAAAATTAGCATGAAAATCACTGCTCTAAAAAAAAAAGGTTGATGCAGCATCAATACGTTTCAAAATTAGCATGAAAATCACCGCCTAAAAAAAAAAAGTTGATGTCGCATCAATACATTTCAAAATTAGCATGAAAATCACTAACATTTTAAAACAAATATTCATACTTCATAAATAAAAATTTTAAAGTGTCAAAAATGTGCACCAAAAAAAAAAATGGTGATTCTGCATCACCACTTTTCAAAATCGGGTGCTTTTTAGCTACCAAAAAAAAGTAGGTAACATTGCGGTTACCTATTTCATCGGTAACATTGTTTTTATTGAATCTTTTTATAAACTCCGTTACATCTTCATTGTGCTTCTTCTTCAGGGAATTGAACTATGTGAGGATGTAACCATGATCCCTCTTTTCTCCCCATTTTTGTGTAAACACATTCTCCATTTCCTCCCAAATGGTGATTGTAAGCAAGAGATTTAAACCACTTTTAGGCTTCTCCATCCAAGGATTGGACGAAAAGCCTTAACACTATGTCCAGGTGTTCCACATTGACATTTTTAGCAAAGGCACAAAATTAACCAATATGCTTCTGAGCAAAGGTATTGTCTTCCCCAGTGAACTGAGGCAAGAGCTTTAGATAATCTTGAGGCACATCATTTAAAACTTGATTCAGGGCCAACAGGGCATATTTTTTGAGGAGAAAACCCAACACAGCCATGAGGGGCGGTAGTGGTGGATTATGAGGGGGATTCTAATGGATTACAATAGGTATTTGTTGAGAGAGAATTTGTATATTCGTTTGAGATGAATTCTAGAGTATGGTAACTTCTTTTACTTGGCCTCTGGGGTGAGACATAAAGGAGGCACAGAGGTATTTACTGACTCGACTTCATCTTTTATCTCAGAGCTGGCTAGAGTAGATTTTTCTGGGGGATATTCAAGTGCTCGGGCTGTAAAGCTAGGGCCACAAACTTCAACTTTCTGAGATGAAGACGAAGAATCTTCTAGTGAGAATGAGGGTAGTTCTTTATGAATGGGTTACTTTTCTTTCCAAATTATCTTGAAAATAATTTTTTCAAGATCAGATACAGACAAAGTCCTTAGCTAAGAGGTATCTGACGTTAGGTGTGGCTTGGTGTAAGTCAAGATTGCGGCTGATACAGATTTACTTAACAGTGGAGTCGCCAAGGTGAGGGTTGTGCAACTCTCAACCCTTCGTTCTCACCTAATTGAAGGGTGAAGACAATTTCGTATTCTAGGGAAAAAAATTTCAACTTTGTTCCCCGACAACAGCGCCAAAAAGATGTTATTACTCCTAGAGACAGTGTTGAATCCTGAATAAGTATTCACTGGGAAGAAACCAAACGTGAATCATCTCTGAATTTTCGGTTTCCTGTCTATATTCATATACCAAAGGACAAGAGAAAGAAGTTGGATGCATCAGGCATGAAGGGTACATTTGTTAGCTACAATAATTCTTATAAGGCCTATATGATCTCCATAAAAGAAGGACACTTAATAAAATTAAGTCTAGATGTGATATTTGATGAAAATATTTCATTTAAGAAATCAAGGGATCTCCCCGTGGACTCTCATGATGAATAAATTCTGGTATTTGAAGAGGAAATTACTAGGGAGGAATAAGAATCAAATTATGATGATGAAGGTCCCAGTCAACCTATAAAACTTATGCTAGTTTCGAAGACTATAAATATACCTAATTGGTTGAAATCTACTCGATTATATGGAGAGGGACATGGAGTGGATAACGGATAATTTAGGGAAAGAAAGAATCCAGAAATATATTCTTGGTATGAAACACATATGATAAATCTAATAGAAGTAGAGCCATCCACCTTTAAATAAGTTGTCAATTATCAAGAATGGAAAGATGTGATGAATGAATAATATCAACCAATAATGAGGAATGAGATATGGGATATCATAGTTAGGCCTAAAGAAACATATGTGGTAACTTGCAAGTGGTTTTACAAGATAAAGCATGCAACATATGGAAGAATTAACACGTATAAGGAAAGATTTGTGGCTAAGGGCTTCTCTCAACAAGAAGGAAATTATTATGAAGAGACATTTTCTCCAACAAAAAGGTATACAACTATACAATCACTGGTCTCTTTTACGAAATCAATGTGATGTAACATTCATAAAATGGATGTCAAGAATGAATTACTAAATGGAACAATTGATGAAGAAGTCTATATAGAGAAATCCTTTATATTTGAAGTCAAATATAGAGGAGCAATATGTCTGTAGTTTGAAGGAGGCATTATTGTACTTTAATCACGCACCAAGGGAATGGCATCCAAGAATGGATGCATACCTATAAATATTGGGGTTCACAAAGGGATATGTTCATCCAAATATCTACATCAATGTTGTAAATGGTGAGTATCTAATTATTATTCTGTATGTGGATGATCTTCTCTTGACAGGTGTATAAGGTCGAGTCCAAGAATTTAAGAAGAATCTACCAACAGAATTCAATATGAAGGATCTTGGGTTGATGCAGTACCATTTTGGACTAGAAGTCCGACAGGGACCTAATTATATATATATATATATATATATATATATATATATATATATATATATATATATATATATATATATATATATATATATATATATATATATATATATATATATATATATATATATATATATATATATATACACGTCAAGGAAAGTATGTGATGGAGATGTTGAAGAGGTTTGAAATGATGGATTCCAGACTAATGAAAACCCCGATGATTAGAAACTTAAAAAGAAAAGGGAGTTTTGAATCAATCCTAGTGCATTCGACGAGTTATAGATAATTGATTGCCTCATTAATGTACTTGGTGAATAATCGACCATACATATGTTTTATAGTGAATGTTGTCAGTAAGTTCCAAGTGGAGATAAAGAGTAATAATTGAATATATGCCAAGAACATTCTGAGATATCTGCAAGGAACAATCCACTATTTCCCGAAATATGAAAGAAGTAATGATATCCACTTGATTGGATATACCAATTTAGACTCGGGAGGTAGTGAGCAGGATGGAAGGAGAAATATAGGAGGATGTTTTAGTTTGGGATCCTCGATGGTCTCTTTGGATGAGAAGAAAACAAGAATCAAATGCTTTGAGTAGTGTTGAGGCTGAATATATTGCAGCCCATATAGTGAGAAGAGAATTTGTCTGGTTGAGGAAGTTATTGTCTAACTTATTTGAAGGACCAATCGACCCTTCAATGATACATTGTCATAGCACGAGTTGCATAATATTGTCTGAATACCTAGTGTTTCATGGAAAGAAAAATAATATAAACCACAAGTATTACTAAATTTGTAAGATATTACAAGATGTTGTGTTGTAGCTACAATCTATCTCCATCGATGAGAAGGTAGCTGACATATTGAAAAAATATCTTCGTAATAAGAAGCTTGTGTATTTGAGATATAATCTTGGTCTGGTTGATATATCCTCCCTAGTTGAGAGGGAGAGATATGCACAACATTATTTTCTTCACTTACGAAGATATAATGGAGGATTAGGTAAGCATATAGCATATGATACACTTCGAGGATGAGGTATAAAATCCAATATAAGAGTAGTTGAGGACCAATATTATTCGAGGACTACCTATCCATGACAAGAATATTCCAAGGAAGGACATAATTTGTGAACTCTCGGGTGGGGTATGTGCCTGGAGAGACAATGATGATGGTGTCTATAAATCATTGGTCTCGACAACATTGTGCTATGATCTTGTGGAGAGATAGAGTTGTTTGTCAAGGCCATTCTATTTGACAATGTTAGTTTTTATGATGTTAGACAGAGGGGTTACCAATCCAAATATTCTTATGAGATCTATTCAGATTGAGAATGTCCATGTACCATTTATGAATACCTCTGTAGTTAAGACGAAATGTTGAAAAATGTGTAACTAGGTTTGGTCTTCATAAATATGAAATGTACTTTTGATTCTTGTATTTTGTAAAAATAAAGAAAAATTCTTATTGTTCTTTTTGGAGTGTGGGTTTCATGCTCAAGGTAATTTATTTTGGAGTTCAAACAACAATTGAGCTCTTCTAGGGTTTGTCTTAGGTCAATAAGTCAAACGTGTCATTGTCATACGTCAAATATCCCATAAATCACATTGTAACTTGTAAAGAAAATTATTTTTGTCATTTAAAGTGTCGAAATACCCTTCAAGACCATGTCAGCCTGACAGCTAAGAAGGTAGCCTATTTTCTGGAGCTATGTCGACCTTAAGAAGCCTATATTGAAGAAGGGAACTCGAACTCCTTGATACACATTGATCAATCACTCATCCAAGTGAAGGAGAAGAATAAGAAGGCTATCAAAGAAGGAAGAGGATGAAGAAATATTTTTTATGGTCTAATTATCTCTCATGTGTGTGAAGAAGGAAGGTTAGGGTTTGTTGCTTTAAGGTAAAAATTTTCTATATGCTCGAAGATTATCTGTTTTCCTAGAAGAATGAACTAATAGGTCACCTACTAGCCCTAGAAAATGAATCAAGGAAATTGAGGTTGTTGGGAGGCCTTGGAAGGCTAATTTCACTCACATGTGTGGACGCAGTAGCAGTTGTAGGGGCCTAAAATTTCATACCTGCATTAGAGGCCAAAATTTTGAAGTTGGGGATCAAATTTCTGCTGGTGGAAGATATTTTACTAGGTTTGCATTGGATAAGAGAAGAACATCATCAAGAAAGGTTATACTTTGTCTTGGAGTGTAGAGGTCTCGGAATTCGTCAATTGAAGAATCTATAAGAAGATAAGAGATTTTGCAGGTTTTGTGCTCAAGTCGAGAGGTTTTGGCCCTGGCTTGAAGCCTACATTTTGTATTCTTTGGCACTACTATTGTTCTTTTTTTGGTAGTTTTTTGATGATATAACAACATAATGATAATTGAAGAAGCCAATAAGTAAGAAAAATTAAACAGACATCGAAAGTAGTTATCATATAAAGAGAAATATTCCTAACATTTTACCTATATATTTCTCAACAATGTCAATGACTCTAGTCCTCTCTCTACATGAATTGTAGCTAGACTTTCATCTCTTCACAACAGGGTTTTGGTTAATGGTTTAGAACATGGTTATAGTTTCAAGGTTTGATCCCCATGTCTTTTTTGCTTCTGGAAGGTTTTGAGCTATCAACATAGGTTTTATTTTTTTTATTTACATTTGTTTTTTTCATTATAATGATACTTCTACCTGTGTGGATTTTCTTGCACATATGGTCACGGGTATTTTCAAGAGCTCACATTGAATCAAGGTTCATTCAATTTCACTTATTTTTTTCATGGGTACAAGAAATTTCCATTTTCCAAACATTTCTAAGTAATTCCAATGTCAAAGACTAAGTTGGAATTCACTTCCATTACTATTAATTATTTCCTTCTTCTTGATTTAAAATTCTTTTTTTGATTACAGGATAGGAGAGCATGGTCATGGACTCCCATGTATCCTTAATTATTTTCAGTGCCTTATACTAACACAATGAAGTTATTTATAGTGACTTTATTCCTTATTCTTTTGAATAGAGGAATCCTTTAACCAAATTCTTCTCAATTAACTTTTTTTTGGCTTTATAAGTTCGAATCTCTCCCCGTAGAGCAAGAATTTATGGTTATTCTACTTTGCATAATTTTTTTTTCTTACAAGGACATTGTTTGAAATGTTACCCTCCAACTTATTACAATTTCTTTTTTATGTCTATGGTTCTTGATTGTAAGGCCAAGATCCTTCTCTAGGGTTTCATTCACCATTAGGGTTTATGGGTTTGTAGTTCCTCAATTAGTTTAGTCAAGCCTCCTACATGGCAAGCTTCTAGATCATTTTTTTGAACACTCTTTTTGTTATAATATCTAAATGTTGTATCATTAACGAATTACAACTAATTAGTGAAAAAAACCCTCTATTTTTTAATAGTGTTCCTAGATCTGAGTTGCCATGACTTAGGTTTTTACTCTTATAGAGAATATTTTGGAACTTATTGTCTTTTAAAATGACTTATTAGAAGGATTTCAAAATTTATGCTTCTTTTGGGAATTATTAGTACACAAATGTTTTGTTGTAAGTGACATTAGCATTATAGTCAACATTCTTATCGTTTATATTAGTTCTAGAATTTTCCTTTCTTCAATGGGATTTCTTATTATTTTAACACTATGTATTATGTTAAAAGTTTTGTATGTTTCATGCAAAACTATAGAGCACTCTCGCACTATTTATTATGATACTTGAGGGTTTTTTTCATGGAAAAATGCCATTTTTCTTGTTTATTTTCTTTGAACTATCAATCCATTGTATTATTTATTCTCTATATGGTAAGAAATATAAATAATAAGAAAAATTATTTTTCTTCAAAGATTTTATATTGTTTCATGTTCTTACTCTACTATCTCAGTTGATATTTACTTATCTAGATACTATGTAATATCTCTTTTTCTAGAGATATATTACCCACCTATTTAAAATATGTATTTTGTTTGGAACTATTAAATTATAGTCTAGGTACTCGACGAGACCTGTAAAGGGACCTACCCTTTTTACCTGTGACCTAGTAAGCTAGAACCTAGGACTGTTACTAGACAAGAAAGAGTGTTTACTCTAATCACTCATTCTATGGTAACTAACTTGGTTCCTATTCCAAATTCTAATCATGTACACATATTTTTAGTGTTTGAAATAATCACATCATTTATTTTTAACTTAATCATAAAAACCAGTTAAAGTGAAACTAGTTTATTAACTAAAGTAAAATTTATTTATGATTCCTCCAAATATGAGCATTTACATTATAGGTATGCAATACTAGGTACTTATGTAATCATTTACCTTAGTTTTAGTCTCTTTTTCACTGATACAATTTACATGTTATAGGTTAGCCCTAAACATACTAGGGTACATTAATGACAATTTTCACATCATGATTTAAATGAATAATCAATCATTATTCATTCTATTCCTTCTATATCATCTATTCATTATTATCTTAAACAAAAATAAACACTTATATATTCTCCTATAGAGAATGGATTAAGAGTTATCATGGTCCTCCCAACCGTATGTTGATTTTATATCAACTAGCTACCCCTGAGCTCTACCCACTTTTGTCAGATAAAAAACTACGAGAACTTCCATTTTCTGAAAAATAATTCTCTTGAGCCCGTAAAGAAATGTATTTCTTTCTTTCTTAGGTTCTAACCAGTCTTTCTCTCCCACTAGTTATAGTTAGGAAATCATTGTATTTCTCTCCTACAAGGTTTTCCAAAAGAAATCCAACTTCATGGAATTCGTCTCCAACCATTACACACTTTTCTTTCTCTAGCCTCTCTTTTTCATTATTTAGAATTAATTCGAAATGGAGAAAATTTCTTATTCTTGTTTCCTTCCCCCTTCTAGGAATAACTAATTCCAATTGTTTCCTTGACATTTAGGGGTTAACTTCCACCTAACAACACTTAAGACATTCTCAAGAGTGTTAAAAATACACAACGTTTCATTTATCCATATTAAAAAAATGTGCATATTTATATCAAAATTACAAATATTTACAATCACTTTATTTTCCTAAACTTTTAAATTTTCTAGTCATAATAAAATGAAATAAAGGTTATCAGTAATCAACTAGGGGTGCCTCCCCTCCCATAAAAGAGATACCATCCTCGGTGTCTCCATATTCCATTATTCTTTAGAATAACATAAGAAAATATTATTTCATATGTTTTTGAATTCCTAGGTGGCCTATTTTGGCCCAAAGTGCTGCCATTTATCTTTGACGTGAGAAATGGATCTATTTCGAAGAGTAGTTTCCCTCCGATCAAAATTTGTATAGTTTAAAACTGAAATTATCCTTCTAGTTCAACCTGTACCACATTCCAATTAATTAAATGATTAAGATTACATATATATTTCTTTAACAATGATATTTGCAATACATTGTGAGTTTTACTATCAATTGGTAAATGTTAGTATGAATCTTAATCGCAAGTGTACGAAAAAATAACACTTTAGCTATGCATAAAAACCAAACCTAACAGCAAATATGTCTGCCAATATATTTAGATCTGCAATTAGTTGACCAAGATAAATGATGAAAAAATCTAGATCTATGCATTAAAATACATTGAGCAGTAAATAAAAAAGAGTTTCTCCATGCATCCAGTAGACAAGACAAAAATATGTTGAATGAATTTTGTACTAATGGCACCTAGGGAGAAAAAATAGAAGGATGTTACCAGTTCTCCTCAATGGGATGGGTTCTTGTAAGTCCCCAGCACTTCAGATCTAAAATTCCTCTCTCTTGATGGTGTAGAAAACCCAGACAAAAATGGAACTCAAAGGGAGCTCACAAGCAAAAAGATAGAAAGATATGACAATGATGGTGGATCAAAGTCAGACCAAAAGTATAGATCCAGAGTGATCTTTAGGCAACAAAAGGTAGTGAATGAATGAAAAAACCCTTCTATTTATAACAAAATATTGAGTTAGTCTAGATATTGGTGCATAATTAAAATATTATTAACCAAATCAAGATCCAAATTTTATGGAATATTTTATTAAATTTGTTAGAGGGAAAAATAATTTGACTTGGGTCAAAACCCCTTTATTTGTAAATAATAAATAAATAAATGATTTATTTATTATTTTAAGGATGTGATTGAGTAATAATCAAATAAATAATGATTTATTTAATTATTTAAGGGTGATTTAGTCAAATTTAACAAGGAATATTATTTAAATAAGGTTTAAATAATTATTCCTAGAAAATAATAAGATAAGTAACGATTTATCTAATTAATTTTCCCGTTTTGGGTTAAATATGACCAGGAATATTAATTAAACTGCTGTTTGACTAATTATTCCTTGAGGAAAATCAAACAAATGTAGATTTATTTAATATTTCCTCATGGGGTTTCCTGTTTAGACCATAAGCAACTTAATAAAGGTGGTTTGCTAAGTTATTTTTCATAGTTAAAGAAATTTTACTTAGGGTAAAATTGGTCTTACATGGTGTACTTAGGTCCATCTAATAGTAATAGGTTAGATGACCAAAAAATGGTGTAATAGTAAAGATAATTGATATGCTACTATCCCAACCCTGACCCGTATCTCAAATGTCACGTACTACCGTGGAGGTAATTTAGAACAACACCTTAGTTTCAGAGACCTCTTTCTTTTTCACACTTTCAAATATATATGCTCCCCTACTTGAAACTCTTTAGGGTTTCTTTCCATATTAATATAACATTTTTGTGTGTCATATGCCTCTTTCAAATCTTGTCTAATTTTCTTTATGATTTAATCCATATTTTGTAATAAGTTGTCTCCCAACACCAACCTGTCTTCTAACCTACTCCAACTTAAGGGTACTTAGCACTTTCTCTCATATAGTGCCTCAAATGGGCTCATTTTTAGTGAGGCTTGATAGTTATTGTTGTATGCAAATTTTACTTAGTGTAAGTAATACTCCTATTTAGCAGGTTGATTCATGATGTATATCCACAACATATCCTTTATAATTTTATTAACTCTTTCAATATTTCCATCCATTTGTGGGTTATATGCAGTACTAAAATTTGGTCATGTGCCCAAACTAGTAAATAACGAGTTCCAAAGATTTTGGGATAAACTTTGGATCTTTGTCTGATATATCTACTTTAGGTATGCCATGAAAATAAAAAATTTCCCTTATAAAAATATCAACCGCATGTGAAACTTTATATCTGGATTGCACAAAGATAAAATGTGCATATTTTGTTATCTTATTAAATACCACCATTATATAATCATGCCATTTATGTGTTGGGGGAAATCCAGTAATGAAGTCTATAGAAATCACTTCTCCTTTCCATTCTACTATGGGTAAGGGGTTTAGTAATCCATTTGGGTATCGATGTTATTTTTTTCACTTACTAACATTCCTAGGAACTAACCATGTATTCTACAACTTCCTTTTTCATTATGGACTAAAATAACTCCTTTTTAAGGGGTGTGAGCATTCTCTGTGTCTTGGATGGTAAGGTTTCTTATGGTGTTAATTTAGGACTAATCGCTTAAGGTTATCCTAATCTGGAATATACAATCAATTTTTGGAAATTAACAACCCAATTTTTTTGTTTTCATAATCAGTCCATTTATCTAGATGAATTCAATTTCCAATTATTTATAGATCTGATTATATTTATAATATATTAAGGATGCTTCTTTGACCTATTTCAAGAAATATATTTCACTTTGGCTAATGGAAATTTAATATATTTTCTTTAAACCTACACTTAAGGCATCTGCTACATCATTCTATTTCCCTTTTATGCGTCTAATTTCAAAATATATTTTCTTAAGATATCCACCCACCTAGCTTTCCTAAAATTTAAATCAAGTTGACTAAAAAAATATTTCAGACTTACATGGTTCGTGATTAGTGTAAATTTTCTCCCAATCAAATAATGTATCCACATTTTGAGGGAATGTATTACTGCTATCAACCCCATATCATATACTGTGTAATTTTTCTCATGTTATCTCAATTTCCATGACTCATAAGCTATAAAATTCCCTTTCTACATAAGCACACCCCCTAAACCTTCAAGACATGCATCTGTGAACACTTCGAAATCTTTTTCTAGATCTACTATCTTGAGTACCGTAGCAACTTGTTGTACTATACAACAACCAAGACTTGGAAATAAAGATTCATTGTTTTTGAAAAACTCAACTTGTGTTTACTAGACAAATTCAACATTCAAAACTTATGATCCGATCCAATATAGAAGGCCTTATCATAAAAAAAAAATCAAGTTTAAAAGTCCAATCGCAATCGGAGAATCGGAGATAACCCTTAAAAGAAGTTTTATATACTTATTTCAAATCCTTCGATGCGATTAGTTCGATCGGAAATCTTCAATCGCTAAGAGTTTAATTTGTTCATTTGTATAACTTCCAATGCGATGCGGCCAGTCGCAATCGAATAATCGGGATATTCTTTAATAAACTCTTTACGGTCAATTAAAATTCCCCGATCCGACGCGCGTTATTACAATGAACGCTTTCAAAAGAAAATCAAACATTTGTTCATTTAGAATCTTATATGGTAGACCCCACCATTAGAGATCGGAAAAGTTTTCAATCGGAATCGACCAATCGAGAAAAACGTATTGTGATCTTTATGTGCCATTCGAAAACTTTCGATGCGATTGATAAATGTCATTTATTGCATGTGAAAAGTTCAGAATGGATGAATATTTTAATATTTCACAAGCGCCAAATCTCAATTTGTACGAGGGCATTCAATAACGAATCAAATGAATATTGTTAATGATTTGGTTTTAATACATGAGTGTGACCCAAAGGGAGCATTTACGTGGTATACGAAACAAATAAATAAAAATCATAAGTTCATAAATCATCCCGTTTGAGTTGCTTGTTTGTCACGACTGAGAGTTTATTGTCTTGCAGAACCAAAGAACACTAAGCCCGTTCGTTCACAGACAAAGGGAAGCAATAACAAACGCAGAAATGTTGAAGAGAGCGAGAAGAAACAAGACTGCTGTTCCAGTTAAGTTTGTTGAGACTCCTACGGTTTCAAAAGAAAAGCCCACAAAACTAAGACTAGTCACAGATACATCATGCCAGGGGCTTGGGAATATGATGTGGGAAGGAGTCTACAACCTATTAGAAAGAGAAAACCCCAAGGTCACAGTGGAAAAGGCATCAGTTCCAGACGAAGATAGCTCAAATTCTGACTCCGAGATCACTGAAAAATCACTTGCAAATTCATTTTTGCATCGAATTGCAGCCAGAGCAAGCATCATGCCTTATTATGATGCAGTTCGATGGGTTATTGACAGTGTGAAGATTCAAGACATAACGTTTGTCTCAGCATCTGGAGTGTCTTTTGGCTCGTTCAAAGCAGAAGACTTAAAGGCAATGTATCACCTTCCAGACCCGCAGAAGGTGTATAACAAGGAGTTTATCAAAGACTTTGTTGATAATAACAAAGTCCAATCTGACCCTATCAGAGATTGGAAGAAAAATCCAGAGAAGCACCGAAATGAAGCGTCCGGTATGTATTCTGTAGAGTCCCTTTTACCTCCGTATTGCTATGCCGCTGCCATGATGTGTAGATTATTTGGCAATGATAATTCAGCTAGGTTTTCTATACAAATGGTCCCATTAATCCTAGCTGCTGTCAATTCCGATATCATGGACTGGGCTGTTATTCTTTCTGATAGAATGGCCAATAGGATACTTGAATACAGACAAGAAAAAACCGCTGGAAATTCCACTCCCTTTTTCTTTTGTGCCTATATTCTTGATGCTCTTTGTTTTAATTCCGAGTTTCCCTTATTTGGATGGAAATGGACTCCCAAAGACCCTACTCCAATTCATATTTATCATAAACTACTTTGGAAGGTTCATTTCCAAGATAATGTATATAGAATCTTCCATGGTTTCCTTATCCCTATTTTCAAAACCATTTTTAATCGCTTCCCTTCTAGATTCTCTGAAAAAGCTAAGGCCGACTTATCTGCAATAGGAAATTGGTTTGGGGAGGAGAAATTTACATATATCAGGGTTTTTGGTAGTATTGTGGAACCACATGTTCTTCCTCTTTTTGTGCCAGACAAACTTCTTGCTCAAGAAGTTTCCTATCAATTAACAGTTGAAGGAATATCTAGGTCTTTGAATAACAGTAAGAAAAGAATGTGGCCTCAATTCCCACTCAATTGTGGTCAGTTTACCTTAAATGATTTCAAGCATGCTGAAAAAGAAGTCTCCAAGATAAAAGGTCGTAAATTTGCAACCATTCCTGGAAGACAATATGATCCAAGACAGATAGCATTTAATGTTACTGCTTCAATTTCAATTGCTCGATTTGAGCATGAGCCAGATCCGTTTGATGATTTGTTTGTTTCTTTGGATAATTTCCCTGAAATTTATGACTTAGCCAAGTCTAAATTTCAAAAGGAGGAAATGAATAAATTTTTGTTATTCAGAAGCCAGAGATTGTTAAGAGTTCCTCTGGACCAATTAAGAATTCCAACACAAGGGTCAGAGGCAGAAGGTACATCCAGCAAAACGCTAGTAGAAACATCTACTGGCAAAGTCATTACACAATCGGCCGTTAACCAGCCAGCTGTACATACTCAAAAGGTGGTCACTATTGACAAGCCTGATAAATCCGATCAAAATACTGGTCAGCAGTCTACCAATGATGATGAGCATAATAAAAAGGATGGATCGGATGGAAAAATATTAAGCAGAATATAGATACAGAAAAAGGAATAGAAACAACTAAGGAGATTATGGTTTCTACTGATCTTAATGTTTCTCCTCAGTTATTAAAACAATATGATCAATTTGCTCAATAGCTGGGATTGCAAGATAAAGATAAAGATCAAACAGAGCAGGATGTTGAAATCATTCCTGAACATCCGACAGGGCATATTGTATTAAAAGTCGAGGAGATTCCTCCTTTGGATATATTTTACAGCCCCAAACATAAGGCTGTTGTTAAAAGACAAAGAAAAAGGAGAAAGATAGAACAAGACATATTTTCTACTCCATCAGAGGAATTTATGAATATTGTTTATAAAAACAATGAGGTGAATCCATTCGAAGACCTCACAAAATTGTCCCAATATACAGGAGCTTATAGTGCTGCAACAGTGGATAAAGTTGTAGAAGTTTCTCAGCTGATAACTCAGAAAGATCTCCACATAGCTTCACTTGAAGAGCAAGCTAAGGAAAGTCAACAACAGATTACCCAATTGCAACAACAACTACAAAATCAGACACTCAGGTCCAAATAATTGGAAAAACAACTTGCTGAAGAAAAGAATAAAGTTGATGAACAACTCTTAGGCAAACAACAACAGCTAAATGAAGAAGTTTCGAAATTACAAAGTCTGTTACAAAATGAGAAAAATTCAAAAATGATTCAAGAAAAGGAATTTCAAGCAACTTTGGATAAGTTTAAAGATTTCCCGAAGTTAAGTGAATTCAAATCAGAAGCCCTTGAGGCTAATAAATTATTGTCTCAGCAATTAAATGAATTTTGTGCAAAGCTGTCACAGGCAGAACCTTTTTGTGATATTACTTCATCTTTAATCCAAAATGTTATTTCTCTCAGACAAGAAATAGATGATGCTGATGAAAAGATTTCCGAATTTCTCAATTGGCAAGACACAGAAAAGGGAAAGCAAGCCAATCTTCCTAGAATAGAGGAAAAACACAAAGAAATCTTATTTACAGAATGGGAACATCAAATAATGAACGCTGAGAGAGCAATATCAAGGGCCAGGAGTATGATGAATAATATCACGCAATTCATAAATGACATCTTATACTCAATCAATCTCATTTCAGACTGTGTTCCTGGCAGTTTTCCAAAAGTAAAAGAAACTGAAAACAGATGGAGAGAAGAAATGGAGAAGAAAAGTCAACAAATCAACAAACTCCAAACCATATCCTGGGACAGTATGTGGACTCACTTAATCAAACCAAACAATCAAAAAATGGCCATCAAATTCCTTTCAAATGCCGTTGATTGTTTAATTCCAGAATTTTCTGATGCCACCTATGCTGGACAGTTGCATTCCGAGATGAGTCATCCACCGAGACTCCAAGATATGTTGAAGATTTGTAACTTGGCTTCATCAAGCGAGAGAGAGAATCAATGAATCAATTTCATTCAAGATAGCCTTTCAGTTTTAATTTGATAGATTGTAGCAATAGTAGTAGGATTTTGTTATGTAATTTCTTATTTAAATCCCTCTCATGCATTTAGAGAGGGATCGGAAGTTGTAATATTTTTTGGACTTGGAGCTAACATTTCTGTACTCCACTCCTTATTATATTTGATGAAAGATCACATCTGGTGATTTTTGTGCTGAAATTATCTTTGAAGTGTTGCATTTCTGTACCTTTGGATTTAATTTTACATCGGAGTTACTAGATCAGAGTATCACATTTCATTTGACAGTCTTCAAGATGAATGAGGTATTTCTATCTGTTCACGGTTGATTTTTTTTGTTATATGGTATTCGTTTGAAGAATTTGCTATCATTTATATATTTGGTTTTCATAACATTTCCTTTTATATATCATTTCTGAGTATAATTGAAACGTTATCATTTATAAGCATATATGAATGGTATAGAATGATGAATGCAATATACTAATACAACTCTGTTTAATTTCTTAAACAGAGTTATCTTTATTCGTTTCTACACATTTCAATTTGATTAATAATACATTTTCATGGTTATTATTAGATTGAAACAATCTTAAGTTGTATTCACATATAATTACCCGGGTTAGTATTAGAATTTCTTTATCAGTAGTTAGCTTAGATTAGATAGTTTTATTTCTGTTAATTTAGTCCCATTTCCACCCATCCAATCCAATCCACTTAGTTATAAGGAAACTGGTCCTTTAAATCCAGTCGGAGCCACCATTCCAAACGGAAAAGGAGTTGTCTTAAGGTCCCGACCGGGTGGTTTTCCCCAATGTTTGAAGCAGAGATTTTCTAGGCTTCAACATTTTTGGCGCTA
This sequence comes from Pinus albicaulis, assembly GCA_034641835.2. Lineage (NCBI taxonomy): Eukaryota > Viridiplantae > Streptophyta > Pinopsida > Pinales > Pinaceae > Pinus > Pinus albicaulis. The sequence continues at coordinate 1,609,436,973 of CM076578.1, read as the reverse complement.
GAAGGAGGGCCAACTATGAATGGCGAGTAAATCAAAACCTACAGACCATTCTCAGAGTAAATCACCCTCCACCTCCCCTCAGACCTCCTGTTTGCATTCTGATTCACCAGCGTCCAAACGAGAAGAAGCGGGATCAACTATCACTGCTCAATCACACCATACTTCAGAACATTTAAGTCCGGAGTCCCCTGAAGTTCAGTCTATCATCCAGAAACTTCAAGGCTTTTCCATATCACCTCAGAGATCTGAAGTATCTCAAGGCAGTCAGACTTCGCAATTCCACCTACCTCATCATCTCACCAGACTTCAAAGCGAAAAACTTGGCATTGAACCAGCTGAGTTACCTTTGCCCCGAAGGAAAAAGGAAAAAAATAACACTGAAGGTTCTGATAGTGAGACCTTTTCTCCATCATCTTCCATCTCATCATCTCCAGTGCGAAGTCAAACACCCACTTCCCCATTACATATTATTATTCACCAGGGATCATCACCTTCAACATCACAACCTTTCAGTCTTTATTACTACCTCCTCCTCATTCACCTCAAACATCATCTATTCCAACAACTTCCATTCAAACACCGCCAGTTACTACTACTCCCCCTATAGTCGTTCCGATAATGGCTAGACCATGGGCTACTCCAGGAGCAGTGAACATGGCTGCACCTTTACATGGTTTACCAGATAATCCTGGAAAATGGCTTCCAAAATTTAGCCTAGATCTTAACATTCCAGCTGAAGAACATATTAACAACTTTATGTTGGCTATTAATTTGAATGGGGTTACATAGGAGGATGTTGTAGTTAGATTATTTCCTTATACTCTTCAAGGAACAGCAGGATCATGGTATTTTTCATTACCATCAGGATCTATAACAAGTTGGGATATTTTTTCAGATTATTTCTTGACCAAATTTGGAGATGATCGATCAATAGCTACTTTACTCAATGATCTCTCAAATTTGAAAATAGAACCCAAGGAACCAATTAAAGAGTTTAATTCCAGATTCAATAAGCTCTTGAACAAAATTCCCACTGATTCCAAGCCAAGTGAGCAGGTCAGAATTGAATGGTATATTACTGCCTTACCCTCAAACATAGCTATTTTCGTAGACAGAGCTGCAAAGCCTACATTAGCTGAAAGTATGAAAGAAGCTATTGCTGTTGAAAAACGAATTGCTTCTCTAGAAAAGAAAAACGCTCTTGAGGAAAGAAAATCAAAGAAAGTCAGCTTCAAAGATGAATCAAAGAAAAAGGCTAGAGATCTATTTGACATGGAAGGTTTACAAAAAGTTCTTAAAACCATGTCGAATGAAATGGTTGAAATTAAGAAACAAGTAGCTGAAACTTCTACCAAAAAACCATTCCGGAATTTTAGAAGAAATCAAGCTGAATCTAAACCTCCTAATACGATCTCTAATGCAGAATCAGAGGAAGAAGAGGAAGAAGAAGATACATCCTTAATATCAGATGAAGAAGGTGAAAATGAAGAAATCGCTGAATTACATGGAATGTGGGATTTTATTCTCCCTAATTCTGACAGTGAGGTAGAACAAGAAGCTATGCCTGTAAGTACTAGGAGTAAATCTACAGCAGAGCCTATACAAACAGCTCCTAAAAGGAAAAACACAACTCCAAGTATCAAAGACAAATCCCCTGCAAAGAAAACTTCTCCACTACCTACTCAGAATCAGCCATCTTCTTTCAATCCTCCCACATCAACAACAAAAACTTTAGTAGTGTCAGATCCTATGGAATACAACATTGTTGAGGACATGAAAAAGATCAAAGCCAACATTTCCTTACATGAACTCAGCAAATTGAAACACCAACAGAAGTTGTTATTGAAAGAATTAAATGCTACACCAATTGGTCCTTTACCAAGCGGTGTAGTTGCAAAATCTGCAAGAGGAACTGGTAAGCCACCAGATAAGGTAGATGCTACTGATACTGTACTCATTGGGGAAAGGTCAAATTCTCAAACTCCTCCTTTTCTTTTGACTTATGAGATGTATAATAAAAATCTGCACAATTGTTTGATTGATTCTGGAGCTTCCTCCAATATAATGCCTACTTCTGTGTGTGCCAAATTGAATATCGAACCACAGAAATCGGCAGTACATATTGTCCAATTAGATCGATCCAAAGTTCAAGTCGTAGGAGAAATCAATTCAGTAACCATCAGATTAGCTTCCGATCCTAGAATTGTCCAAAGAATTGATATTTTGATTGCTGATATTCCTGAATTCTATGGATTAGTTCTAAGTAGGGACTGGTCTGCGAAACTCAATGGTTATATCTCGACTGATTATTCTCATATGTGGCTGCCCTACAAAGGGAAACCAAATCAAATCAAAATTGAATGAGAAAAACATATGAGACATACTGTTACTGAGTTTGAACAACCTAATGAACCTGTGGCATTTAACAACAATATTCTTGGAGGATATTCTGCTGAATCATTTCTTGGAAACTTCAAAGCACCCATATCACCTTTTTCTGTTAATACTTTTGTTTCTCAAGTGGAAATTTTTTCACAATCTGATTCTTCCAGGATTGTAAATACTTCTGATGTAATTGTAGATAAGTCAATAGATAAATCTTTGTTTTGGTCATTATATTTTGATGGATCAAAGTCTAGTGATGGAGCTGGAGCAGGATGCATTTTAATCGATCCAGATGGAGAGAAAACCATGCTGTCATGTAGGCTAGAATTTGAGTGTACTAACAATACTGCAGAATATGAAGCCTTGGTTCAAGGACGTTATAAAGCTATAGGGTTAGATGTTAAATACTTGAAAGTCTTTGGTGATTCCGAAATTGTCATAAAACAAGTTAGGAATACTATTCATTGCCTTTCAGGACATCTTAAACACTATCAAACCCTAGTACAAGATCTCACCACTCATTTTTTAGCATTCAATATTTCTTCTATTCCTGGGAATCAGAATACATCAGCTGAATTGTTAGCTAATGTTGCATCTAAACTCTTACCTGCTGAAGACTGCAGTCCTGATAGGTTTTCTGTAGAATTAATTTTCCGTCCATATGTCCCAGACAATGTCACAAATTGGAGAGTTTTCTATCATGATCAAGATATTTTAAATTTCATGAATTCAGAGAAATCATATGATGAGCAAATTATTGATGAAGAAGATCATGATTTACAAATTGCTTCAAAAGGTAATGAAAATCCCATTCCGAAATCTGTTGTTAAATTGGAGGACTTATATGATATTAAGGACAGATTCAAGAAAGTCACTAATACCAAGCTTCAAAGTTCCACTTTGAAGTTTGAATTAGTGAATCTTGGTTCTGATTCCAAACCTCAAAATGTTAATTTAGGACTTAATTTAACATCAGAGGAAAGGGATGCTTTCATTAAACTCTTGAACAAGTATAAAAATGTTTTCGCTTGGAATTATGATGATTTAAAAACGTATGATACTTCGGTTATTCAGCACACAATTCCAATGCTTCCTGATATTAAACCTGTTCAACAAAAGCTAAGGAAAGTTCATCCAAATCTTGAAGATCAAATCAAATCAAAACTTAATAAACTTTTAAAAGCCAAAATCATTTTTCCTGTCAGGCACTCCAATTGGGTTTCCAATATGGTACCTGTAAGGAAGAAAAATGGTGATATAAGAATCTGTATTGATTTCAGAAACTTAAACAAGGCATGTTTAAAAGACAATTTCCCATTGCCAACTATGGAACAGATGCTTCAAAAGGTAGCTGGTTCTGAACTTATGTCTTTTCTTGATGGATTTTCAGGCTATAATCAAGTCTTAGTTCATCCAGATGACAGATTGAAAACAACTTTTAGAACAAAATGGGGAACTTATGCTTATCAAAAAATGCCTTTTGGATTAATAAATGCAGGAGCAACTTTCCAAAGAGCCATGGACATAGCATTTAAAGGTCTGATCAATAAATCAGTTGTTGTTTATCTCGATGACATAACAATATTCTCAAAAAAGAGAACCAATCATCTACATGATCTAAAGCAAATATTTGAAAGATGTAGAAGGTTTGGTATTTCCTTAAATCCAAAGAAATATTTCTTTGCTTTGGATGAAGGAAAACTCTTAGGATTTGCTGTGTCAAAAGATGGTATATACATTGATCCAGATAGAGTAAAAGAGATCTCTGATATTTCTTTACCTCATAACAAAAAATCCATGCAATCATTTCTTGGACAGATCAATTTTGTAAAAAGATTCATTCCTGATTTTTCTTTAATTGCTTTACCTATGCAAAATATGATCAAGAAGAATTCAATATTCAAATGGGGGCATAAAGAGAAAGAAGCCTTTGAGGCAATCAAACAGGCAATCATTAACGCACCAACACTAAGTACCCCGGATTTTTCTAAAGATTTTATTTTGTATACCTTAGCCACAGAGACATCCTATGCAGCTGTTTTAACACAACTCAATGATCAGAAAATTGAAGCACCAATTTCTTTCTTTAGCTCAAATCTGCAAGGAGCTGAACTGAATTATTCCGATGTTGAAAAACAAGCCTTTGCCGTGTTCAAATCAATCAAGCATTTCATACCTTTTCTCTTAAAAACTCATACAAAAATCATTGTCCCATTCTCTGCAGTGAGACAATTATTAATTCAGAGAGAAGTAGGAGAAAAACGAGCTAACTGGGTAACAGCTTTACAAGAATATGATGTTGATATTAAACCAGCTAAGATTGTTAGAGGACAAGGTTTTTGCAGATTATTAGCAGGAGCTCATAACATACCAGAGAATGAACATTCAAATCAAGATATTCAAGTAAATGAGATAAGTATTACAGATTCTGAATCTCAGTATGCTGATCTCATCTATTACTTGAAAAATGGGTATGCTCCTTCTGATCTCAACTATAAGAAAAAACGTGCTTTAAGATTAAAAGCTATTAAATATGAGATCATTGATAATGTGTTATTTAGAAAAAATTATGATTCAATTTTGTTAAGATGTCTTGAGAAGACTGAAGCTGAAAAAGTTTTGTAGGAGTTGCATGATGGACCAGCAGGAGGTCATTTTGGAGGTGATACCATAGCTCACAAAATAATTTGTGCTGGCTATTATTGGCCTACCCTTTTTAAAGATACACATGACTATGTAAGAAAGTGCAGAATCTGTCAAACTGCAAGTGGAAGACAAAGGAAACCAGCTTTTCCTTTGCAACCAGTAAATATTGAGCAACCATTTGAACAATGGGGGCTTGACATTATTGGTGAGATAGTACCTCATTCTTCCAAGCAGCACAAGTACATTCTTACTGCAACCGATTATTTTACAAAATGGGTAGAGGCAATCCCTTTGAAGGTAGCCAATTCTGATGCAATTATTGATTTCATAGATCAATTTATCATAACCAGGTTTGGTGTACCTCAAGTTCTTGTCTTTGATAATGCATCTTATTTTTCAGGAAACAGTTTAATAGAATTTGCAGTTAAAAGAGGTTTTAAACTCAAATATTCAGCAAATTATTACCCACAAGGTAATGGGTTAGCTGAATCCACCAATAAAAATCTCATCAAAATTATTAAAAGGACTATCGATCAAAATCAAAAGAATTGGCATAAATCTTTAATCTTTGCATTATGCGCTGATCGTATTACTGAGAAAGCTTCAATAGGAACTTCACCTTTTAATTTAGTTTATGGAAAAGAAGCTGTGATACCATCAAATTTAACTCTTCCATCATTAGCCCTAGTACAATTTATTGAGGAAAATCCTTCTTCATCCATTCAATTGAGATATGATCAAATCCTTAAACTAGAAGAAGAAAGAGATAAAGCTAAAATGGTTCATGAAAAACATCAGCAGCTTGTAAAATCTTCTTTTGATGCAAGTTCTACCAGCTCAAAAATTTTGTCAATTGGTGATCTTGTTCTAAAATGGGATAAGGCACATGAAGAAAAAGGCAAGCATACCAAATTTCAGAAAATGTGGCTTGGACCATTTCAGATCATTGAAAAGATAGGCTCAAATACATTCATACTCCAAGATCTTACAGGTAAGAGAGAACCTCTTCATGTAAATGGGCTTATCTTGAAGAAATTCTTTTCATAAGGAGGTAACCCCTTCTTAAACTGTACATATTCCTTTCTGCAAAGTTTTTAATTGTTTTTGCAAATAAAGGTTGTTAGTAAGTCTCTAATTGACTGTTTACTTGATAGAAAATTCTTAAGAAAAATATTATAAATATTTATTTGGTGTAAATGAGAATTTTTAAAGAAATGATTATTTTCTTTTGATAGTTTTAAATAAGATGTTAAACTCCGAAAGATTATACCAATTATTTGCATAATCTTTTTGAAAAACTTGAGGGAAATGTAAATCATTATAAGTTTATTAAGCAGAGAAAGGTTATCTATAAAAGTAAAGATTATTCAAGTCTTGGTACTCAAAAACTCAGAAAAATTGTCATCCATTGATTCTTAAGGATAAAACTAGTTCACCCCATTCAGTTAGGTTGTGATTTTTTAGAATATAATTCTAAGAAATTATTGAAAAATTCTTTAAGAGATAAGAGGTCTCATCATGAGCCGACTTACCATATTCATAAGAAATAATAAAACTGACATTACCAATATTGCATATCAAAACAGGGTAATGGCTTATAAATATAAGACAAGGGGTCTCATCACGAGCCAGCTTGTTTAGTTTAATTATAACTATTGAATGGAATTGTTATCAACTGGCTACCAAACAAGAACAATGGCTCTTAAAAAATAAAAAAAATAAATAAAAGACAAAAACATGAGATAATATGTCTTATGAATTTATCTTTTAAAAAGTCATAATCTTAGTTGAATGGGACAATGAATAGTTAATGGTTAAAAGGTAACCCTGTCGAGACTATGAACGTTTGCGGGCAGCAGAGGCAATACCTATAATAAAAGAGTATATTATAAAACCAAACTTGAAGGAATCCACTTACTTCATTATTAATACCAATCAAAGCTTAAGATAACTCAAAATGTTTTTATTCTCAAGAAACTAGAAAGAAATTGTTAATAATTTTTATTCTTTTTCACAAGTTAGATTTTATTTTTGATTATCCTAAGATAGTTTTTATTATCTTTAAAAATATTTACTTACTTAAAATATAGTATTCATTTTATTTTTCAGAGATAACTGGTTCTTTCAGTGAATCGCCAATTGTTGTACTATACAACAACCCTCCCTTTTTCTAAAAAATTTAGAAATAAAATTCATTTAGAAAAAAGGTCCCTTTCCCTTTTTATAGAAATAGAAGACTTGGAAATAAAGATTCATTGTTTTGGAAAAACTCATCTTGTGTTTACTAGACAAATTCAACATTCAAAACTTATGATCTGATCCAATATAGAAGGCCTTATCATAAAAAACAAATCAAGTTTAAAAGTCCAATCGCAATCGGAGAATCGGAGATAACCCTTAAAAGAAGTTTCATATACTTATTTCAAATCCTTCGATGCGATTAGTTTGATCGGAAATCTTCAAATCACTGAGAGTTTAATTTGTTCGTTTGTATAACTTCCGATGCGATGTGGCCAGTCGCAATCGAATAATCGGAATAATCTTTAATAAACTCTTTACGTTCAATTAAAATTCCCCGATCCGACGCGCGTTATTTCAATAAACGCTTTCAAAAGAAAATCAAACATTTGTTCGTTTAAAATTTTATATGGTAGACCCCATCATTAGAGATCAGAAAATTTTTCAATCGGAATCGACCAATCGAAAAAAACTTATTGTGATCTTTATGTGGCATTCGAAAACTTTCGATGTGATTGATGTCATTTATTGCATGCGAAAAGTTCAGAATGGATGAATATTTTAATATTTCACAAGCGCCAAATCTCAATTTGTACGAGGGAATTCAATAACGAATCAAATGGATATTGTTAATGATTTTGTTTTTAATACATCAGTGTGACCCAAAGGGAGCATTTACGCGGTATACGAAACAAATAAATAAAAATCATAAATTCATAAATCATCCCGTTTGAGTTACTTGTTTGTCACGACTGAGAGTTTATTGTCTTGCAGAGCCGAAGAACACTAAGCCCATTCATTCACAGACAAAGGGAAGCAATAGAAAACGAAGAAATGTCGAAGAGAGCGAGAAGAAGCAAGACTGCTGTTCCAGTTAAGTTTGTTGAGACTCCTACGGTTTCAAAAGAAAAGCCCACAAAACTAAGACTAGTCACAGATACATCATGCCAGGGGCTTGGGAATATGACGTGGGAAGGAGTCTACAACCTATTAGAAAGAGAAAACCCCAAGGTCACAGTGGAAAAGGCATCGGTTCCAGACGAAGATAGCTCAGATTCTGACTCCGAGATCACTGAAAAATCACTTGCAAATTCATTTTTGCATCGAATTGCAGCCAGAGCAAGCATCATGCCTTATTATGATGCAGTTCGATGGGTTATTGACAGTGTGAAGATTCAAGATAGAACGTTTGTCTCAGCATCTGGAGTGTCTTTTGGCTCGTTCAAAGCAGAAGACTTAAAGGCAATGTATCACCTTCCAGACCCGCAGAAGGTGTATAACAAGGAGTTTATCAAAGAATTTGCTGATAATAACAAAGTCCAATCTGACCCTATCAGAGATTGGAAGAAAAATCCAGAGAAGCATCGAAATGAAGCGTCCGGTATGTATTCTGTAGATTCCCCTTTACCTCCGTATTGCTATGCCGCTGCCATGATGTGTAGATTATTTGGCAATGATAATTCAACTAGGTTTTCTATACAAATGGTCCCATTAATCCTAGCTACTGTCAATTCCGATATCATGGACTGGGCTATTATTCTTTCTGATAGAATGGCCAATAGGATACTTGAGTACAGACAAGAAAAAACCGCAGTAAATTCCACTCCCTTTTTCTTTTGTGCCTATATTCTTGATTCTCTTTGTTTCAATTCCGAGTTTCCCTTATTTGGATGGAAATGGACTCCCAAAGACCCTACCCCAATTCATATTTATCATAAACTACTTTGTAAGGTTCATTTCCAAGATAATGTATATAGAATCTGCCATGGTTTCCTTATCCCTGTTTTCAAAACCATTTTTAATCGCTTTCCTCCTAGATTCTCTGAAAAAGCTAAGGCCGACTTGTCTGCAATAGGAGATTGGTTTGGGGAGGAGAAATTTACATACATCAGGGTTTTTGGTAGTATTGTGGAACCACATGTTCTTCCTCTTTTTGTTCCAGACAAACTTCTTGCTCAAGAAATTTCCTATCAATTAACAGTTGAAGGAATATCTAGGTCTTTGAATAACAATAAGAAGAGAATGTGGCCTCAATTCCCACTCAATTGTGGTCAGTTTACTTTAAATGATTTCAAGCATGCTGAAAAAGAAGTCTCCAAGATAAAAGGTTGTAAATTTGCAACCATTTCTGGAAGACAATATGATCCAAGACAGATAGCATTTAATGTTACTGCTTCAGTTTCAATTGCTCGATTTGAGCATGAGCCAGATCCGTTTGATGATTTGTTTGTTTCTTTGGATAATTTCCCTCAAATTTATGACTTAGCTAAGTCTAAATTTCAAAAGGAGGAAATGAATAAATTTTTGTTATTCAGAAGCCAGAGATTGTTAAGAGTTCCTCTAGACCAATTAAGAATTCCAACACAAGGTTCAGAGATAGAAGGTACATCCAGCAAAACGCTAGTAGAAACATCTACTGGCAAAATCATTACACAATCGGCTGTTAACCGGCCAACTGTACATACTCAAAAGGTGGTCGCTATTGACAAGCCTGATGCCCAAAAGGGAAATACTGATGATAAATCCGATCAAAATACTGGTCAACAGTCTACTGCTCAGATAACAGAAAAATACACAAGTACCGATGATGATGAGCATAATAAAAAAGGTAGATCGGATGGAAAAAGCACTGAGCAGAATATAGATACAGAAAAAGGAAAAGAAACAACTAAGGAGATTATGGTTTCTACTGATCTTAATGTTTCTCCTCAGTTATTAAAACAATATGATCAATTTTCTCAACAGCTGGGATTGCAAGATAAAGATAAAGATCAAACAGAGCAGGATGTTGAAATTATTCCTGAACATCTGATAGGGCATATTGTATTAAAAGTCGAGGAGATCCCTCCTTTGGATATATTTTACAGCCCCAAACATAAGGCTGTTGTTAGAAGACAAAGAAAAAGAAGAAAGACAGAACAGGACATATTTTCTACTCCATCAGAAGAATTTATGAATATTGTTTATAAAAACAATGAGGTGAATCCATTCGAAGACCTCACAAAATTGTCCGAGTATACAGGAGCTTATAGTGCTGCAACAGTGGATAAAGTTGTAGAAGTTTCTCAGCTGATAACTCAGAAAGATCTCCACATAGCTTCACTTGAAGAGCAAGCTAAGGAAATTCAGCAACAGATTACCCAATTGCAACAACAACTACAAAATCAGACACTCAGGTCCAAAGAATTGGAAAAACAGCTTGCTGAAGAAAAGAAGAAAGTTGATGAACAACTCTTAGGCAAACAACAATAGCTAAATGAAGAAGTTTCTAAATTACAAAGTCTGTTACAAAATGAGAAAAATTCAAAAATGATTCAAGAAAAGGAATTTCAAGCAACTTTGGATAAGTTTAAAGATTTCCCGAAGTTAAGTGAATTCAAATCAGAAGCCCTTGAGGCTAATAAATTATTGTCTCAGCAATTAAATGAATTTTGTGCAAAGCTGTCATAGGCAGAACCTTTTTGTGATATTAATTCATCTTTAATCCAAAATGTTATTTCTCTCAGACAAGAAATAGATGATGCTGATGAAAAGATTTCCGAATTTCTCAATTGGCAAGACACAGAAAAGGGAAAACAAGCCAATCTTCCTAGAATAGAGGAAAAACACAAAGAAATCTTATTTACAGAATGGGAACATCAAATAATGAAAGCAGAGAGAGCAATATCAAGGGCCAGGAGTATGATGAATAATATCACACAATTCATAAATGACAGCTTATACTCAATCAATCTCATTGCAGACTGTGTTCCTGGCAGTTTGCCAAAAGTAAAAGAGACTGAAAACAGATGGAGAGAAGAAATGGAGAAGAAAAGTCAAAAAATCAACAAACTCCAAACCATATCCTGGGACAGTATGTGGACTCATTTAATCAAACCAAACAATCAAAAAATGGCTATCAAATTCCTTTCAAATGCCGTTGAGTGTTTAATTCCAGAATTTTCCGATGCCACCTATGCTGGACAGCTGCATTCCGAAATGAGTCATCCACCGAGACTCCAAGATATGTTGAAGATTTGCAACTTGGCTTCATCAAGCGAGAGAGAGAAACAATGAATCAGTTTCATTCAAGATAGCCTTTCAGTTTTTAATTTGATAGATTGTAGCAGTAGTAGTAGGATTTTGTTATGAAATTTCTTATTTAAATCCCTCTCATGCATTTAGAGAGGGATCTGAAGTTGTAATATTTTTTGGACTTGGAGCTAACATTTTTGTACTCCACTCCTTATTATATTTTACGAAGGATCACATCTGGTGATTTTTGTGCTGAAATTATCTTTGAAGTGTTGCATTTCTGTACCTTTGGATTTAATTTTACATCAGAGTTACTAGATCAGAGTATCACATTTCATTTGACAGTCTTCAAGATGAATGAGGTATTTCTATCTGTTCACGGTTGATTTTCTTTGTTATATGGTATTCGTTTGAAGAATTTGCTATCATTTATATATTTGGTTTTCATAACATTTCCTTTTATATATCATTTCTGAGTATAATTGAAACGTTATCATTTATAAGCATATATGAATGGTATATAATGATGAATGCAATATACTAATACAACTCTGTTTAATTTCTTAAACAGAGTTATCTTTATTCGTTTCTACACATTTCAATTTGATTAATAATACATTTTCATGGTTATTATTAGATTGAAACAATCTTAAGTTGTATTCACATATAATTACCCGGGTTAGTATTAGTATTTCTTTATCAGTATTTAGCTTAGATTAGATAATTTTATTTCTGTTAATTTAGTCCTATTTCCACTCATCCAATCCAATCCATTTAGTTATAAGGAAACTGGTCCTTTAAATCCAGTCGAAGCAACCATTCCAAACGGAAAAGGAGCTGTCTTAAGGTCCTGACCGGGTGGTTTTCCCCAATATTTGAAGCAGAGATCTTCTAGGCTTCAACATTTTTGGCGCTAGAAGGAGGGCCAACTATGAATGGCGAGTAAATCAAAACCTACAGACCATTCTCAGAGTAAATCACCCTCTACCTCACCTCAGACCTCTTGTTTGCATTCTGAATCACCAGTGTTCAAACAAGAAGAAGAGGGATTAACTATCACTGCTCAATCACACCATACTTCAGAAAATTTAAGTCCGGAGTCCCCGGAAGTTCAGTATATCATCCAGAAACTTCAAGGCTTCTCCATATCACCTCAAAGATCTGAAGTTTCTCAAGGCAGTCATACTTCGCAATTCCACCTACCTCATCATCTCACCAGACTTCAAAGCAAAAAACTTGGCATTGAACTAGCTGAGTTACCTTTACCCCGAAGGAAAAGGGCAAAAAAGAACACTGAAGGTTCTGATACTGAGACCTTTTCTCCATCATCTTCCATCTCATCATCTCCAGTGCGAAGTCAAACACCCACTTCCCCATTACATATTATTGTTCACCAGAGATCATCACCTTCAACATCACAACCTCTTCAGTCTTTATTACTACCTCCTCCCCATTCACCTCAAAAATCATCTATTCCAACAACTTCTATTCAAACACCGCCAGTTACTACTACTCCTCCAATAGTCGTTCCGATAATGGCTAGACCATGGGCTACTCCAGGAGCAGTCAACATAGCTACACCTTTACATGATTTACCAGATAATCCTGGAAAATGGCTTCCAAAATTTAGCCCAGACCTTAACATTCCAGCTGAAGAACATATTAATAACTTTATGTTGGCTATTAATTTGAATGGAGTCACACAGGAGGATGTTGTAGTTAGACTATTTCCTTATACTCTTCATGGAACAGCAGGATCATGGTATTTTTCATTACCATCAAGATCTATAACAAGTTGGGATATTTTTGCAGATTATTTCTTAACCAAATTTGGAGATGATCGATCAATAGATACTTTACTCAATGATCTCTCAAATTTGAAAATAGAACCCAAGGAACCAATTAAGGAGTTTAATTCCCGATTCAATAAGCTCTTGAATAAAATTCCCACCGATTCCAAGCCAAGTGAACAAGTCAGAATAGAATGGTACATAACTTCCTTACCCTCAAACATAGCTATTTTCGTAGACAGAGCTGCAAAGCCTACATTAGCTGAAAGTATGAAAGAAGTTATTGCAGTGGAAAAACGAATTACTTCTCTGGAAAAGAAAAACGCTCTTGAGGAAAGAAAATCGAAGAAAGTCAGCTTCAAAGATGATTTAAAGAAAAAGGCCAAAGATCCATATGACATGGAAGGTTTACAGAAAGTTCTTAAAACCATGTCAAATGAAATGGTTGAAATTAAAAAACAAGTAGCTGAAACTTCTACTAAAAAACCATTCCGAAATTTTAGAAGAAACCAAGTTGAATCTAAACCTCCTAATGCAATCTCTAATGCAGAATCAGAAGAAGAATAAGAAGAAGAAGACACATCTTTAATATCAGATGAGGAAGATGAGAATGAAGAAATCGCTGAATTACATGGAATGTGGGATTTTATTCTCCCTAATTCTGAAGGTGAAGTAGAGCAAGAAGCTATGCCTGTAAGTACTAGGAGTAAATCTACAACAGAGCCTATACAAACAGCTCCAAAAAATAAAAACACAACTCCAAGTATCAAAGACAAATCCACTGCAAAGAAAGCTTCTCCATTACCTACTCAGAATCAGCCATCTTCTTTTAATCCTCCCACATCGACAACAAAGACTTTAGTAGTGTCAGATCCTATGGAATACAACATTGTTGAGGACATGAAAAAGATCAAAGCCAACATTTCCTTACATGAACTCAACAAATTGAAACACCAGCAGAAGTTATTATTGAAAGAATTAAATGCTACACCAATTGCTCCTTACCAAGCGGTGTAGTTGCAAAAGCAGCAAGAGGAACTGGTAAGCCATCAGATAAGGTAGATGCTACTGATACTGTACTCATTTGGGAAAGGTCAAATTCTCAAAATCCTCCTTTTCTTTTGACTTATGAGATGTACAATAAAAATCTGCACAATTGTTTGATTGATTCTGGAGCTTCTTCCAATATAATGCCTACTTCTGTGTGTGCCAAATTGAATATCGAACCACAGAAATCGGCAGTACATATTGTTCAATTAGATCGATCCAAAGTTCAAGTTGTAGGAGAAATCAATTTAGTAACTATCAGATTAGCTTCCGATCCTAGAATTGTCCAAAGAATTGATATTTTGATTGCTGATATTCCTGAATTCTATGGATTAGTTCTAAGTAGGGACTGGTCTGCCAAACTCAATGGTTATATTGCGACTGATTTTTCTCATATGTGGTTGCCCTACAAAGGGAAACCAAATCAAATCAAAATTGAACGAGAAAAACATATGAGACATACTGTTACTGAGTTTGAACAACCTAATGAACCTGTGGCATTTAACAACAATATTCTTGGAGGATATTCTGCTGAATCATTTCTTGGAAACTTCAAAGCACCCATATCACCTTTTTCTGTTAATACTTTTGTTTCTCAAGTAGAAAATTTTTCACAATCTGATTCGTCCAGAATTGTAAATACTTTTGATGTAATTGTAGATAAGACAATAGATAAATATTTGTTTTGGTCATTATATTTTGATGGATCAAAGTCTAGTGATGGAGCTGGAGCAGGATGCATTTTAATCGATCCAGATGGAGAGAAAACCATGCTGTCATGTAGGCTAGAATTTGAGTGTACTAACAATACTGCAGAATATGAAGCCTTGGTTCAAGGACTTTATAAAGCTATAGGGTTAGATGTTAAATACTTGAAAGTCTTTGTTGATTCCGAAATTGTCATAAAACAAGTTAGGAATACTATTCATTTCCTTTCAGGACATCTTAAACACTATCAAACCCTATTACAAGATCTCACCACTCATTTTTTAGCATTTAATATTTCTCCTATTCCTAGAAATCAAAATACATCAGCTGACTTGTTAGCTAATGTTGCATCTAAACTCCTACCTGCTGAAGACTGCAGTCCTGATAGGTTTTCTGTAGAATTAATTTTTCGTCCATCTGTCCCAGACAATGTCACAAATTGGAGAGTTTTCCATCATGATCAAGATATTTTAAATTTCATGACTTCAGAGAAATCATATGATGATCAAATTATTGATGAAGAATATCATGATTTACAAATTGCTTCAAAAGGTAATGAAAATCCCATTCCGAAATCTGTTGTTAAATTGGAGGACTATATGATATTAAAGACAGATTCAAGAAAGTCACTAATACCAAGCTTCAAAGTTCCACTTTGAATTTTGAATTAGTGAATCTTGGTTCTGATTCCAAACCTCAAAATGTTAATTTAGGGCTTAATTTAACATCAGAGGAAAGGGATGCTTTCATTAAACTCTTGAACAAGTATAAAAATGTTTTCGCTTGGAATTATGATGATTTAAAAACGTATGATACTTCGGTTCTTCAGCACACATTTCCAATGCTTCCTGATATTAAACCTGTTCAACAAAAGCTAAGGAAAGTTCATCCAAATCTTGAAGATCAAATCAAATCAGAACTTAATAAACTTTTAAAAGCTAAAATCATTTTTCCTGTCAGGCACTCCAATTGGGTTTCCAATATGGTACCTGTAAGGAAGAAAAATGGTGATATAAGAATCTGTATTGATTTCAGAAACTTAAACAAGGCATGTTTAAAAGACAATTTCCCATTGCCAACTATGGAATAGATACTTCAAAAGGTAGCTGGTTCTGAACTTATGTCCTTTCTTGATGGATTTTCAGGCTATAATCAAGTCTTAGTTCATCCAGATGACAGATTGAAAACAACTTTTAGAACAAAATGGGGAACTTATGCTTATCAAAAAATGCCTTTTGGTCTAATAAACGCAGGAGCAACTTTCCAAAGAGCCATGGACATAGCATTTAAAGGTCTTATCAATAAGTCAGTCGTTGTTTACCTTGATGACATAACATTATTCTCAAAAAAGAGAACCAATCATCTACATGATCTAAAGCAAATATTTGAAAGATGTAGAAGATTTGGTATTTCCTTAAATCTAAATAAATATTTCTTTGCTTTGGATGAAGGAAAACTTTTAGGATTTGTTGTGTCAAAAGATGGTATATACATTGGATCAGACGAGTTAAGATCTACGATATTTCTTTACCTCATGAAAAAATCCATGCAATCATTTCTTGAATCAATTTTGTAAGATTCATTCTTTGATTTTCTTTAATTGTTTTTACTATGCAAAATATGATCGAGAAGAATTCGATATTCAAATGGGGGCATAAAGAGAAAGAAGCCTTTAAGGCAATCAAACGAGGCAATCATTAATGCACCGACGTAAGTACTCAGTTTTTCTAAAGATTTTGGCTGGCATACCTTAGCCACGAGAGACATCCTATCTGTTGTTTTAACACAACTCAATGATCAGAAAATGAAGCACCCGATTTCTTTCTTTAGCTCAAATGCGCAGGGAGCTGGTAAGATTATTCGATGTTGAAAAACAAGCATTTTTTGTGTTTAAATCAATCGAGCATTTCGAGGCCTTTTTCTCTTAAAAACTCATACAAAAATCATTGTCCCATTCTACTGCTGGTGAGACAATTATTAATTCGAGAGAAGAAGTAGGAGAAAAGCGAGCTAAACTAGGTACGCTTCTACGAGAATCTGATGTTGATATTAAACGTACTAAGATTGTTAGAGGACAAGGTTTTTGCATATTATTATGAGGAGCCTCATAACCTACGAAAGAATGAACATTCAAATCAAGATATTCAAATGCATCCGGATAAGTATTCGCAGTTGAATCTCGATCTTGATCTCATCTATTACTCTGAAAAATGGAGTATACTCGCCGATCTTAACTATAAGCATTCTTTAAGATTAAAGCTATTAAATATGAGATCATTGATAATGTGTTATTTAGAAAAAAATTGTAAGGATTCAATTTTGTTAAGATGTCTTGAAGAAAATTTGAAATTTGAAAAGATTTCGCGGGAGATGCATGATGGACCGTGAGGAGGTCATTTTGGAGGTATTTTGACTTACAAATCAATTATTTTAATATTATTGGCCTACCCTTTTTAAAGATACACATGACTATGAAAGTCACGAGTACAACCCAAGTTTGCAAGTGGAAGACAAAGGAAACTAGCTTTCCTTTACCTTGATAAATATTGAACAGCCATTTGAACAATGGAACCTTGACATTATTGGTGAATGATACCTCATTCTTCCAAGCGGCACAAGTACATTCTTCTTTTAATGATTACTTTACAAAATGGGTAGAGGCAATCCTTTAGGTAGCCAACTGAATGCGATGCAATTATTGATTTCATAGTCGATTTATCATAGCAGTTTTGGAGTACCTCGGCTCTTGTCTTTGATAATGCATCTTATTTTTCTTGGAAAGCAGTTTAATAGAATTCTTGATTAAAAGAGGTTTTAAACTCAAATGTCGGCAAATTATTATCCACGAGGTAATGTAGTTTGCTGAATCCACCAACAAAAATCTCATCAAAATTATTAAAAGAACTGTTGATCAAAATCAAAAGAATTGGCATAAATCTTTAATCTTTGAATTATGGGGGTACGATAGTATTCTTAGAAAAAGCTTCAATGAACTACCTTTTAATTTAGTTTATGGAAAAGAAAGGCGTGACTACCATCAAATTTAACTCTTCCATCATTAGCCCTAGTACAATTTATTGAAGAAAATTCTTCTTCATCCATTCAGTCAGAGATATGATCAAATCCTTAAACTAGAAGAAGAAAGAGATAAAGCTAAAATTGTTCATGAAAAACATACGTGACTTGTAAAATCTTCTTTTGATGCAAGTTCTGACTCAAAAATTTTGTCAATTTAGATCTTGTTCTAAAATGGGATAAGGCACATGAAGAAAAGCGAAACATACCAAATTCCGAGGAAAATGTGGCTTGGACTTACATTCAGATCATTGAAAAGATAGGCTCAAATACATTCATACTCCAAGATCTTACGAGGAGTAGAAGAGAACCTCTTCTGTAAATGGAATCTTGAAGGAAATTATTTTCATAAGGAGAGTAACCTTGGCCCATTACATATTCCTTTATTTACCAAAGTTTTTAATTGTTTTTGCAAATAAAGTTATTTAAAAATCTCTAATTAGTATTTATGATAGAAAAATTCTTAAGAAGAATATTATAAATATTTATTTTAGTGTAAATAAAATTTTTAAAGAAATGATTATATTCTTTTGATAGTTTTAAATAGATGTTAAACTTTGAAAGATTATACCAATTATTTATAATCTTTTGGAAAAACTTGGGGAAATGTAAATCCATTACAAGTTTATTAAGCGAGAGAAGGTTATCTATAAAGTAAAGATTATTCAAGTCTTGGTATAGCTTCGGAAAAAATTGTCATCCATTGATTCTTAAGGACAAAACTAGTTCACCCCATTCATTTAGATTGTGATTTTTGGAATATAATTCTAAGAAATTATGTTAAAATTTTTAAGAGATAAGGAGTCTCCATCGCCAGGCCGACTTACCATATTCATAAAGAATAATAAAACCGGCACATTACCAATCTGCATATCAAAGCAGTGCTTATAAATATAAGACAAGTCTCATCACAGGCGGCTTGTTCGGTTTAATTATAACTATTGAATAGCATTGTTATCAATGGCTACCAAACAAGGACAATGGCTCTTAAAAATAAAAAAATAGTAAAAGACAAAAACATGAGATAATATGTCTTATGAATTTATCTTTTAAAAATCATAATCATAGTTGAATGGGACAATGAATAGTTAATGGTTAAAAGGTAATACTGACAAATTATCGACGCGTTTGCGGTAATGAGAGGCAATACCTATGACAATAGAGTATATTATAAAACCAAACTTGAAGAAGTCCACTTACTTCATTATTAATACCAATCAAGCTTAAGATACCCAAAATGTTTTATTCTCAAGGAATTTAGAAAGAAATTGTTAATAGTTTTATTCTTTTTCATAAGTTAGATTTTATTTTTGATTATCCTAAGATAGTTTTCATTATCTTTAAAAAATCTTTACTTACTTAAAATATAGTATTCATTTATTTTTTCGAGAGATAACTAGTTCTTTCAATAGATAAAAGTAGTGTTGTACTTGTCATAATATCCCTCCTTTCTCTTAAAATTTGGAATAAAAATTCCCATTTCGAAAAGGTCTACTTCTTTGTAGATAGAAGACTTGAAATAAAAGGTTTCATTGTTTTGGAAAATTTCATCTTGTGTTCTTTAGATAAATTATTTAAATTCAAACCTTGTGATCGTCAATATGAAGGTATATCATAGTAGCAAATCAAGTTTAAAGTCAATCGCAATGAAATCGAAATAACTCTAAAGAAGTTTATATCTCATTTCAAATCTTCGATATATTGTTTTCTTCGAAATCTTCAAATCGTTAATTCTAATTTGATCTGTTGACGCTTAGATCGTCTGTGACGATGTAATCGAATAATCGATAATCTTTAATAAACTCTTCCACGTTCAATTAAAATTCCCGATCCAATAGCGTTATTACAATTAGCAGCTTGAAAAATCAAACATTTGTTCGTTTAAAGTCTTATATGGTAGACCCCGCAAATTAGAAATCGGAAAAGTTTTCCAATCGAATCGACGATCGAGAAAAACATATGGCGATGTCTATACGCCATTCGACAGCTTTCGATGTGATCGATAAATGTCATTGATTACATGCGAAAAGTTGAGAATGAATGAATATTTTAATATTTACAAAGCGCCAAATCTCTATTGGTACGAGGAGGGCATTCAGTAACGAATCCCGAATGAATATTATTCATGATTTGGTTTTTAATAAATTGAGTGTGACCCAAAAGGAGCATTTACGCAGCCGGTATCTGAAACAAATAAATAAAATCATAAATTCATAAATCATCTAGTTTGAGTTACTTGTTTGTCCACGTGAGAGTTTATTGTCTTGCGGAAACGAAACTAAGCCGTTTCATTTTCACGGACGAAAGGAAACAATGGCAAACGAAGAAATGTCTCGAAGGCTGAAGGAAGCAAGGCTATTTGTTCAGTTAAGTTTGTTGAGACTCTACGGTTTCAAAGAAAAGCCCACAAAACTAAGACTAGTCCACAGTCTACATCATGCCGGGGGCTTGGGAATATGACATGGGAAGGAGTCTACAACCTATTAGAAGAGAAAACCCCAAGGTCACGGTGGAAAGAGCATCGGTTCCGGACGAAGATAGCTCGGATTTCGGCCCCTACGAGATCCTTTGAAAAATCACTTGCAAATTCATTTCGCATCGAATTGCGGCAGAGCAAACATCATGCCTTATTATGATCTGATTCGATCGTTTATTGGCAGTGTGAAGATTCAAGACGAACATTTGTCTCAACATACGGAGTGTCTTTTGGCTCGTTCAAAGCGAAGATTTAAAAATGATGTATCACCTTCCGGACCCACAAAGGTGTATAACGGGGTTTTATCAAAGACTTTTCTTGATAATAACAAAGTCCAATCGACCCCATCGGGTGGGCATCCGGAGAGCAAAAATGAAGGCGTCGTGTATGTATGCAGCAGAATCCTTTTACCTCAAGTATTGCTATGCATGCCATGATGTGTAGATTATTTGTAATGATAATTGACTAGGTTTTTCTATACAAATGGTCAGATTAATCCCAAACTGTATCAAATTCAGATATCATGGGCCAAAGAACATTATTCTTTTACGATGGAATGGCCAACAGGTCTTGATCCTGAATGAAAAAACCCATTGGAAATTCCACTCCTTTTCTTTTGTGCCTATATTCTTGATGCTCTTTGTTTCAATTAGAGTTTCCTTATTTGGATGGAAATGGACTCCCAAAAACCCTACCCCAATTCATATTTACCATAAACTACTTTGGAAGGTTCATTTCCAAGATAATGTATATAGAATCTGCCATGGTTTCATTATCCACATTTTTCAAAACCATTTTTAATCGCTTTCCTCCTAGATTCTCTGAAAAAGCTAAAGGCCGGTTATGCACCCAATAGGAGATTAGTTTGGGGAGGAAAAATTCCCAGCATCGGGGTTTTTGGTAGTATTGCGGAACCACATGTTCTTCCTCTTTTTGTTGACAAACTTCTTGCTCAGAAATTTTCTATCAATTAACGATTGAAGAGATATCTGAGTCTTTGAATAAACATTAAGAAGAGAATGTATGCAATTTCCACTCAAATGTATTCTGATTTACTTTAAATGATTTCAAGCATCTTTGAAAAGAAGTCTCCAAGATAAAAGGTTGTAAATTTGCAACCATTCTTGGAAAACCGATATGATCAAGACGAGATAGCATTTAATATTCTTGCTTCGGTTTCAATTGCTCGATTTGAGCATGAGCCGAGATCCATTTGATGATTTGTTTGTTTCTTTGGATAATTTCCCTTTGAAATTTATGACTTAGCCAAGTCTAAATTTCAAAAGGAGAAATGGATAAATTTTTGTTATTCGAAGCAGAGATTGTTAAGAGTTCCTCTGCCGGACCCGAATTAAAATTCCAACACGAAGTCGGAGGCGGAAAGGTACATCCGGCAAAATGTTAGTAGAAACATCTCTTGGCAAGATCATTACACGATCGGCGTTGACCGGCCAGTGTACATACTCGAAATTAGTTGCTATTGGCAGAGCACAGTAAATTCGATCAAAATCTTGGTCTTGATCTATCAATGATGATGAGCATAATAAAAAGGATGGATCGGATGGCAAAAGTACTAAAGCGGGAATATAGATACGGAAAAAGGAAAATAACTAAGGAGATTATGTTTTCTCTTGATCTTAATGTTTCTCCTCGATTATTAAAACAAATGATCAATTTGCTCAACGTGCAGGATTGCAAGATGAATAAAGATCAACGGAAGCGGGATGTTGAAATCATTCCTGAACATCAGACGGAGCATATTGTATTAAAAGTGAGGATTCTCCTTTGGATATATTTTACAGCCCCAAACATAAAGTTTGTTGTTAGAACAAGAAAAAGAAGAAAATGAGAACAAGACATATTTTCTACTCCATCTGAAGAATTTATGAACATTGTTTATAAAAATAATGAGGTGAATCCATTCGAAGACCTCACAAAATTATTCAGTATCTGAGCTTATAGTCTTTCTGTAATTGGATAAAGTTGCCAAAGAGTTTCTCGGTGATAACTGAAGATCTCACATAGCTTCACTTGAAGAGCAAGTTCTGAAAGTCGGCAACCCAGTTACCCAGAATTTACAACAAACAACTACAAAATCGAGACACTGCAGTCCAAGAATTGGAAAAACAACACAACTGAAGAAAGAAGGTTGATGAAAAACTCTTAGGCAAGCAACAACAACTAAATGAAGAGATTTCTAAGTTACAAAGTCTATTACAAATAAGAAAAGATGAAAAAAATGATTCGAAAAGAATTTCAAGCAACTTTGGATAAGTTTAAAGATTTCTAGAAGATAAGTGAATTCATGAAATACTGGAGGCTAATAAGTATTGTCTCAGCAATTAAATGAATTTTGTATAAAATTTGTCCATGACCAGAACCTTTTTGTGATATTACTTCTTCTTTGATCCAAAATGTTATTACTCTCGGACGAAAATAGATGATGCGATGAAAAGATTTCGAATTTCTCAATTGTAGACACGAGAAAAGGGAAAACAAGCCAATCTTCTGAATAGAGGGAAAAACACAAAGAAATCTTATTTACGAATGGGAACATCAAATAATGAAAGCGAGGAAATGATATCAAGGGCAGGGAGTATGATGAATAATATCACACAATTCATAAATGACGGCTTATATACAATCAATCTCATTGCTGACTGTGTTCTGGCCGGTTTGCCAAAGTAAAAGAGGCGAAAGCAGATGGAGAGAAGAAATGGAGAAGAAAAGTCAACAAATCAACAAACTCCAAGCCATATCTGGACGATATGTGGACTCATTTAATCAAACCAAACAATCAAAAAATGGCTATCAAATTCCTTTCAAATCTGCGGGTTAGTTGTTTTAATTCGAAATTTTCTGATGCCACCTATCTTTGGACGAGTTGCATTCAGATGGAGTCATCCATAGAGACTCCAAGATATGTTGAATTTGTAACTTGGCTTCATGTTAGCGAGAGAATCAAATGAATCAGTTTCATTCAAGATAGCCTTTTCGGTTTAATTTGATAGATTGTAGCAATAGTAGTAGGATTTTGTTATGTAATTTCTTATTTAAATCCCTCTCATGCATTTAGAGAGGGATCGGAAGTTATCAATATTTTTTGGACTTGGAGCTAACATTTACGTACTCTAGCTCCTTATTATGTTGATGAATCACATGCGAGTGATTTTGTCTTGTGAAATTATCTTTGAAGTGTTGCATTTATTTTTCTTTGGTTAATTTTTACATCGGAGTTACTAGATGGAAGTATCACATTTCATTTGATAGTCTTCAAGATGAATGAGGTATTTCTATCCTATTCTTTACATTGATTTCTACATTATATGGTATTCGTTTAAATAATTTGTTATCATTTATATATTTGGTTTTCATAACATTTCCTTTTTATATATCATTTAAATTATAATTTGAATGTTATCATTTATAAGCATATATGAATGGTATATAATGATGAATGCAATATGCTAATACAACTACATTGTTTAATTTCTTAAACGAGTTATCATCATTTTCGCACATTTCAATTTGATTAATAATACATTTTCATGGTTATTATTAGATTGAAACAATCTTAAGTTGTATTCATATAATTACCGGGTTAAGATTAGAATTTCTTTATCGGTATTGACTTAGATTAGATAGTTTTATTTTAATTAATTTAGTCCCATTTTCATCCATCAATTAATCATTTTAGTTATAAGAAATTAAATTCCTTTAAATCAGTTGGAGCCACCATCCCCAATGAAGGAGAGCATCTTAAGATCTGACAGAATTGGTTTTCCCCAATGTTTAGACGAGAGATTTTCTAGGCTTCAACGGGCCTGTGTTATTTTTTAGGTGTACGTCTATTTTTAGACATGGTGAGAATATTCTATAAGTTGCAGGATGATATTTGTAGATGGTTGATCAAATGTGAAAAATAGATGAAATTCTATTTTTAGAATATTGGGCGAAGACTATTTATAGATCGTCAATATAAAAAATAGATGCATGTCAATTATTATTAGCCCTTAATAATAATCCGATAGTAAATATCAACTTATTCTCTTGGAGCACTTTATTTCAGTGAACAGATTTGGCAAATCAGTGGGCTGAAGGAATTACGCAATTCCTAGGGTTATTGGTGACTCGTGCATGGAGGACTCAATTAGAACTGAAGTGGCAAAGTTATGACAAAGTTGGAAGAGTAGTTACAGGAGTTGTTATTTAGTTTAACTCAGTTAAGTGAGTTAAACTCAGTTGAGCTAGTTGTATCTAGTCAAACTGAAAGATGAATTAATTATTTAATTAATTCATAACTAGAGACTCACTTACAACTGAAAAAATACAGAAGTTAACTACTTGCATGCCAGTTCCAATGGAGACCCAATGGAGAGATAAGTGAAAGGGTGAGATGGACTATCTTTTGTGACTATAGTGATGCATTCAATGCATCTGAAACACATTGGAGATGCCACTGAGGATTGCGCAGTCAAGGCAAGGCCAATTTGAATTCATTCAGGGGTCTTCTTCAGCAGAGATTGCGCAGTAGAGGCAGGTTGTCAGGAGGCAAGAAATTGGTGCATAAATATGCAAATTTCTGCATGACAGTGTTTAATGATTATTGATTGTACTGAGAGCTTGATGTACTAAGCTTTGTATGAGATTATTACTTGATTCCATTGATATACATAATATATGATAGTTGGGGTTTTTAGCTTTAAGCTTTCTCGTTAAACAACTGTGTTTATGTGCGATTGATTTTCTTCATGAGTTTTGCAATTGATGATTTAATTTCTGTAATATTAACAGTGGAAGGATTTTTTATTTAACATAAGATTAATTTGTTAGATCAGGAGGACCCGGTAATACATCAATATTAATAATTTTCTACAAGTATGGCGAGTTAAGGGAAGTGTTTTTACAAAGGAGCGGGGAGGCGATGTTATCAGGCTTCGCCCCTTCTTAGGTTGGAAAGTGTATAATAGGAACCTCGTTGGGAAGAAAAATGGAGCTGAGGGGTCACCCAAGTCGGGGCAATATTCAACCTAGGATCATAGCTCCATTGATCTCTGGTGAGTGATGCTATCATTGGGTAGACATGAGGGAGGGTTGTTGGATTTTCCAGGTCCTCTTTTGGCTTGCGTCAAAGGGAAGTTTGAAATACCATATCGTTGGTCTTCTTTAATTATTTTATCTCTTTTTATTTTTCAGTCGCAATGGTGTTTGTATTGTTGGGGACCCGAGGAAAATTGGGAGGGGTCGAAATGGTCTATGCACACAATTGGTAGTCGCATTGGCTTTCCTCCTGTCATTTTATTTATTTATGGGAGGGTCTTGTGTTGTCCTTGAGTGTTAAGTGGGTGGTAGGGGATGGGGTCCTCCCCATTATCTTTCACAAGTTTGTGAGTACAAATTGTAGGCCTATGGAGGGAGCTGACAAGCTTGGCAATTGATTCATACTGATCAGGGCGCTGGTCGTGCGGGTAGTTTTTTGTCAATGAATGGGAGTGGCATGGATTTCCTGAAGCAAAAGCCACACAGTGTCATTTTTGTTGTGAGAGGGGGAATTTGGGTCACCTAGGAATAATATGGAATTTGCAGTGTAAATTAGTGGTGGAGAGTGGATAGCAAGGCATTTTCTGTAGTCGATGCAGGTGGTTGGTCCAGGGAAGCTTGTGGGGTGGGGTTCTGACATTGGAAGTGAGGGACCTGGATAGTGCTCTTTTATTTGGAAATTTTGCATCAAAGAGGTAGGCCTAGAAGGGGGGTGGTCATCGTGGTCATTGTGCTTCCCACTTAGTTTCTTAGCTCGACGATGATGAAGGATTGGTGCAACTGCAAGAGCTTCCTTGAGGCGTGTGGACCTGTCATCTCTCTTTGACTCTTTTTTGGCCCAAATTCGAATTGTGCCAGTGTGAGTGGAATAATTGGAAAGAGATGGGCATCATGACCATAATTATTGGGTGTGGAGCTTGATTATCTTCTTGATTTTTCATAGGTTTTTTTTGTTTCGGCTGCGTTATATCCATGTTCCTAATGACATGGAAACATCGCATGTATGATCACTGTCAGGGGGGTCTAGGGGAGGGCAGAAATGATTTTTATGAGCCCCCCCATAGCGGGGGTTCGGGGGAAGCTCCCCCAAAGCTAAAAATAGATGAAAGTTTCCTTGTAAAATTTTGTAATTTCGTAGTCAATTTGGGTCATTCATTAGGTGAATGATATAACAGTAGAAGTTATTTTAATTTAGGGTTTTTTTCCATAAAAGGAAACCCTCACTTTATATGAGGGAACTTTATTGTTGTTTTGTATTATTATTTTGTGTGAGAAAGAGAGAGGAGATTATGTAAGATCGAAGAGGAAATTACTGCAGATCTATTGTACATTGTATATCTTCATTTTGTTGGATAATATAAAAGGAAGGACTAGTTTTTTCTTCGTGGACATATCCCAAATTGGGTTAACCACATATATCTGTGTCTCTCTCTTTTTATGTGTTTTTGTGTTTGTGTTTCCGCAATATTTTATGTGTTTCATTGCTTCGTTAATTAATTTTTAACAACTAGTATTAGAATCGAAGGTCTATTTGGCTGATAAAATCATACTAGGAGATAAGGGATCCTAGTTCGAGTGGGGGCAATGGTGGAAGATGGTAGGTTTAGGGTCGAGAAATTTAATGTCCAAAACTACCAACTATGGAAGATGCAAATAGAAGATTATTTGTGTCAAAAATATATGTACCTGCCATTGAATGGAAAAGCAAAGAATTCGACGAGTATGATGGATGCAGAATGGGAAATTCTCGATAGAAAGGCATTGGGAAAAATATGGTTGTGTCTAACAGCATTAGTGGCATTCAACATTTCAAAGGAAACAACAACATAATGTTTAATGATGACATTCGCCAAACTATATGAAAATCCCTTGGCCTCAATTAAAGTATTTCTTATGAAGTGTTTATTTAATATGAATATGTCATAAGGTGGATATGTTGTTGATCATTTAAATCAATTTAACATGGTTACCAGTCAATTAATTTCTGTAGGCATAAATTTTGATGATGAAGTTAGGGATATGTTGTTTTTGTGCTCATTGGCAGAAATTTGGAATGGCTTAGTTATGGATATTAGTAACTTTGTCTCGGGATCTAGTAATTTAAAGTTTCATGATGTTTTTGGAGCCATCCTTTGCAAGGAAATGTAACAGAAAATCTCTGGTGAGACATTAGGTAATGCTTTGACTACAAAGATTAGGGGAAGAAAAATGGAAAGAGGAAGGATCCCAGGAAATCATAGTAAGTCAAGAAAAGGAAGATCCAAATCCAGATCATGGATAGTGTGCTGGAAATGTGGGAAGAAAGGACACCTGGAGAAAGACTACAAATCTCAGAAGGGAAAAGAAGGATATGGATCGCAAGATAAAAATCATGAAGCGAATGCGACAGGTGATGTGTTTCAAGATGCTTTTATTCTTTAATTATATAATATTATCAATTCTTAGGTGGTAGATTCAGAGGCCTCATTCCATGCCACACCTAATAGGAAACATTTTCATTACTATATTCAAGGAGATTTTGGACAGGTTCGTATGGGTGATGAAAAACCCTATAAAATCGTTGGAATGGTTTAAGGCTTTTATAAAGCAATAGAATGGAAACCAATGGCTACTAAATAAGGTAAGGAATTTTCTAGAACTAAAGAAAAAATTTCAATAGGGAAATTGGGAGGTGAAGGTTGTGTAACTACTTTTGCAAACAAAACCTAGAAGGTCACTAAAGGAGCCCTGGTAATAGAAAAATGAGAAAAGGTTGGTACATTGTATATTTGTAATGGTATTTATAATTCTATTAATGCTTTAACCTCCACAGGAGCAAATACAACACTCTGGCGTCATAGGCTCGGGAACATGAGTGAGAAGGGGATGTAGATTCTTCACTCAAGGAATTTGTTTCCAAGTTTGAATTATATTGATTTCAATTTATGTGAAAATTATGTTTATGGAAAATAGAAGAGAGTCGGATTTATCAGAGTTTGGAAGGAAAAGAAGAGAGAAAAAATAGATCTTGTGCATACAAATGTATGAGGACCTGCTCATGTATCATCTCTCGATGGATTTCGCTATTATTTTACTTTTATTGATGATGCAACTAAGAAAACCTATATTTATTGTATTCAGAATAAATTTAATGTATTTTATACTTTCAAGAAATGGAAATCTTTGGTTGAGAATGAGACAGGAAATAAGCTTAAGTGTCTCATATCAAACAATGGAGATGAATATTGCAACAAAGATTTGTATAAATTCTATTCATAACATGGAATGCGTAGAGAAAAGATAGTTCCAGGAACACCATGGGAAAATGATGTGTCAGAAAGGATGAACAGGAAAATCATGGAGCGTGCAAGGTGCATGAGATTGCATCCAGGATTTCCCTTACAATTTTGGGCATATGTTGTATATATTTTTGTTTATCTAATAAACAAAGGGCCCTAAATTTCCTTGGATGGTGGTATTCCTAAGGAGGAATGGATAGGTGAAAAGGTAAACTACTCATTTTTAAAAACTTTCAGTTGTGAAACCCTTGTCCACATTAATAAAGAAAATAGAACAAAGTTTGAGGAAAAATCAAAGAAATGTACCTTTATTGGATATGGTGTTAATGATTTTGGTTATCGCTTGTATATTATGAAAATCACAAAATTGTTAGGAGCAGAGATGTCATATTCAATGAAAATGTCTTGTATAAGGATCAGATAGAAGGAAAGAAATAGGAAAAGGAAAACAAAAAATACACAGTGTTTGATGAGATCACAGAAAAAAATAAAGGTACCTGAAAATCATCAGCAACCACAACAACAACAATAACCACAACAGTAACAGGCACCTCAAACATATGAAAGTGGTGTTAGAATATCTACTAGGATAAATAGACCCCATAAACGATACTCTCCTTCATTATATTATTTATTTTTGACTGCTTCTGGTGAACTGGAAAGATATGAAGAAGCAATGCAAGTAGAAACTAGGAAGAAGTGGGAGA
Organism: Pinus albicaulis; assembly: GCA_034641835.2. NCBI lineage: Eukaryota > Viridiplantae > Streptophyta > Pinopsida > Pinales > Pinaceae > Pinus > Pinus albicaulis. Next base: position 1,609,407,569 of record CM076578.1, on the reverse strand, counting down.
AATCAATGGAAGAAGAGATGGAATACATGATGCATAACCAGACTTGGGACTTAGTCAAGTTACCTGCAGGTAAAACAACATTACAGAATAAATTGGTTTTCAGGTTGAAGGAAGAAGATGGAGGTAAACGTAGGTATAAGTCTAGACTTGTGGTGAAGGTGTTTGCACAAAATAAAGGTATAGACTTTGATGAATTTTTTTCTCCTATTGTTAAAATGACTCCAATCGGAACTATTTTAAGTTTAGTGGCAGCAAAATATTTGCATTTGGAGTAGTTATATGTAAATATAGACTTTCTCCATGGGGATTTGGAGGAAGAAATATATATGCAGCAACCACAAGGGTATGAGGTCAAAGGGAAGGAAAAAATAGTGTGCGAATTGAAAAAGAGCTTGTATGGCTTAAAACAGGCTCTAGGGAAGTGGTATCTAAAATTTGACAGGTTTATGTTTGAACAAGGTTATACTAGATGCCACTCTAACCATTGTGTCTATCTTAAAAAAAAAAATGATGGCAGCTATATTGTATTGTTATTGTATGTAGATGGCATGCTTGTTACAGGGTCTAACATGCAAGAAATAAATGTGCTAAAAGGAAAATTGGAAAATTCATTTGCAATGAAGAATTTGGGTGTTGAAAAACAAATATTTGGTATGAGAATAACTAGAGACAAGAAAAATCACAAATTAACATTATCTCGGAGTGAGTACATAGAAAAGGCGTTGGAAATATTTAATATGAAAAATGCAAAACCAGTTAGTACACCTTTGGCTAGCCATTTCAAACTAAGTAAGGAGATGTGTCCCAAGACTCAGGAAGAGATGGATTATATGTGTAAAGTACCATATGCATTAGTAGTTGGAAGCTTAATGTATGCAATGGTCTGCAAAAGGCATTATATTGTACATGTAGTGGGAGTTGCAAGTAAGTATATGAAAAATCTAGGAAAAGAGAATTGGATGGAAATGACGTGGATTCTCAGGTATTTGAGAGGTACCACAAATCAAGCATTATGCTTTGGTGGTTCAAACATTGTTATGCAAGGATATGTTGATGTACATATGGCAAGTGATAGAAATAACATGAGGAGCACCACAGGGTATGTGTTTACTGTAGGTGGAACAACTTTCAATTGGGTTTCAAAATTGCAAAACATTAATTCACTTTCAACAACTAAAGTAGAGTATGTTGTTGCTACAGAGGCTCGTAAATAAATGATTTGGTTACAAAGGTTTATGGATGAATTAGGAGAGAAGAACGAGATTGGAAGTTTATATAGTGACAACCAGAGTGCCATCCATCTTGAAAAGAACTCAAAATTTCATTCCAAGACTAAACCTATACATCTCAAGTACCATTTCATACGGTCAGTGTTGGAAGATGGATAGTTGAAGTTGGAAAAGATACACACTAGCTAGAATCATGCAGATATGTTGACAAAGGTTGTAACTAGGGAGAAATTGAGATTCTTCTCAATTTCAATTAGCCTTCAAGAATGATGATGAATATGAGAAACAACCAGATGCAAGTGGAGTCATTGTCTAGCAAGTGAAGCAATGATGAAGTTTATATAATCAGTCTCCGAGTGGGAGATTGTTGGGTGTGGAGCCTGATTATCTTCCTTATTGTTCGGAGATATTTTTGTTTCAATCGCATAAGATCCCTATTCATAATAGGGTGGCAATTTCGCTCATATGATTGTCGTCAAGGGGGTCCAGGGGGGAGGCGATGATGATTTCTATGAGCCCCCCTGGCAGGGGTTCGAGGACAGTGCTCCCAAAGCTAAAAATAGATGAAAATTTTCCTTGTAAAATATTGTAATTTCGTAGTCAATCTGGGTTGTCCATGAGGCAGATGATATGACAATATCAGTTATGTTAATTTAGGATTTTTTACCTTAGAAGGAAACCCTCGGTTTATATGAGGGAATTGTATTGTTGTTGTGGATTATTATTCTGAGCGAAAAAAGAGAGAGGAATGGTGTAAGATTGAAGAGGAAATTACAGTCGATTTGTTTTAATTTGTATCTCTTCATTTTATTGGGTAATATAAAAGGAAGGACGGGTTGTTTCTCTATGGACGTAGCCCAAATTGGGTGAACCACGTATATTTGTGTCTCTCTTGTTTTATGTGTTTCTATGTTTCAATTTCCACAATATTTTATGTGTTTCATTGCTCCATTAATTATTTTCTAACAATAACGAGGTTTTCATTTTTCTACAAGACATACAACAAAATCAATGGAAAATCTTGGATCCACAAATCTCCCTTCATAGAGGCCAAAAGTGACCTCAGGAGCGGATGGATGACTTCAAAGCGAGCATGGCTCATATGGAATCACACTTACATGAAGCATTTTGACACCCTAGTGGAGGAGAACTTAAAAACTCAAATCTAGGTAATATGGTTGGTTAATAATGATTTTGGGACATTTCTTGCTTTTTGGACAGTTCTGGGCATTTTGGGCCACTAATCTCTGGTCTTCTTGTTTTCTCTAGCTATTATTCATGTTTTAGTGTTTGTACTTGAGGGCCAATCAATCCAGTAGGAGTGAGGCCTCAAATGTTTTGAAATGGTGCAATCCACGATATAATCTTCTTTTGAATTAATAAAAAGAATGATTAAAAAAAACTAAAAATTAAGAAAATAAGTAATCATCATATTTTATATCATTTTAATTTTAATAAATTTATATCACTTCCATGTTAATATAACACTTTAATAAAATTATTTACAATTTTACTATAAATATTAAAATTTTAACACTTTAATATAATTATTTAAATTTAAATATTTGTTGATGTCATGAACTAAGTCAACAAATATTTCCTTAATTTCAAGATTTAGAATAATACAACATCAATTTTAATTTAAAAATAAAAATAAAATAAAATAACTAATGAAACTAATAATTAATTTTAATTACTTTATAGTATTTTCTAAATTTGGACTTTTGTGATCCATAATTTGTATATTAAAACTCTTTTAGTAGAAATCACATTATAATTTTGGAGTCTACGTGTTTCGAACCATCCAGTGTGGTTCATCGCCAGTACATCTTAATAATTTTATAATAATATAGAAATATATTCATAATTATCTATTAATATATTAATGCATTAATAATATATTTATCTACACATTAATGACATATTAATAATAAATTAACTTATTTATTATATATTAATTTATATATTAACACGTGTTAATTATGGTTGCTATAGTTCACATGATTAATTATAGTCAACCTTAGTTAACATGGTCATCGTAGTCAACCATAGTGTTGTTTAGTGAACTCTAGTCAACTCAGTTGACTATTGTTGGCATGGTCAACCATTGGTAAACATGAGCATCATGTTCAACAATAGTCGATTGTAGGCATCATTTTCAAAATTCCCATAATCAACCATAACCATCATTCCCCAACATGCTCACAAACATCAATATCTTCAACATGAACATAAGCATTCATAGCCAACCATGTCAACTATGTTTGACATGGTCAACCATATTCAACCATAATTAACAAGACCATCATGTTCAACAATAGTCAACCATAAACATTATGCTTATAGTCAACATGGGCATAAACATAGTGACACCAATTAAAGTTTGTAACTTTGGCATTAATAACTTATATAATAAATATAACACTTAATAATATTTAATATCACTTTTATAGCACTATTATAACATTAATAGCTCTATAGCATTAATTATTGTATCATAACATAGTAATATAACTTTAACACTACTTTAACTTATATTATTCACAATATAACTTTAATAACCTAAAAAATTGATCCCAACATCACAAACATAAAAAAAAAGTTACAGTATGACGAACAACAAACAACATAACAATTGGATAAAAAAAACAATGTCATGTAGTTGTAGGCATGGTCAACAATACTCAACATGATAAACCGTAGTCAACATGGGCATCTTATTCAACCATAGTCAACATGGACATCATAGTCAATCATATTGAACATGGGTACCATGGTGAACCATAGTCACCATAGGTAGCATGGACAACCATAATCATTTTAGATAAACACTAACAAACAAAACTGATGTTATAATGTAATAAACAAAATTGATGTCACTATGTGATCAACAAGAAGTGATGTCACGTTATGACATTGCAATGTCACGAACAAAAAACAATGTTGCACAAAGAAGAAACAATGTCAGAATCAGACATAACAATTCAACGTCGTTATGTGATGACAAGAATTAACATTGCAATCTCACAAAAAGAAACAATGTTGTATTGTGATGAACAACAAAAAATGTCATAATGTGTCGAATAAAATACCATGTCATAATGTGATGCCATCAAAATGTGACGAACAACAAACAACATTAGAAAGTGACAAAGTACAAGCAATGTCACACTGTGAAAAACAACTAACCATGTTGCAATTTGACAAACAATAAACGTCTTCACAATGTGACAAATAGTAGATGGCACCACTATGTAATGAAAAATAAATGTAAACATAATGTGATGAATATCAAATTATGTCAAAGTGTTACAAACATCAAATATCGTTACAATTGGACAAAAATATTGTCACAATACAAAAAAAATATCATTGTAACCTGCATGGTCAAGTGTGTTTAACTAATTCAACCATGGCAGTATCTTAGTTGATCATTGTGAAACACAATGAACCATGGTCATATGTGGTTGAGCATTAGCAAATTTAAACAAGGTCAACCATGTTCAACATGGTCAAAAGGCCAAGCATGTTCAACCAAGGTGAAAAATGGTTAAACCACATTCAAAAATTCTTTATATGGTTAACATTGTCTAGCATAATTTCAATTTATAATTATAATTGTTATTTGTAAATTATTTATAAATAATTAGAAATATAGATACTTAAACCCTAAAGAGAAAAATAAAAAGTATACATCACAATGTGACAAATAAAAAGCTATGCCTCAATGTGAGAATAAAAAAATCGACAACATTGTGTAACAAACAAATGTTGGTGTCAATATATGACTAATATGTATCGACATCACAATGTGACGTACACAAATTGATGTTGTGTTTTGAGCAATAAAAAATATGGCATGACAATGCATCGAACAAATATCCATGTCACAATATGACAAACAAAACCAATGTGAATGTAGGTCAAGTTTAGTTATCTTTGACAACCATCGACAACAAGGTCAGTTGTGGTGAACTTGGTCAAGGAATCCTTAGCCATGGACAACATGCACAACATTAGCAACCCTTGTTAAACACGGTCAACTAGTCTGCATGGTCAACCATGGTAAAAAAAATGATTAACCATAACCATCTATAGTTAAATAATGACAACCATGTTCACCCATAAGTAAGCATAGGTGACCATAATCAACCATGGTTAGACAAGCTCAGTGGTGGTCAAATAAGCTCAGCGATAGTCAAACATGATCATCATGGACAAACATGGTCAACAAGTTCAACCATGGTCAACCCAACTCAACTATATTCAACCATGGCCATACATACTTTAATTGGTCAATCATGGTCATTGATGTTTGACCATGGTTAAAGATGGTCAACATGTTCACCCATTATCAGCAATAAATAATCATATACAACATGGTCAACCATGATGAACTTGGTTAAATTATGCTCAACCATGGTTAACATGGCCAACATATTAATCAACCATGGTCAAACATGGCTGTGGTCTACATGGTCAACCATGTTCAATCATAACTCACATGATCAACCATAGTCATCTATAGTTAAATTTTAACAACAATGGTCGAACATGTTCCCCATGGTCACCCATAGTTGACCATAGTCAACCTTTGTCTAACAGGCTCAACAATGGTCAAACATAGTCACCAAGTTCAACCTTAGTCAACCATGTTCAACATGATCAAACTAGCAAAATAATGGTCGACCATGGTGTCCACACTCATCCATGCTCAACCAAAGTAACCATGGACAACATGGTCAAATCATACCCATCCATGTCCATCCATGGTCGATATGGCCATCCATGGTCACGCATACTCTACCATAATCTATCCTCTTCATCCCTTGTCAACCATGGCTGACCATGGTCAGTTAAGTCAACCATGATCTGCCTCAATCAACAATGATCAACCCTCTTCAACCATGGTTGGCCTCATCAACCCTTTTCAACCATTAATGTAACCATTTCCTAAAAATTAATGTAACATTAATATTAGCATTAATGTAACATCAACCATGGTCAACCATTATCAACATTAATGTAATTTTAATGTAACAATGTAGCAATGGTCAACTTTATTGTAACATTGTTAGATGAATGTAACATAAATACATTGTTACATTAATGATTGACCATGGTCAACCCTCTTCAACCTTGTCAACCATGGTCAACCATAACCTTTCATCTTAGTCCTTGATCAACAAGGTCGACTATAGTCAACTCGATCAACCATGGTCAACCATGACCAACCTCATCAACCTTGTTAACCATTAATGTAACCAAATTGTGTAAAATTAATGTGCATCAACCATGGTTGACAATGGTCAATATTAACTTCACATTAATGTAACGATGATCAACATTAATGTAACATAAATAAATTGTCACATTAATGTTTGACCATGGTCAACTTCATTCAACCATTGTCAACCTCAATCAATCATGTTCAACCTCAATTAATTTTGTCAACCATGGTCAACCATCAACAACCCTTATTGACCATGGTCAATCATTGTGAACCATTTTTAACCATAGTAAGCGAACATGAACCATAGTCAACCATGGTCAACAAATCTACACCACACACATCAGGGGTCAACTACCACAACCACATTATTTGATGTGGTTGATATACATCAATCGAGAGCATTTTCCACCTTTTATAAATCAATCAACGTATGAAAATGACATTGATCAACATGTATCAACCACATATACTAATATGATTATGCTAGTATATAACTTGTACCATATCATTTTTATCTTCTTACAACGAAAAACAATATCTATTTTTTAATTTTTTTACACGATGAATCACTAACTCAATTGAGTAATCTGGGTGATGTCTACTCCTTAAGTTTTATTACAACAAATAAAAAATATAACCCCTATGAAATTTAAAACCAAATAAAGTGAATAACATCACATTATACCAATCACTAAATCATCCCATGAAAAAACACAAATACTTAATCTATTATCAGATTTTTGGAGGATTATTTCACTATTTTAAATTTTTATTCTACAAAACAAACCTTCCCATCGTGTTAGATTTCACGTTAAAAATAAAAATAACAAACAAATAATCTAACCATGGACTGCCACTATGGTATAGCTAATGCCAGCGATGGATTCAAGGATTCTCTTTCATCACCATTACCGCCCTCCATTCGGCATTTCCATAAAGCACGTCATTTTTCTCTGCAATGTTCGTCTTCACGCCAATTCTCTTCCAGTGTTTGAACATCCTAAACAGACGCCAGACTCTGCTGCACAATCCAGCAATCTCAACATTGATTACAGATACCATGCATTGGAAAATCCCAATATCAATGCTAATGCCTACGCTTCTCTATTGCAGGCATGTACACACGTGAAGTTACTCCAAAAATTCCATGCCCACATCCTTATCACAGGGCTTCACCATAATAACAACACTCTGCAAACCAAACTTGTGACCATGTATGCTGTGTTGGGATACATGGAGTATGCCCGCCAAGTGTTTGATAAAATATTCCAGCGAGATGTTTTCATATGTAATGTGATGATGAAGGCGTATACTCGCAATGGCCTCTGTCATGAAGCTCTTAAGCTTTATTATCAAATGTATGGTACTGTTATGGAACCTGATAAGTTCACCTTTCCCTTTGTGCTCAAGGCTTGTGCTGGTTTAACAGCTATGCAAGAGGGCAAGGAGGTTCATGGTCATGTAATAAGAACTGGACTTCATTCAGATGTTTTTGTGGCGACCGCACTTGTAGACATGTATGCCAAATGCGGAAATATGGAGGATGCACGGCGAGTGTTTGACAAAATGTCCGACAGAGATGCCGTTGCTTGGAATGCCATGATTGTTGGTTATTCACAGAATGGACATGGGAATCAGGCCTTAGTGATCTTTTATGAAATGCAGCTTGCTGGTGCAGTAATGAATCTGATCACCATGGTGAGCGTGATCCAAGCATGTACGCATTTGGCAGCTCTGCAACAAGGTATGTCGATGCATGGTTACATGATTCGGAGATTGTTAGAGTCAGATGTCTTCGTGGAGAATTCCCTTGTTGCCATGTATGCGAAGTTCGGGTGTATAGAGAATTCCCTGCAATTGTTCAACAGAATGCCTGGAAGGAATGTTGTTTCATGGAATGCGATGATTACTGGCTATACGCAGAATGGGTTTGCTGACGAAGCTTTGGAGCTCTTTCATCAAATGCAATGTGCAGAAGTGACACCGGACTTTGTTACAATTCAGTGTGTACTTCAAGCATGTGCTAATTTAGGTAATCTGCAGCTAGGCAAGCAGATCCATGCCTACATTATTCATAACAGATTGGAGTTGGATGTCTTTATCGGGAATTCACTTGTGATCATGTACAGCAAGTGTGGAAGTATAGAATCTGCGAGAGAATTGTTTGACAATATGACTATAAGAAATGTGGTCTCGTGGAATTCAATGATTGCAGGGTGTGCAGAGAGTGGAGATGCGAAAGAGGCCTTGACACTCTTTTATGAAATGCAACTGGAAGGGGTAACACCTACGTTGGTCACTATGGTTAGTGTACTCCAGGCATGTGCTCATTTAGGAGATTTTGAACAAGGCAAATTGATGCATGACTATATTGTTCAACGTGGTTTTGAGTCTGATATTTCTATTGGAAATTCTCTGATAACCATGTACACAAGGTGTGGGAGTATAGAAGCTGCACATCAGCTATTTGGCAGAATGTCTGAAAGAAATGCGGTTTCATGGAATGCTTTAATTGCTGGATATGCGCAGAATGGACAAGCTAACAAAGCCCTGACACTTTTTCACGAAATGCAGCTGGCAAATGTGATGCCCAACTCAGTCACTGTGGCTAGCATCCTACCAGCTTGTGCCTCTTTGGCAGCTCTGCAACAGGGTAAAAGGATTCATGGTTACGTAATCAGAAATGGATTTGAATTAGATGTTTTTGTGGGGACTGCCCTTATTGACATGTATTCAAAATGTGAAAGTATAGAGATTGCGGAGCAAATCTTCAATAGAATGCACAAAAGAAATGTGGTCACATGGAATGCAATGATTGCAGGCTATTCTTATAATGGGCATGCCAATAAGGCTTTGGCTTGCTTTTCTGAGATGCAACTAGCAGAGGTTCACGCAGATTCAACTACCATGGCAAGTTTGCTTCAGGCATGTTCATATTCAGGAATACTGCAGCAGGGCCAATTTGTTCACAGTTGCATTATTCAAAGTGGATTTGAGTCAGGTGATTTTGTGCAGAATTCACTTGTAGCTATGTATGCCAAGTCCGGGAGTATAAATATTGCGCGCAATTTGTTTGATGGGATGCATAAAAAAAGTGTGATCTCATGGAATGCAATGATTGCTGGATATGTTCAGAATGGTATGGAAAATGAGGCCTTCAATCTGTTTCATGAAATGCTACACGCAAGTGTGCCTCCTGACCTGGTGACCATGGTGAGTGTTCTTCCTGCATATGGCCATTTAGCTTCTCTACAACAGGGCAAGTTGATACATGGTTACATGCTTAGAAATGCATTTGAATCGGATGTTTTTGTGGGGACTGCATTAATTGACATGTATGCCAAATGTGGGAGTATCAAGATTGCACGCAAATTGTTCGATCACGTGTCTAACAAAAATGTTGTCTCATGGAATGCAATGATAGTAGGATATGGAATGCATGGGCATGGCGAGGATGCCCTTGTGCTTTTTAGACAAATGCAACACAGAGGCTTGAAGCCAAATGAGATCACCTTCCTTTCTGTTCTGTCAGCATGCAGTCATGCAGGCCTGGTGGATGAAGGTTGGAAATGCTATAACTGTATGACTCTAGACTATGCAATCATACCTACTGTAGAACACTATGCTTGCATGGTCGACCTTCTTGGGCGTGCTGGGCATCTAAATGAGGCACTGGACTTTATTGAAAAGATGCCAATAGAACCTGGTGCTAGTGTGTGGGGAGCCTTTCTTGGTTCATGCAGAATTCATCGCAATATAGAGCTAGGAGAACGTGTGGCAGAACTCCTTTTCAATTTAGATCCTGATAATGCCGGGTATTATGTACTGTTGTCTAATATATATGCGGCAGCTGGCAGGTGGGATGATGTAGCCAAAGTGAGAAAAATGATGAAAGACAGGGATGTGAAAAAGTCCCCAGGATGCAGCTTGATCGAAGTAAATAATAAGCTCCATTCATTCGTTGTTGGTGACATATCACACCCTCAAACACAGGCAATTTATGCTATGTTAGAGACCTTGGCTATGCAGATGCAGGCAGCAGGGTATGTGCCTTGCACAGACTTTGTGCTGCATGATGTGGAAGAAGAAGTCAAGGAAAACATGCTCTTCGTTCATAGTGAAAAATTAGCTATTGCTTTTGGTCTTATCAGTACAAGTTCTGGGACATCTATTAGGATTACCAAAAATCTTCGTGTTTGTGGTGACTGCCATATTGCCACAAAATTCATCTCCAAGATTGTCAAACGAGAAATCATAATGAGGGATTTAAACCGTTTCCACCACTTTAAAGATGGATTATGTTCTTGTGGGGATTACTGGTAGTGGTGACACTCATTAAACTAAGCAACAAAACAGAAACTTGTATAGCTACAGTTTGTAGCCCAAGCCTAGATTTTATTTAGCTTTCAGAGATGAGGATGTAGTCTCTTTAATGGCATCCAGTAAAACTGGAATGAGACAAAGAAGACTACCAAGACGTCTGCCTATGGATGACATGACAAAGACAAGTTAAGAAAAAGTCCATTTTTTTTGGCATGAGCATATCCTCTAACAACAAAGTGGTTAAGTGTCAGATAAAAGTTGCAAGTTCCATGCTCATATGCTCCAATTTGCTGCAGTGTTCTAGTCAAACTCTATTTGACTATTATCAAAACTGGGTTCTATACCAACTAGTTTGCTATTACTCATACTTAAACTAATGTCGTTCAATTGATAGGACTGTTATAACTGTATCAAACCACACTCAGTAATAAATAGATTTCACTTCAAGAAAAAAAAACAAACATATATCCATCTTAACCATGGATCTATTAAGTACATAAAGGGAACCTTGAGGTTTGTTAAATAAATCCAATGTGAAGTATCGATGCAGTGGCATCATACAAGTCTTTGCAAATGATAATGCAGGACAGAGGGCATACTTCAAGTTATGGCTTGCATATGTTTGTGCATGGAGGTTAGGTCAGACCTGTGTGTCATGCCAGGTGTGAGTTGGGCGTAACAGTGGTGCTGAGACAGGGAAAATCTGGTGGGAATATGGTCAAAAAGTGCATCTCAGTGATAGCAAAATTGGGAAAAAGGTGGCACGAGTTGCGGAGATCAGCATGTAGGAAGACGAGGCACTTGAGGAAGCCAGGAAATCGAAGTGTGGATCGACAGAGCAGGTACATGATCAGTTTCACATATGGCAAAGACGATGAAGGATAAAATGAAGAGTCATGGGAATGAAAGATGCATCCCAACAGAGAGAGATGATGTTATACCATAGAGACGCACAGGATCCCCATGCTTTTGGCCTGGCAATATAGGGTCTAGCACATGACAATGGTATGACATAGTAAAAGTCCGCAAATGTATGCGACATTGGTTTTACCCAGCCACTGTAAACAGTTGTTGATGTTGATGAGTGATTATTCAATTCTTGAATTGTATGTAGTTGCTACTAGTTGAATGCTTGCGTGAGCCCTGTATATATATTTATGCATCCTGATTGCTATTCTATTTATATTGTTATGTTTTGAAATCCAATGCCATGTCTTTGGTATTTCTGTTGTATAATTCCAATTCGTTGAGGGGCGATTTACCTATTCATCAAGTGGATTTGCAAAGTTTTGTTGTAGTTTAATTGTGCGTATTTGGTAATTGATCGTGTTGGACTATTGTAGTGTAATGATCTGTGATCAATTGATACTACAGGAGCTTATGAAGTCAGAGTGACTCTGTTTTTGCTGCCTTTTGAATTTGAATTGCAGGGAGGTGTTGTCTGCTCTTCGATCTATTCTGCAATATTCATTACATTAAGAGTAATGAGGTACATCAAAATTCAGAAGAGGGAGAAGTTGTAATTGATGTTGTCTAACTATTAGATTTATTATTAGATGTATTATTGGAGTTTTTTTTTGGTGTTGTCTGCTCTTCGATCTATTCTGCAATATTCATTACATTAAGAGTAATGAGGTACATCAAAATTCAGAATAGGGAGAAGTTGTAATTGATGTTGTCTAACTATTAGATGTATTATTGGAGTTTTTTTTTGGCTGGAACACAGCTAAAAAAATTGTTCAAATCTTTATTTTTGTTATTTAAACTGGACTTTTGATTGTATATGAATTTTTTTGACTGTGTATATGAATTGAGCACCTAGAAAAATAAAATCTTTGGGACAATCAGATTGTGGAGAGTTGACAACTCAAACTTGTGATTTTAGCAAAATGCTGTAATTTGTGATTTTAGCAAATTCCTATAGCATTAACAAAAAAAAGTGTAAAAAAATCGTAAAAAAATCTAACATTAACTAAAAAACATAATCTTACATTTAAAAATAAAAAATTATAAATAAATGTTATTATAAATCACCAATATTAAATCAAATAAAAAAATTTATATATACTTTCAAAATTATATACCCTTTAGCACCCAACTCAACCTCCATATTCCCCAACAATAAATTGCAGGATAAACTTAATAATCAATGACAAATGGGACTGAAACTACTTATTTACCTAAAGAGGCACATTCACATATGACGATCATCAATTATCTCAGGGGATTGAGAGTAATGATTAATTTTGGCAAATGACATGATAAGCTATTAGATTGAGAGTAATGATTAATTTTGGCAAATGACATGATAAGCTTTAATAGCTGAAATATGTATATGTATATATATGTGACAACATACAAAAATTTTAAAATAGCTAAGATGCATCTTAAATCTAGATCAATGAAGTAAAATTTTAAAATAGCTAAGATGCATTTTAAACCTATATCAATGAAGTATAGAGGTATAAAATATGAAATATAAAAAGGTTTAAAATTTATTGATATATAATTTTTTAAATATGAAAAAAATAATATATAATATGGAATTAAATAATAAAACATTTATAAATTAAAAAAAAAACTTGATCCTCCTTATAATTGATAGTTCGTTTCTAATTTACAGTTTATATAAAAAAATATTACATAAAAACACAATTAATGTATAAAGTGGCAGGGATCATCTCCACTCAAGCTATTAAACACTTATTGTAACTAGCAATTGCCCCTAAAGGTGCAAAGGTACACTAAAGGAATAATAGATTTGGAACTCAATTATTTTGAAAAACTAAATCACTAAACATTAAAAACTCTTATTTCTAATAAAGTAAATATTATATAAAGATCGGTCTCCGTCAAAGGCCACCGACTCGTTCCCAGGTCGCACAATGGATTTGGCCATTCTAATATTGTTTTCCCAATTTTTGTCAAAATATTTTCCCACACTATATCGTTCCAACATCCATTCACCAATTTCCTATCCTTCCAAATACAACTGATATGTCTTCCAGTCAATGGAGTTTTGGTTCCATTTTAAAATGGAGATGTTTGACATCACTACAAGTTTCAAATCTAGTAAGAAAATTGCTAGCAAGACATTTGGTGTTATATGGAAATAGTCGGAAAAATTGTTTTGTTTAGTTTAATGGAAATAGGGAAATAGTCTGCAAATTTGTTGTTGTTGTTTTCTCATTATTAAAAGGTTTTTTCTTTAAAAAACATAATATATAAATACCAATCTCCAGGAACTTCAAGAAAATTAATAGATGTTTTTTAAAGATATGCGACAACCTACATGTTAATTGAAGTTCAATATAATATTCTTGTATGAATAGGAAATAAAGAATTTAACAATCAGCCAATGTTTGAGGCTCGGATCTATTGGAATACATACAATTACTGATAGAAAATTATATATTACAGAGCAATGGAACACATAAAAATATGCGGAAATACAAACACATAAAACATATAAAACAAGAGAGACACAGATATATATGTTTCATCTAACTTGGGCTACGTCCACGGAGAAACAACCAGTCCTTCCTTTATATTATCCAGTGAAATGAAGAGACACAACCTACCACAGATCCGATGTAATATCCTCTACTCTCTCACAGAGTCCCCCTTTCTCTTTCTCACTTAGAATACACACAACACACAGCCACAATACCATTCCTTCATGTGAAAAAAGGGGTTACCTTCTAGGGAAAAAACCCTAAATTAAGCATAACTTATACCATCAGATCATCTGCCTAATGAACGGCCCAGATCGACTACGAAATTACAATATTTTACAAGGCAATTTTACATCTATTTTTAGCTTCGGGGGCATTGCTCCCGCACCCTCGCTAGAGGGGTATACAGTCTTCTTGGGGTATACATCCAACTGAAACAAAAGACCTCTAAATCAGGATGATAATTACACTCCACACCCAACAATCTCCCACTTAGAGACTAATTGTAGCAACTCCACTGCTACTTCATTTGTTGGACAATGACTCCACTTTGGACCTGATTGTTTCTCATCTTCATCATCATACTTGAAGACCAATTGAAACTGAGCAGAACCTCAATTTCTCCCTGGTTCCAACTTTTGTTAACATATCTGCATGATTTTGGCTAGTGTGTATTTTTTTCCGCTTCGACTGTCCATCTTCCAACACTAATCGTATGAAATGGTTCTTGAGTTGTATGTGTTTAGTCTTGGAATGAAATATTGAGTTCTTTGTAAGATGAATGGGACTCTGACTGTCAGTTTATAACTTGTCCATCTCCTGCTTCTTACTCAATTCATCCATAAACCTTTGTAACCAAATCATTTCTTTACTAGCCTCTGTAGCAACAACATGATCTGTTTTTGTTGTTGAAAGTGCAACAACACTTTGCCTTTTTGAAACCCAGCTAACAGTTGTTCCACCTACAGTAAATGCATACCCTGTAGTGCTCCTCCTATTATCTCTATCACCTGCCATATCTACATCATCATATCCCTGTAAAGAAATGTTTGAACCACCAAAGCATAATGTTTGATTTGTGATACCTCTCAAATACTTGAGAATCCATTTCATTGCCATCCAATGTTATTTTCCTGGATTGTTCATGTACCTACTTACAACTCCCACTACATGTGCAATATCAAGCCTTGTGTAGACCATTGCATACATTAAGCTTCCAATTGCTGATGCATATGGAACTTTAAACATATAATCCATTTCTTCTTAGGTCTTGGGGCACATCTCCTTACTAAGTTTGAAATGGCTAGCCAAAGGTGTACTAACTCTTTTGCATTCTGCATATTAAATCTTTCCAACACCTTTTGTATGTACTCATTCTGAGACAATGTTAATTTGTGATTTTTTTTATTTCTAGTTATTCTCATACCAAGGATTTGTTTTGCAGCTCACAAATCCTTCATTGCAAATGAATTTTCCAATTTTCCTTTGAGCACATTTATTTCTTGCATGTTATATCCTACAACAAGCATGTCATCTACATACAATAACAGTATAATATCGATGTTATCATTTTTATTTTTTCAGATAAACAAAATGATCAGAGTGACATCTAGTATAACCTTGTTCAAACATAAACTTGTCAAATTTTAGATACCGCTGCCTCGAAGCCCGTTTTAAGCCATACAAGCTCTTCTTCAATGTGCACACTAATTTTTCCTTCCTTTTGACCCCATATCCATGGAGAAAGGTTGTCTTTGCATCTAACTTTTCAAAATGCAAATCTTATGATGCTACAAGACTTAAAATAGTTCTGATTGAAGTCATTTTAACAATAGGAGAAAATATTTCATCAAAGTCAATACCTTTCTTCTGTGCAAACCCCTTCACCACAAGTCTAGCTTTGTACCTTTGTTTTCCTCCTTCTTCTTCCTTCAATCTGTAAACCCATTTCTTCTGCAATGTTGTTTTACCTGCAGTCAACCTAACTAAGTCTCAAGTCTGGTTATGTACCAAGAAGTGCATCTCTTCTTTCATGGCTAGCTCCCACTTCTTCCTCGTTTCTACCTGCATTGTTTCTTCATAACATTCTGGTTCACCAGAATCAGTCAACAATACATAATATAATGAAGGAGAGTGTTATGAAACCAGCTCACAAAATAAAATAAAAGAGAGATCAACGAATTAGAAATCAACCTCTTCGAGGAGGCAACCTCTTTTACATTATATAAATGAACAATTCTTGGATGATACAAATGACAAAACCTCCTTTCTATATATAGGAGTCCATGGGGTCACAATATAATCCTAGTTGACCTAACAATAATAATGTAAGGGCGCAACAATAAAAATAGTGGGCTTTTATGGGGCACAATAATAACAATATGGAGACTACAGGGGTACAACAATAACAATAAGGAGGCTACACTATGTAGGTTTTAACCCTGTACAAAAATTATCTGCAAACGAATCTTAAAAACAGAAAATAAACAATAGCGAGAGAATAAAACATAAAACAGATATACATAGAGATTATCCCCTGGATCCCAAATCGGGACTACCAGCTTGAGTTTTCATTATATTCCTTTTAGTGTTACAATATATATATATCAAAGCATTCATAAACCCCAATCCATTAACCTTGGATTAGAACATAACCGTAGTTCCCTTGACCGGATCTACAAAATACCAAGGGCCAAAAACTATCATGCCCCAAAACCATTTGCAAGCCCATGCACAAAACCATGTGCGGGTCTGCCCACTGACAAAATGGGGTCCAAAATGGGGCCCACGTAGGGGTCTACCCACCCCCTGCGAACCCTTGTGTGTGCGACTAATCGTGGAAATAATATAACACATACCCAACATTCTTCCACTTGTTGTTTTCTTTCTACAGGGGGCCACAGGAGAGCTTAGTCATTAGTCCATCTTTGCAACACCCATTGTTTCTCTACACCAAGAGAACTTATGAATGCTCACAAACTTCATCAATGCATCTGCAACATTCTTCAAAGTGTCCACCTTTACCAGCAACACCCTTTTATCCTCAACCATATCTCTCACAAAGTGATATTGAACATCAATGTGATTTGTTTTTTAATGATAAGAAGAGTTCTTAGCCAAGAAAATTGCACTTTGGCTATCACAGTCTATCCTTATAGCTCGTTGCACCAATCCCATACTTGAACACAATCTATGCAACCAAACTGCTTCCTTGCTTGGATGAGTGGCTGCCATGTATTCTGCCTCTGTAGTTGAAAGAGCCACTACAGAATGTCTTTTACTCATCCAACTCACTTCACCTCCAAATAGGCTGAACACATACCCACTTGTAGATATTATTTGGTCCAAATCTCTAGCCCAGTCTACATCAACAAAACCATGGATTTCCAAAACTTTGTCCAATCCTGGTCTTCCCTAGTAGCACAAACCATAATCACTAGTGCCATGCAAATATCTGAAAACCCGCTTCACTGTTGTCCAATGCTCCTTCCCTGGTTTTGACATAAACCTACTCAATACTCCCATTGCATATGCAATGTCTAGTCTAGTACAAACCACTGCATACATCAGGCTACCCACTACACTTGCATATGGAACACACGACATATACTCCTCCTCTTCTTATGTCTTGGGACATTGTTTAGCAGATAGCTTTACACCTACAAGAATAGGAACCTTCACTAGTTTACTATCCTGCATATTGAACCTCTGCAATATTGTCTCGACATACTTCATCTGGTTTAACCAAAACTTCCTCTTTGCTCGATCTCTCTTAATTTTCATGCCCAAAATATAGTTTTCAGCACCAAGACCCTTCATGTTGAATTTGAAGAACAATTGGGTCTTCAAATTCTGGATAATTTCTTTGTCATTTCCAATCAACAACATATCATCCACATACAAGACCAAATAAATAGCACAGTCGCCAATTAATTTAAAATACACATAGTGATTCTCTTTGCTTTTGGAAGTCCCTATATATAGGTATCGAATTTCTGATACCACATCCTTGGTGACTGTTTTAACCCATACAGAGACTTTTTTAACCTGCATACCAGCGATTTCTTACCCTTCACCGCAAAGCCTTCAGGTTGTTTCATGTAAATATCCTCTTCCAGATCCCCGTGAAGAAATGTTGTTTTCACATCCATATGATCTACCTCAAAATCAAATGCAACAGAAACAAATAAAAGTAATATAATAGAAGTAACATTGGCAACAAGAGAAAAAATATTACCAAAATCAATTCTCGACACCTGGGTATAACCTTTTGCTATCAATCGAGCTTTGTATTTCTCCACCTTGCCTTCTACATTCATCTTCTTCTTAGCAACCCATTTGCTCCTGATGGGATTCCTTCTAGCTGGCAACTGCACTAGATCCCATGCCTCATTTTTGTGCAAAGATGCCATTTCATCAACCATGGACTCATTCCAGATTTTTCCATCCTCTGAATCCACTGCCTCCCTAATAGTTCTGGGATCATCATCAGTGATAGTTAAAGCAAATTTTGAATAGAAAGCAAATGGACTATACATTTTTGGTTACGTTCTTTCCCGAACTAATCTTCTCACAGTTGGAGTTTGTGGCTCTTCCTCTTCTGAATCTTGTTCTGTTTTAGAGTCTGATTCATCCTCCTTTAGCACAAACTCTATCTTCTCAGGATCCTTTGGTAGGACTTCATGTTTAACAACATCTTTCACCTCTCTAAACACCACGTCTCGGTTGTATAAAACCTTCCTTGTTTTTGGGTTCCAAAGCTTATAACCTTTTAAACCATCCTTATACCCAATAAAGATGCACCTTTCAGATTTATTATCCAACTTGGTCCTTTTCTCCTTTGGAACATGTACATATGCATCACATCCAAATACCCTAAGATGTGAAAGAGATGGTTTCTTACCAGTTCATACCTCATGTGGAGTCTTATCCTCCAACGCCGATGAAGGTGATATGTTAACCAGGTAACATGCAGTCCCCACTACTTCTGCCCAGAATTCTTGTCCTAACATGGTACCATTGAGCATGCTTCTTACCTTTTCTATCAACATTCTATTCATTCTTTCTGCAACTTCGTTTTGTTAAGGTGTGTATGGATTATTCTTCTTCCATGCTATACCACACTTCTTACATAACTCTTCAAATTCCTTCTTCCAGAACTCTCCACCATTATCTGTCCTCAACACCTTTATCTTCCTCTTTGTTTGGTTTTCCACTAGAGCCTTAAATTCTTTAAATCTGTCAAAGACTTCAAATTTCTTCCTCAAGAAATATATCCATGTATTCCTTGAGAAGTCTTCTATGAATGAAATAGTACACAGACTTTCCTAGTGATGGAACCAACACATGTATAAACACATCACTGTTCACAAGCTCTAATATCTTGCTCGACCTCTTGGCACCAGAAGGAAAACTCACCCGATTATGCTTCCCATATACACAATGTTCACAGAAATCGAAATCCAAAGAGAAATTAGACTTACCTTCTACCATGCCATTACCATGCAGTATCCAAAGGCCCTTCTCTCCAATCTATCCAAGCCTTTGATGCCATAGCATGGTTTTTTCTCCAGAGACCACTAGGCTTTCCACTCCACTTTCAGGAACCGCAATTGTTGCACCCATAAAAAACAGTGCTACCTTAAAGCTTTTACAGAGTTCCAATCCGAACTCCCCACACTAATACGAGTGCTCCCTGAACCATCTTGCAGGTATCTTTTTCAAACACTATTTTTACACCTGTATCATCAATCTTGCTTACAGAAATTAGATTTCTGGCCAATGCAAGAATATGAAGAACACCAGGAAGTGTTTTAATCCTTCCACCTTGCAGCTTCAGCTTGAATTTTCCATTTCCAATGATTTTGGCCTTCCTATCATCCCCTAAGAAGACATCACCACCATCATAATTCTCATACTCGCAGAACCACTCCCTATGGCGAGTGAAGTGAAAGGATGCACCTAAGTCAATCAACCATGCCTCATGATCTACATGTGTATTTGAATAAGAAGTTAAATACACATCCCCACCTTCATCTAAGGTGGTTTTTGCCTCTGCAGAAGGAGCATCATCAGATTCCTTTCCTTTCTTAGGAGCTTTAGATCTGCAATCCTTTTTGTAGTGCCCTTCCTTTCTGCATTTCCAGAACACCTTTACATGCTTTCCTGGAGATTTAGATCTCCTTCTAGAGTTAGATCTCCCACTCGAAAACTTATTTTTGTTTCTATTCTTGGTCCTTCCTCGTAAAAATAAGGCATCTCCATTCTGGCCCTCCATATTTCTCCGTCTCATTTCCTCCAACTGCAAGGCTGAGACAATTTCATCAGAATTCAAGGTAGTTGTATTGCTACCTATTGCAATAACCAGAATGTCCCATGAATCTAATAAAGAACATAAAAAACTTATGCACTTATCTTCATCTGAGATTTTAATATCAACAGATGACAACTGACTTACCACAGTATTGAAGGCATTCAGATTCTCCGTCACCGAGTCTTCATCCTTCATCCTCAGGTTATACAACTTTTTCCACAGGAACAATTTATTCACCAGAGACTTAGATTGGTACAAAGTCCCTAGCTTGTCCCACAAAGTCTTTGTCATAGCTTCCCAGATACATTCAACAATACTGAATCTGAGACACACAACCGTATTGTGCTCTTTGCCTTCCGATCCAAATTCTTCCAATCTTCATCTGACATTGTCGTTGGTTTAGTACCCGGATCTATCGCAATCCACTGATATTTATCCACCAGCGGATTCTCCATCTTGAGCTTCCACAACTCAAAACTTTGACCATTAAATTTATCGATCTCTATCTTTCCACTACTTGCCATCTTCTTTCACCGCAAGAATTGATCTCGTAGATCTCCCATTGAACAGTGTCTACCACAGGCCCGAGAAAAAAACCCCTCAGCAGCAAAGGCATCCCCTTGAAGCTGAAATAGCTCTGATACCAAATGTAGGTTTTAACCCCATACAGAAATTATCTACAAACGAATCTTAAAAACGAAAAATAAACAATAGCGAGAGAATAAAACATAAAACAGATATACACAGAGATTTTCCCTTGGATCCCAAATTGGGACTACTAGCATTATTTTTCATTATATTCATTTTAGTATTACAACACATATATATACATGTCGAAGCATTCATAAACCCCAATTAATTAACCCCGGATTAGAACATAACCATAGTTCCTTTAACCGGATCTACAAAATACCAGAGGCCAAAAACCATCATGCCCCAAAAACATGTACAAACCCATGCAAAAAACCATGCGTTGGTCCACCCACCAAAAAATAGCATCTAAAAATATTTTTCCTGGGGCGTTTCCCCTGACCATGTGCAGGGGGCTACTCGCCCCCTGCAAACCCCCGAACAAGGGGGGCTGTCTCCCCCTTGCTGCGCCCTACGCAACGTAGAGGGGGTGCTATCACCCCTCCGCCCTCCCCCACCCCTGTTGCGCCTGACGCAACATATAGGGGGGGGCTATCGCCCCCCCTATAACCCCCCGCACGTGCGAATAATCATGGAAAGAATATAGCACACTAACAACAATAAGGGACTACACTAGTAATATAGGGACCTAACATGCCCCTCTCCTTCAAAAAAGTGTTGTCCTCAATGCTTGAGTAGTTCTGGATACTTTAGTATAAAATTATCATCCTCCCATGAGGAATCTTCAGTGGGTAATTTCTTCCACTTGATGAGATGCTCTGAAATTGATAGATTTCGTAGCTGTTGAGTTCTTGTTTATGTGAGTGCTTCAGGTTCCAATATTATTTTTCCTTCTTCATCAAGTTATGGAAATATTGTTTGAACTAGAAGTTTGTCACCTATAACCTTCTTTAAGCATGAAACATGGAAAACTGGGTGAACTCAGGAAGAAGCAAGAATCTCCAATTTGTATGCCATAGTACCAATATTTTGCAACACCTTGTAAGGACCATAATACTTTGGCAATAATTTATTATCCTTCTTAGCTTTCTTGAGGGAAATTTTTTTGTATGGTTGTAGCCGTAAAAATACCCAGTTTCCTACATCAAAACTTTTCTCGCTGTGATGTTGATCTCCCTGTTGTTTCATTCGATTTTGTGCCAAATTTAGGCTATCCTTTAAGAGTTGGAGAACTTGTTGTTGATGCTCAATGTGATATTTCACTACTTAAACCTTAAAATTTTATCTTAAAGATGATGTGATGGATGGTGGATGATATCCATAAAGTGCCATAAATAGGGTCATTTTTGCTGCAGTATGGAAGGAAGTGTTATACCACCATTCGGCTAGAGGTAACCACTTAACCCATTGTGTTTGTTTATTAGATACAAAACAACAAAGATATCCTTCCAAACATTTTTTCACTATCTCAGTTTTCCCATCGGATTGAGGATGATAAGATGAGCTATGAGCTAGATGAGTACCCAAACAAAAAAATAATTTCGTCCAAAAATTTCCAGTGAAAATGGAATCTCTATCGCTCACAATAATATTTGGGTTTCCATGTAGATTTTGAATTGTTTCCATAAATGCAGTAGCAATTGTACTTGCTTTAAATGGATGAGATAATGCACAAAAGTGTGCATACATGGTAAGTCTATCAACTACCACCATGATGACACTCTTTCCCTTGGAATTAGGTAAACATGTGATAAAACCCATTGAAACCTCCTCCCAACATTGACTTGGAATGGATAAAGGTTGTAGCAGACACAGGGTCTTAATTTCCTATACTTTATTTTTTTGGAAAACCAAACATTCCGCCACAAAATTTTGAACATCAAATTTAAGGCCATCCCAAAAAAATTCTCTCTTCACCCTGTAGTAAGTTCTTAAAAATCCTGGGTGTCCTCCTAAGGGAGAGGTGTGCAATTCCAAAAGAATTTTTTTGTTTTAGTTGGGAATTCCTACAAAGATATAAGCGATATTTGTACCATAAGGAATCATTTTTCCAACTAAATGTATCAAATGTAATGGGATCTTGCTACAACTTTTGAATGAGTATCCACACTTCTTCGTCATTCTTCCATTCCTTCCTTGTTTCGGTTATCCAATCTGGTTGGAGAATAGAAATGGTACAAAGCAATGCTTCTACTTCCCCATCCTTTCTTGAGAGTGCATCTGCAACAACATTTAGTTTCCATTTTTTGTATATGATTTCAAAGTCATAACCCAACATCTTTGTGACCCATTTTGTCTACTCCTTTGAACATAGTCTTTGTTCCAAAAATTATTTAATACTATCATGATCAATTTTTACCTTGAAGTGTATTCCCATTAGGTAAGGTCACCATTTCTCTGAGTGCATGTAGTATTTCCAACATTTCCTTCTCATAAATATCTTTTTGTAAATATTTTCCTTTGATTGGACGACTTTCAAAAGCAATGGGTCTTCCTTATTGCATTAAAACAACACCAATTCCATTTCCTGAGGCATCACATTCCAATAAAGGTTTTTGTGAAGTATGGTGTAGCTAAGACCGATGCTTGGCACATTTCTTCTTTAATATGTTCAAAAGCTTAGTTGCCTCAGGAGTCCATGAAAATGCATCTTTCTTCAATAATGTTGTTAGAGGTGCTGCTATTCTCCCATAATTCTTAACAAACTTTCAATAATACCCTGTTAACCCGAGAAATCCTCGCAACTGCTTTATGGTTGTGGGGAATTTCCATTCCTTAATGGATTTAATTTTGTTAGGGTCAACCTTAACACCCTCCTAAGAACAATATGACCCAGATATTCCACCTCTTATACTCCAAAGAAATATTTGGAGGTTTTTGCATATAATTATTTCTCCTCCAATAGTTTGAGTACCCTATCAACATGTTGAACACGATCCTTCCAAGACCTGTTATAGATTAATATATCATCAAAAAATACTAACACAAATTTTCTAAGGAAGGTTTTGAAAATGGAATTCATCAACATTTGAAATGTAGAAGGTGCATTGGTAAGGCAAAAAGGCATGACCAAAAATTCATAATGACTCTCATGAGTTCGAAATGTTATTTTTAGAATATCTTCAGTCTTCATGCTAATTTGATGATATCCTGAACGAAGATCCAACTTGGTAAAATAAATTGCTCCATGTAATTATCCAGTAATTCATCAATCACCAGAATGGGTAATTTATCTTTAATAATGAGCTTATTGATCTCCCTATAATCCAGACACATGCGCCATGATCTATCCTTCTTGTGCAACAATACTACTGGAGCAGATAAATAAGTTTGACTAGGTTGAATTATACCAGCCTCTAACCTTACTGTAATCATACGTTCATTTTTTCTCTTTTTGACATAAGGATATCTGTAAGGCCTGATGTTTGGAGGAACACTTCCTGGAATCAAATGAATAACATGATCATGATCACGAATAGGTGGGAGTCCTTTGAGAGTTTCAAACACCTTGGAATGGTTGTCCAAGGCTTTTTGGAGATCTGGAGAAATAGATGATTTTGATGTTGGAACTTCTAGTGGGCATAATTTTGCAATTACACCTCATTGTTCTTTCTTCAGAAGCTTTTTCATGACATTAGAGCTTATTATCTTTCTCGGCTTCCCTATGATACCCCGTAATTCAAATTCCTTTCCTTCCGAAAAAAATTTCAAGAAAAGTTCTTGAAAATTAAAAGTTATCGTCCCCAAAGATTGTAACCATTGTACTCCTAGTACAACATCAACACTTCCCATTGGAATGGAAAGCATTGGACTATTCAATACATATTCCCCCATGGTTAGATTGATATTATGGAATTTTCTAGAGCAATTTATAGTTCCTCCATTTGCAACCATCACTTGACACTCTGGTGCTGGGTATACAAAGCAATTCAATTTTTTGGCTACCTTACAACGAATAAAATTATGGGTACTACCTGAATCAATCAACACTATTACATTTTTCTTATTGATATTTCCTTCTATCTTGAGAGTTTGAGGAGTGGTAATTCATGCAAATGCATTACAGGATATGGTCGAACTCATTTCTTCTTTCTCTTTGGTTGGTTCCTAATGTATATCCTCTTCTTTTGAAGTTTCTTGTTCATTTTCTTCCTCCTCTTCACAATCTATGTAAAATAATTTCTTCTCGACACACTTATGACCTTTAGTGTATTTTCTATCACAAATGTAGCAAAGCCCTTTTTCTCTTTTTTCTTCCAATTTTTGTGGTGTCAACCTTGTAGGTTGTGGAAGTCTAGGAGTAGCAACACTTCCATATTTATAGATGTGAGTGGTAGGCTTCCTTGTTAACATAATTTTACTTTCAATTTTTCTTACCAACTTGAATGCCTTCTCCAATGAATCAGGTTCCCAAAGGCGAGCCTTATGTTGGATGTTATCATTTAAAGTCCCTATGAAGACATCAATCGTGTGTTCCTCTGGAATATCAGTTACCCTTACATTCAATTTTTGGAAGTCCTCAATGTGCTCCACCATTGAACCATTTTGTTTGAGATTTATCAATTGGCTAAATAAGGTGTTGATCTTTGTATCCTCATAATGTGTTATCATTTCCTCTGTAAAAATTAACCAAGTGGAAAAAAAATTACGAGAGCAAAGCCATCAATACCATACAAATGTATTTTTTTTCTAAATATAAAGTTGCAATGCGTACCTTTTTGTGTGTTTTGCACATTATGCAAATCAAAATATTGCTTCATTTGTAATATCCATGTTACGGGATCCTTGCAATCAAGCTTCCTCATATTGATCTTTGGAATATGGTGGGTCTTCAATCCAACATTATATTTTATGAAATCACGATTAACATCTATTTTGTTCTCATCATGAATTTCCTCTACTACATTTTTTCCATTAGGAATCATTTATTGTATCAAATTTTCCAAACCTTCCATGTCTGCTTTTAGATCATTCTTCATGTCTTCCATGTTTCCTTTCATTTTTTCATCGATCTTAGCTTCCATTCCATCCATATTATCTTTCATGTCATTCTTCAAACCGTCCATCTTAGCTTCCATGTCTTTCTTCAAACCATCCATCTTAGCTTCCATTTCAATTTTTGTTACTCCTTGCGAGGGCAAAATTTGTTGCACTTGGTATTGTAATTTTGATATATCATGTTGCACTTCTTCCTCTTCATGAGTCATCATAGAGCCTTCTGAGGGCTAAATGGGTGTTGAATTATTTTTAGGGTGAATTGTTATAGGTCAATTTGGGCATCATTCCCAATGACCTGGTTAACTTGGCATCATCTCCAGGACCAATGACTAAGGGTCTATCATTCCCTATCATTTCAAGTTGCTACATGCCCTAAGGCAAGAACAATACAAATCAAACATGACTTTCATTAAGAAAAGGTTTCCAAGGTTTGAAGTTTATTATATAGCATGTGGGAGCTCACGAACGCTGCCTCTAAGGGGACTAAGTCCATTGCATATGCAGGTAGCCCCATGCAAGGCTGCTCTGCAAAGCACTCCCCGACATCTATGGGTGTGTTGGTCACATTGGGAGCGAAATTCTCATTGTTTCAGAATCTCCACTTGGCCAGTGCCTTCTAGAAGAGTTCACATGTGTCAAGCTTCGAACCCAAGTGTCCATTTGAGATCTACATGACTGGGAACATGTCTTGCCTATTATTGGAAAGTGATTCATTACAAAACTACCTTCAGTTCATCTATAAATTGAACACAGATCTGAGTGTTTGAGAAGGAAGAATTTGAGTAGAGAAATGCTGGAGGATTTTCAATTGAGAGTTAGATTTGTGTAACAACTACTGGAGAGATTTATACTGTGATGGGGCTGAGGATCGTTGCTAGAAGGGTCACTTCAAATTATTCATTTGGTTGTAACCTCTCCTTCTATCATCAATAAAGAATACAACTTACTTTTCCCTATATGCATCTATGTTGGATTTGATTTTCCATATTGCAAGATCTTAGTTGATGTATATTGTTTATGCTTTACTGATTTAGCTAACTAACTTGAATAGACATATGTGTTATTGATATCTTCTGTTGTTTTAGTGTTATTTCTTGCAGGAAGCATTTTGCCTACAAACCGCTTGAATTTGAACCTACAACGGAAGCGACAGAAGGAGCCATTTAGAAGCGCTTGGATTACAAGTAAGCCTCTAATCCTTTCTATGTGTCTGTTATGAGTTAGGAAAGGTAGTCGTATAGTCTTTAATATGTTGTTCTAGATTGTCATCTGTCTAGGGAAGCATTTTTTATCCATAATTCACAATTCTGGCCCAACAAAGTGGCAACTACACTGGGGAGAATTTCTCTTAGATCTAGGTGACTTAGCCTCTGATTTTCTTTGTTTATCTACCCAGTAGTTGTTACACACAAAGGTTAAAATTTTTCAAATCCAAATGTGCAAAGATAGTGAGTTAAACAGGACACAGTGCTTTACATAGCATTGTCTCCCTGTCAGGCCTGCGTTGCAGAGCACTGTCTCCCCTTGGAGACTGTGTTGACTCCTGAAACCACCCAGATTCCTTTGAATTTGCCTTTGCAATTTTCTTCAGTTTGTTTTCTGCTGTGTTTTGAAAAGTTTGATCCTCATAATGACCAGTAACTCTATATACTTCTTCCTCCTTTGACTGAAATTTTTTTCAATGTTTGTTTAAAAAGTTTTTCTTTATCACTGACAAGTTGATTTCAAAGTATTTTTTATGGTCGCATTAAGAATCATTTTCTTTCGAAATAGGAAATTGTCGTAAAATATTCAATTCCTTGATAGGATAAATTTTTGTTGAAATCCTCAGTTTTCCTTCAAAAGAGAAATTGTTGTTTGTATTTTTCATTTCTCGAAAGTAAAAGGCATTTGAATTGTTGATTTAGTGCACCTAGTTTCTTTTCTGCATTCATAACATTAAGGAAACTGAAAATAAAAACTTGCATTTGCATGTAGTATTTTAATGTGTTTTGAAAAAAGGAACATTAGGAAATCTGCATTTAGTTTGTGATCATTGATTTGTTTGCTCAAAAATTATTTGCTCTCTTCCCTTAGTAGCTAGGTTTTTCATTGAAGAAACTTAAAGTGAAATATTGCTTATCATTTTTAGTTGCATTTTAGGAATTTTCCAATACATCATTGCGGTGAACCTTTGAAAGGAAAATTGTAAGCAAGATCAACATAAAATTAATCTCAATCTACCTAACAAAGCATTGGAACCATAACGATAACATTTAGAAGGTCTAGGCTAGAGACGTGTTTCGGCGTCGTAAGACATAGCAGCTGTCGTTAACTTGTCTGGGATACATTCCGAGTGTGATACCTCACTCCACATACGTAAGTATATAGTAGCTCATCCATGTACTTTCGGGTATATCGGGCAGTGTTACAGTATGATAAGTATAAAGGGGTGCTCTCACTGTGCGATTTCACATCAGACAACACTAATACGGACTTGGGCCTCCACGTACCTTCGGCTATATTTTGGAGGACAAATTTTAGGTGTTATCTATCCATAGTGAACTGATTCGGCCGCCTTGTAAATTGTGATACACCGCACATAGCATTCGGGGAGATTTCCTGCCTGTACTTCTTGGTTCGCCAAGAGGTATTATGCAGTTCACAATTTCTTGGTAAACCTTTTGCCTAGTAATACCCTTTTATTTTGTTTATTTGTTTTTGGTTAAAATAAATCATTCATTGTGGAAGAACAAAATCGTTTTCCCCGTCGTTTGCATAGACTAGAATTGAAACCACCTTCACCACCAGAATTTACTTTTTGACGGCAAAGGTGACATCACTCTACCGAAACCAGTACTATCAGTACCTCTGATGAAACATCATCTTCCCATATACCAGAGTTGGCACAAGTTTTTTCTAGAAATTATGGTTTATCTATTGTTGTCGAGACAGAGTCCTCACAGCTACTTGTGGTCACGATCCATCCAATCTGTGAGACCATACCTCTCAAAACCTGACATTGTTCAATTGGAAGTTGAACTGGATCCCATTGTGCTTTAGGGGGTAGCTGTTATTGGTCAAACTGGACATCATCCCCAAAACCAATGAAATAGGGTCTATCATCCCCTTATATTTCAGTTGCTATATTCCCTAAGTGGAGAAAATCTTAATCTCGAAGTCGAACAACCAGAAGTTGTTTCTATATTGGTCACTCCACAATCTATTGTAGCCATTAAGTCTCCCATATCGCGCAGTCAACCACCTGAAATATACTTTGGGCCTTGTTGAGGAGGTAAATCCCCTCTGCGGACAGAGGCGATCCCTACTAGCCCAGCAGGGGTCTAGCAACAATCAAACAATGTTATGACGCAAGCTCCTAGTTACGAATGGAAAGACTAGGAATAGAAGCCTACCTGGATTCCAACGCTATAATCTGAAGAAGAAGTGTCCCCGTTCTTCAGCCCCGGCAGATCACAATCCCTCCACGATCTCCGCGGATGAACACCTGCACATGGAAGAAACAAACAGATACAAGCGTGGAAACCAGCATACGTAACTAAACATCAGTCAAAAAGGATGTTACTCGCATTAACATGGTGGAAAACGGAGTGGAACCATAATCATAATCATCTATTAAATAATAAACGAAGAAAGATTACAACCAAGTTCTGACGTCGCGATCTCCTTCGGACGGGTCTCCGGTCGTCCACGTCTCGCAAAGCTCGCCAAGGAAAGGGAAAACCTCTCCGGAGTCTCTCGACAATGGTCTCCTTACTTGATTCGGCCTTAAGGGAAAGGGAGGATTCTTTACAGCACAAAGGCTCTTGGGAATATGGAGATACAAAGCTTAGGCACTTCAAGACTAGCTTTCCATGGGATTGAGCAGGCTTTTATAGATGGGGAAGGAGGGAGTTGGGATCCCTATTATTATGGGATTGGCCCTATCAACAAGGAAGGTTCCATGGGAGGTGGCAAAACCACTTCCCTCCATAGAACTCCCGCAGCCAAACCTCCCAACTCAAGATAGGCAATGGTTTGTGAGTTTGTTGGAACTCAACTTCCGCCATCTTTATTTAAAAAACAATCCCTAAAATGGGTGGCGCGACTGCTGCTCTATGACAGAGCACCAGGTGGCGCGACCTCTTTGCAGGATTTTCCCCATTGGCGCGAGTACTGAACTGCCTGCCCGCGCCAATGCCAAAAGGGATGTTTTTCATGATTTTTGCAAGGAGATGTCTCAAGGGAAAATAAAGCTCATGCTTAGAGGAATGCATTGATGATGTTTTCAAGGCATAACAATGTTCACAGGTCACGAAATGGGTCCTCCATTGTGCGGGACGGGGAATGGTAGGGACGGTGACAAATTACTGTGTAACAGATGCCCCCTAAAGCATGAGGCCCGAGAGAGAGAGAGGGGTGAAATGCTTTACGAGAACATGTTCAACCGAAGGCCCGCTGTCGGAAAACCTGCGCAGAAAGATACAACTGATATCTCAAGTACATGATGTATATGGTATGGACGCAGCCATCCGAACAGAGTATGCTATAATCCGGATCCAGGGTATGGGCGCAGCCATCCAACTAAGATCAAACAAATAGACTCGGGTATGGTCGCAGCCATCCAATCAGTGAGTCATGTACATAATGATAATAATCCACAATCGCAGCCTGGATTACAACAGACACAATCCAGGGTCTTGCGCTCCATCTCGACCCAACAGAGTACAAGTTCAAGCATGTGAATATGTGAGCTGAAGTCGAACATGCAAGAACATCGTCCGATTACCAGCCAATGATGAAAGCTGTTAACAGACGCGAGAGAAACCACCAATAATGACAATGGTCCTCAAGGTACTACAGGTACAATCTACGGCGTGCGAATAAATGAGTTGACGTCGAACACCCGCAGAATCACTCGATCGGAGGCCAATGATGTAAACCTCACGTCGAATGTGACGAACCTGCCATTGAGGCATGCAGGCTCCAAGGTACCATCAGGAGTCTCTAGACCAACTTCCTGGATAATGAGTTGAAGTCGACAGGAAGTGACCTTGATCGAAGGTGGGCCATAATGATTCCCACATCATCGACACGAGACAGAGGAACATGATTTTTTGTTGTGAATCAGGATCATACAAGAAACAGAGGAAGGTTGATATTTGCAGAGGCCAAATTCTCTTGAACATATAAACGGCACGACAGTGGACTTGGCAGTATTTGACATCAACGGATCAGAGGTCATGGTGACGAGGCAATGAACAGATGAGAGGTCAAAAGAAATTACCCAAACCCACGGAGGCAAAGTGAAGCAGCGAGATGAGATGTCCCCAACCCGACACGAATGCAGACAAGTGCCATGTTCAAGAGCGACATACTGCCGACGACAATGACGATGGTTCCATTTTCCCCCCACCATTTCTGGCGAGTACCCCAATTATTTTTGATAACAAGCTTGAAGGGGATAGCATATGCTTGTGATATAAGTCCGCCCTTCGGGCGAATCCATCCTAGTGCATTTAACGAGTCCTAGGAAGGAGAAACTCGTAGAACGTCATTTCGACGGAATCCAATGTCATCAGGGTTTAACGAGTCTGACAAAGGAAGAACTCGGCGTCTTTTCATGTTTAGAGAGTTTGAAAAGACAGCGGAAAATAAAACTCCACAGGTCCCTTTTCGTAAATAGTTCCCCAGATCCGAAAAGGTAGAAAACAATATCCGGGAAAGCCTCCTAGTCGCGATAGGCTAGGGTATTCCTTTTTCGTAATCGATCCATCCCAGCCCGAAAAAGGGTTAAACTTATACTGGGTGGATGTCGATTCGTGTCCATTTTAACGAGATCGAAACAACAAGGGCCTCGGCAATCTTTTCATATTTAGAGAGTCAGAAAAGAGCTGAAAGAAAACTCCAGAGTGACTTTTTTGTGTATTTACCGAGTCCGAAAAAGTATAAAATACAACTCGTTTCCATCGTTTAAGTCGCAAAACCTGTTGCTTGGTAGAAAGCAACAGTGGTCCATTTGGAGCAGAAACTTTCGTCGACGATTGCGACCAATCCAGGCAACCATTCAGCTTCTCGTCTGTCACATGTAAAAGGCGCTCCCTTGCTCTTCATTTTCATTCATTTTTTAATGATTTTCCCTTAAGAATTAGTTCTATGAGGCCACTCTTAAAATTTTAGGGCTGCGCCCATTGGCGCGGGTATCGGGCACGGACCCGCGCCAATGAGCTCTTTTTTATAAAGGGCTCGCGCCACATGGCACGACTGTTCGCAAAACAGCCGCGCCAGCGGCCGAACCTTAAATTCCGCCCAAAAATTCGACATGTAGACCAAATTGCTTGGAATTTGAAGCTCATCAAAGATCTAACCAGGGGTTTTTGGCCATGTGAATGCAGATAATCACTCAAAATGGCAATTGAATGGAAGGAACGAGAGCACGGAGAAGAGGATGAACAGGCCATGCAAAGCCAAGCTTGCATGAATGCACTTAGAGACTGTGGATTGAAAAAGTTCTTCCTCACGCCAGGTTTACGAGCTCAGCCCGAGCTCCTCCAATATCTAATCAGCATCTGGGATGAAAATGAACAAGTGTTCAGGCTACGAGACCAGGTGTTAGAATTGGAGGTCACTGACATTTATTTCATCACTGGATTGTCCCGCAGAGGTCCAATCCCTGTACTGACCGGAAGCAGACCATCTGGGGAAAAGATGGAAGAAGTAATGGCACGGGTGTGCCGAGGGGCACAAACAGGATCAGGAAGCAAGAAGGTGGACATCCATACTATTCCTGATCTAGCACTAAGAGTAGTTCTCCATACCATTACGCGGGCTGCTGGGTCGCAGGCTCCGCACGAGGCCTCGAAGACCCAACTCTTGCTGGCCTCAGAATGCATGGGTCCCTTACTGTTCAACTGGGCAGAAGCAGTAACTATCAACATGAAAAGGCAGCTCACAAAGTGCAAACAGGGGAAACTGAAACAGTTCGGTTATGGTTCCATCTTGGTATCGTTCATTCTGGAACGTTTACCAATCTTCCAGGGTCAAGGGGCCGCAGTGGGGAGTCCGATACCACGAGAGCCAAGGATGGCTCGCTGGGCAGCATTGATGCCCAGATCTGGAGGTGGCCAACATATGTCCTGGAGGCCAGAGTTCTTTAGGTGGTTACGGCGTCAGCTGATTGTCGTGGAAGACTGGCCCTATTCGGGAACTGACTTTACTGGGGACCCAGACCTCCCGCTACCAGAAGGAGATGACTGGGACGAGGAGCTGGGTAAGACCTCATATTTTGATTTTATGTTTATATGTTTTTTTTTGTAAACACACATTCGTCTTAACACAATCATATATGTATGCAGACGTGGGACCTGAGAGACCAGCCGGGATGTCTCCAATCTCCCGGAGGACCCAACTCGCCCCTGAGATCCAGGGGGAAGGCACCGGAGGAGATGAACTGATCCAGAACCTCGAGGGAATCGCCCACGGGATTCCAGACTATGCCCGGCTAGAAGACGTACCGATGGCATACCAGCGCCATACGGTGGGAGTCCCGAATCGGGTCCACCAAATCCTGAGGCGCCTAGTGCGTGCAGTCACATGCTATCATGAGCACCATGCGGATTAGTCCTTTAGGATTTATACCACACCTATTTTTTGAGAGACATAGCGTCTCCGGATGTACTAAGACGACTATGTATATTTTTGAGTTTTGTGATGCACACTGTGCAAACATTTCGACACACATATATATATATACATATGACTATTTTGGATGGATCTTTCTTTACATGTGATGATGTTTTCTATATGTCATGCAAATGTCTAATACAGATGTAATCTAATGTATCAGTTACATAACAAACGACCCAATGTGAAATGTATTCCCACAATGTATCAACTCACACATTTCATTTTTTATGCAAGCTTAAAAGCACACATGAACACACACACATATGCAAACTATGCTTGAAATGAGGAAGACGGGCATGCCCCCCAGCATGGTGTCTCAATTTGAGGTGCATGCCCCCCAAGCTTCAGTCCATTGAAAATGGAGTGAAGGTTCAAAACAAAAAGTCGAATTGAACATGCTCGTGTTTCATCATTTTAACGAGGTTGACACACTTAAAAGAACTATCCTCAAACAACTTGTTTCATGTTTTAAGGAGCTTGACACAAATGAAGGAACTATGCTCCGAGATCCTGGTTTCATTTTTTAAAGAGCTTGACCCAGGGCGGAAACCGTGCTCTAACCGACTCGCATCAAAATGAACAAGAAGGCGGTGCTTCCAAGAGTTCCACTCCTGATGGAAGGGAAACATCCTGGAAGTCAGGACCCAATGCCCCCAGCACATTATGCACAACGACATCATCACTGAGCACAAGCACGGGGTAAGTAGCCACATAGTTGACCTGCGGTGGAGCAGATACAACGGGTGGATAGAAACCAGGAGGGGGTGATGGCGGACCAGATGCCATATTAGGACCAAAGAACGAGAGCTGATCAATGGTCACGATCCGTCCTTCATGTGGAAAGCACATCACGCGAAAGAGGGAGGAGACAAGTGCTCCCATGGCATAGGTGTAATCACCCCCCAAAAGCAGATTGAAATCCAAGGGGCCTGGAACGACCATCACAGGTAACGGTTTAGGTGTAACGACCATCATATGGACGGTTTTACCTCCCAAAGTAACAGGTAACCTTGGAAGGATCCCCAACGGTTGACTCGTTCTTCTATTGAATGTCAACAGATTCTGCGTAACGGGTGCAAGCGGCGGCGAACCGAAAGCTTGCCAGGTAGTTGATGACAGAATACTAACAGAGGCACCTTCGTCTATAATGGTGCTGGGTACAACCAGACCAAGAGCCTGTACTGTGATCTCGAAAGGCACATAAGACGGAAGGCGAAATCCTGCAAATCGATTCCAGTCAAAGGAAGCGACCAAACTACTCGGAGGGGCTACCATCGACAAGCGAAGGTCTTCCCCTGATGTTACGGTAGAAGAAGCATCCTCCATAACCTCCATCTCGAAGGCGGGAGGGATATCCTCCGGAGCCTCCATCATGGGAGGCGGAGGAGGAGCTTCTTGAAGTACAGGGACAGGAGAATCTTTCTCCAAGTCTGAAGAATCTGAAGAGATCAGAAGGACATGGGGGGTGTGAGATCCACTCTCGACAGAAAAGACCTGGTGCACCGCGGACGGGGCCAGTTCAACCGATCCAACAACCAATGGTTGGTCAGGGATGGATTCGTGAATTTGAATTTCCGGGAGAGTGGGATCGACCAAGGATGACTCTTGGCCAATCATAGGATCAGCTGGCGGAGGACTCAAAGAAAGCCGATTATAACCAGGTGGAAGGCGTGGTGTAGAACCAGTTGGGTTGTCCAAAACTCGTTTGGCTTCATCCATATAAGGACAAAGGTGAATGGCATGGTGCCCTTCACACAACTTACAGGGATTGGTGATCTTACCCTGCTTCTTAGAGGCCTTATCAACAACAGCTGAAGACGTGCCCCCAACTTGACTCCCGGAAGCCAAAGGCAACGGTGGGCGGCCGTTGGACCATACTTCGAGCACCTTGGGAATGCCAGGGCAGTCTCGAAGAAGATGGTCTCCCGTGCACAACAGGCAAGGGAATTTGACTTTCCGTGGAGGGTTGGAAGGTTTATCAAGAGGAGATATCTCGGAGGCAGTAGCCGTACATTTAACCTCTCGCTTATCATACTTCTTCTTCTTTGTCTTCTTCTTCTTCTTCTTAGCCACCTGGTTACTCGAATCCAGACTTTCACCAGGCGAAGAGGAGGAGGAGGACTCAGAAACAGGCGAAGAAGGGGAGAGGTCCACCTTAGAATCAACATGATGTGGTTCGGGTGGAAGAACTGATTGACCAGTAACGGAGTTATTTGGGACAACAGAGGTTGAAAACAACCAAACAGGCAACCCAACAGTTAACCCAGGAAGGGACAACGTTGCCATGTAAGGAGCACCAACATTTCCAAAAGGAGAAAAATGACCAGGATTCCCTTCTGAGGGGATTCCTTGGTTGGTAAACTCTGAAAAAGTTGCCATCAAACTCAAAACCACACACGGGCTGAAAACGAGTTAAGACACACGATCAAACGGTCAACAAGCAATGTCTAAATAGGTGTGTAATCGTGGGCGATTAATTTTACCACATTGGAAAGTAAGAAATTCTACCGTTTCATGTTTCAAGAGTCGAGAAACGATAAAAAGATGACTCTATATCTTTCAGAGTTGATACAAGCGTGAAAGGACAAGCGCTTGACGGTCTTTTCAAGTTTAGGGAGTCAGAAAAGACCAAATGACTGCTCAGGAAAAACTAGGCACAAAGGGTGTACCAAATATCCGTGAACTGCAATATACACCTTGGTTTGAAAAATGAAACAGAAATCGACCAAGGACTTTCCGTACGTGCAGGTAGTCTCCCCGAATGCTGTGTTCGGTGTATCACGGGTATAGGGCGGCAGACTCGGCTTCCTGTGGATAAAGGATTGAAAACCTATAGGGGTCTCCCTTTATATACGCGACGGTACGGGGAGCACAAGTCCGTACTAGCGCTGTCTAAAGCCAACAGGCGAACGACAGCTGCTAGGTTTAACGACGCCGGAACACGTCTCTAGCCTAGACTTTCTAAATATGTTTCGTTAAGTTCCAATGCTGCCTTAGGTTAATTGAATAAATTTTACAATTGATCTTCAATTAAGTTTCAATTTCCAGGCCCTATCGTATGTAGTGTCTCGAAAGACTCCTAAATGCAAGCTATATGCCACAGTGCAACATTTCGTTCGATGAAAACTAGTTAAATAAGAGTTGAGAGCTTTTATGCAAACGAAATGAACGGAAAACAAACAATGAGATCTAATGCAACTAATGCAATTGAAAACTTTTCATTCAAAACACTAATCACTAGCGATATGGAAAAGATCACAATTTGCACTAATTAACAAAGGCAAAAGAGTTTTTTTTTTTTTTGATTTTCAATGTTCAATAGCTAATGTGCACTGAAAACAAAAGGAGCAATTTGAGAAATGATATCCAAGAGAGCGAAACAAACAAAATTCACTCAACAATGAAAGAAATCAGATCCCCAAATCGACCAAAGTCTCTCAAAGCAAAGAAAAGACTCAAAAGCTTCCAATGGACCGTGTGATCTAGGTCCAAAGCAAGGCCAAACGAATTTCGAATGAAGGAACGAACAATCACCCAAAAACGCAACAAAACAATCAACGACTACTAAGAGGATGTGGAGAATCAATCAGCAAGTTGACAGGACAATCAAGACACCAGAACTCCCAAGGAGGGCTCGATACACTAAGCCACTAGATGCCCTAGGGCTCAAAACGTGAAATTGGTAGATAGAAGCAAACAACCAAAGGACAGAGGTGAATTCCCAGTCAAACAAGACTCCAACACACTCAGGCAGTCGGAAAATCAAGAAGAAAAACACTGATCAAATCCAGAGAGCTCAAAAATGAAGAAACTCAAAAAACTCACAGGGGTGGCGTGACTGTAAGTGTGAAACTGGCGCCAGAAGTCAATTGGCGCGGGCTAGACAAAGGCAACGTGTGCCAATTGGCGCGACTGTCGGGTTAAAAACCGCGCCAGTCGAGTTTCTCAGCAAAAATTAAAAACAAGCTACTCCAGAAGCAGACCAATGCAAGCTAAGCAAACCAAGAAGCTAAAACAATGAAAGAATCCAACCCAGAAGGTTCATCAAGCAAGGAAAACAATCAAAGCGAAACAACATAAACGAGACAATGAAAACCGGACGTCTCCCCAGTATGTTCGCCAATTTGTTGAGGAGGTAAATCCCCTCTGCGGACAGAGGCGATCCCTACTAGCCCAGCAGGGGTCTAGCAACAATCAAACAATGTTATGACGCAAGCTCCTAGTTACGAATGGAAAGAATAGGAATAGAAGCCTACCTGGATTCCAACGCTATAATCTGAAGAAGAAGCGTCCCCGTTCTTCAGCCCCGGCAGATCACAATCCCTCCACGATCTCCGCGGATGAACACCTGCACATGGAAGAAACGAACAGATACACGCATAGAAACCAACATACGTAACTAAACATCAGTCAGAAAGGATGTTACTCGCATTAACATGATGGAAAACGGAGTGGAACCATAATCATAATCATCTATTAAATAATAAACGAAGAAAGATTACAACCAAGTTCTGACGTCGCGATCTCCTTCGGACGGGTCTCCGGTCGTCCACGTCTCGCAAAGCTCGCCAAGGAAAGGGAAAACCTCTCCGGAGTCTCTCGACAATGGTCTCCTTACTTGAGTCGGCCTTAAGGGAAAAGGAGGATTCTTTGCAGCACAAAGGCTCTTGGGAATATGGAGATACAAAGCTTAGGCACTTCAAGACTAGCTTGCCACGGGTTTGAGCAGGCTTTTATAGGTGGGGAAGGAGGGAGTTGGGATCCCTATTATTATGGGATTGGCCCTATCAACAAGGAAGGTTCCATGGGAGGTGGCAAAACCACTTCCCCTCCATAGAACTCCCGCAGCCAAACCTCCCAACTCAAGATAGGAAATGGTTTGTGAGTTTGTTGGAACTCAACTTCCGCCATCTTTATTTAAAAAACAGTCCCTAAAATGGGTGGCGCGACTGCTGCTCTATGACAGAGCGCCAGGTGGCGCGACCTCTTTGCAGGATTTTCCTCATTGGCGCGAGTACTGAACTGCCTACCCGCGCCAATGCCAAAAGGGATGTTTTTCATGATTTTTGCAACGAGATGTCTCAAGGGAAAATAAAGCTCATGCTTAGAGGAATGCATTGATGATGTTTTCAAGGCATGACAATGTTCACAGGTCATGAAATGGGTCCTCCATTGTGCGGGACGGGGAATGGTAGAGACGGTGACAAATTACTGTGTAACAGGCCTGACGGCGAAGTTCTTCCACCTAGTTTGATTTCGATTGAATAAATATCACAAGACGAGACACCTTTAACTCCAAATCATTTTCAGTAGGAGCTTTACCTATATGAGTCTTTTCCTCAATCACCTTCCTTTGCTTTTGTTGATCTTGTTTCACTTTGAATTCCCGTAGATTCTATAGGGTATACACTAGGTCATTTGACAATCGTTGAGATAACATCCCAAACTGAACCATCTATTCCAGCCATGACAACGTCTATTGTTGCTTCATCTTTGATGTTTTGTCCATTGAATTCACCCATGCCATCATCTGGAATCCTATTTGGTTCCTCCTTTATGAGTACTGAATGACTTGATCCTTTATTCACATCTTCAGTGCAATATCAAGCTGATCCCATCATTTATTCTCCTTGGTGGCCGGTGATACCACATAAATTACCCTCGGAAATTCCAAAATTCAATGAAAACCCTGGAGAAGACCGGTCAACACATGTTATAACTTATCGTTTGTGGTGCTCATCAAAATACTTAAATGATGACTATGTTAGACTACGTCTTTTCCAACACACACTCACTAGTCCAACTGCACAATTAGGATGGTTATTTTTTTGTGTCAACCTCGTTAAAAAATGAAACAAAGTCATGAGAATGGTTCTTTTAATATGTCAAACTCGTTAAAAATGAAACAGATTCATGAGGATAGTTCTTTTTTCTTGTGTCAACCTCGTTAAAAAATGAAATTAGTGCCTATGAGGATATTTATTTTTTCTTGTGTCAACCTTGTTAAAAAATGAAACAAGTGCCTTTGAGGAAAGTTCTTTTACTGTGTCAACCTCATTAAAAAATGAAACAGGTCATGAGCATAGTTCCTTTCCTATGTCAAGCTCGTTAAAAAATGAAACAAATCCTCTCCTAATTACGACGAGTCTTCCATCTGATCTCGTAAATGAACCTTCATTCCATCCAACTATTAGTAACCAATAATCTACTTAGGTGAATGAAATGAAGCTTGGGGGCACCTACTCTTGCAGGGGGCATTCAACATATTCTCTTGTAGGGGGCATTCAAAACATTCTTACTAATTGCACGCAATCAGCAGCTGAAGTTCGTGGGCAAAATCAGGTTCAGAGCTCCAAAATACAAATGGTAACTATGGAATGGTAAAAATGAATAGTGAAACTACTTTTAAATAGTCATTTAATTATTTGCAAGTTAAATTTATTGCTATGACTATAGTTTTATGATTTTTTTATCATGAAACAGGTATTTTTAATCCATTTGATGTTGTTCTGAACAGGAAGTACAACTGATGAACAGATTAGTCGTGCAAATTTATTTCAAAGAATGACTTGACCACAAAGCATACTTTTTCTCCTTATTTTTCAAGCTTTTTTAAAAACGAAAAAGGATTTGAAGCGCACTTTTATCTCTTTTTCGAGCTTCAATAACAGCGAAAAAGGAACCCCTGGAGTCTTCTTTCAGCTCTTTTCAGACTCTGATAATATGAAAAGATTGCCGAGCACTTGTCTTTTCGAGCTCGTAAAAGTAAATGAATTGATATCTACTTAGTATAAGTTTAACCCTTTTCTGGACTGAGATAGATTATTTACGAAAAAGGAATACCTTGGTTAAACATGACCAAAGAGTTCTCTCAGATATTATTTTACACTTTTTCGGATCTGAGTGACAAATTTACGAAAAAGTACTTATGGAGTTTTCTTTCTTCCACGTTTTCAAACTCTCTAAATATGAAAAAGGATCGGGCTATCACTGTCGTTAAGCTTGTTAAAACATAAAATAGCGACGGGCTTGTCGATCACGGCAAGAATCGAGTTTCATTAATCGCTAGACTCGTTAAATTATTAAATAGCGATACTTTATTCGCCTGAAGGGTTGAATTATAGATCAATCAAATGTTATCCTCCTCAAGCTTGTTAAAAAATAAAGAGGTATTGGTCGACAAATGACTGGGGAAAATTTCGAAAAAGTGAGCAAAATTTCTTTATGGTAGCAAATTGCTCTTGAACATGACACTTCCCTCACTCCATTTTCATGACTGTTTGGGTTGGGTAATCATCTTGACGGTTCATTCACACCTATGTTTCATCATACCTTCACTTCAGTTTTGGGTCAATGTTGCCAACTCATCACAGCGTCGCCAATATGTTCAAGAGAAGTCATCCAGTGAATAAACTCATCCTTCTACAATACTCGTAAACCTTTATTCTCATGACCGTCATCCCTGAAAATTGCTATATCAAGTCATACCCTTGTCTCTAAAATCAGTAACTCTCATTTTGAAATAAGGTGACTTCCTGTCAACAACAAATAAATATCCAAGAAATTCACTTAGAAACATCAAATTCCAGTACCATGAGGCTTGTTATAGCATCTACAAGATCCTCGCTTCCGGACCTTTGACTGAAAGATTTTTTTTGGCGTTCGACATCAAATCATCTATTCACGCCTTACGAAATGTACTGCAATACCTTGAGGGCCATTTTCATTAATGGTGGTTCTCTCGCATTTGTTAACAGCTCACATCATTGGCTGGTAATCAAATGATGTCTTTCCATGTTCGACAACAAATCATATATTTGCATGGCTAGACTTGTACCTGAATGATCGAGTGAACGAGATAAGAAGACCCCAGATCTATTTTTAGCCATTTGGGCTGCGATTTCAGGATTGTTGTACACATCATCTGTACGGTGACCTTACATACAAATTTTCATCTGAACATCGGCCTATATCTGTAGGCATGTCTGCATTGGGCAACATTCCAGTGTCGACGAATTTCTGAATTATGTACATGTTATTAGATTGTTTATGTGTTGAACATGGGAATGCCTACCCTCAGAAATTATGATCAAAGAGGATATATCATGATGTAATGTATTGTAATATTGATGCAGGTGATCACTCCGCTTCATCTCCAGCCCATCACAGTGTAAAGAATCTCATTCAAATGTTTTTATTATTTTGACCTCATGCTTTAGGGGGGAATTTTTATAGGTCAATTTGAGCATCATTCACAATGACCTGGTTAATTGGGCATCATCTCCAGGACCAATGACTAAGGGTCTATCATTCCCTATCATTTCAAGTTGCTACATGCCCTAAGGCAAGAACAAGACAAATCAAACATGACTTTCATCAAGAAAAGGTTTCCAAGGTTTAAAGTTGATTATATAACATGTGGGAGCTCACTAATGCTGCCTCTAAGGGGACTAAGTGCATTTCATATGCAGGTAGCCCCATGCAAGGCTACTCTACAAAGCACTCCCCAACATCTATGGGTGTGTTGGTCACATTGGAAGTGAAATTCTCATTGTTCCGGAATCTCCACTTGGCCAGTGCCTTCTAGAAGAGTTCACATGTGTCAAGCTTCGAATCCAAGTGTCCATTTGACATCTACATGACTGGGAACATGTCTTGCCTATTATTGGAAAGTCATGCATTGAAAAACTACCTTCAGTTCATCTACAAATTGAACACAGATATGAGTGTTTGAGAAGGAAGAATTTGAGTAAAGAAATGCTGAAGGATTTTCAATTGAGAGTTATATTTGTGTAACAACTGTTGGAGAGATTTATACTATGATGGGGCTGAGGATCGTTGCTGGAAGGGTCACTTCAAATCTGTCATTTAGTTGTAACCTCTACTTCTATCATCAATAAAGAATACAACTTAATTTTCCTTATATGCATCTATATTGGCTTTGATTTTCCATATTGCAAGATCTTAGTTGATGTATATTGTTTATGCTTTACTGATTTAGCTAACTAACTTGAATAGACATCTATACTATTGCTATCTTCTATTGTTTTAGTGTTATTTCTTGCAGGAAGCATTTTGCCTACAAATCGCTTGAATTTGAAGCTACAACGAAAGCGACAGAAGGAGCCATTTAGAAGCACTTGGATTACAAGTAAGCCTCTAATCCTTTCTATGTGTCTGTTCTGAGTTAGGAAAGGTAGTCGTATAGTCTTTAATATGTTGTTCTAGATTTTCATATGTCTAGGGAAGCG
Source organism: Pinus albicaulis (assembly GCA_034641835.2). Lineage (NCBI taxonomy): Eukaryota > Viridiplantae > Streptophyta > Pinopsida > Pinales > Pinaceae > Pinus > Pinus albicaulis. The sequence goes on along the minus strand of CM076578.1, from coordinate 1,609,364,511 downwards.
TGTTTTATCCGTAATTCACAATTCTGGCCCAACAGGAATTTTAGAACCCAATACTAATATATATGCTTCAATATTCTCTTGGAATCACTTCAAACTAATTTTTCTTGCAGTTTAAAAAAGAAAATACACACATTTTTATTGCTTTTGAGGAGCTCGATATTGAAACTGATGTATCTCTCTAATTTCGTATCCCCGAGATTTTATCTTTAGTCCTTTAGTAGCCCTCTGAATCTTCTTTCCAATTCCACAGGTCTGACTTGATTTGGATTCTTTAAGACAAATTTATGCTCAATCTCCCACAATGACCTAACTATGGAATAGTTCAGTAGAGACAACTTGTATGGTGTGCCACGTGGCATTGTTTCCTTCTTCGACTCTGAAATCGATATACAAAAAACTTAATTCTGTGTGATTTCGGCCACTTTTTACAAAATTCTAATTCGATGCTCAGAGAGATAGTTATGAAAATTTTACCAAGGTCACCTCTTTGAGATGAAATTCGGGAGCTTGCAAAATCCCTAACTTCCACAAATCGTATCTACAAAAATATTGTGAACCAAGATTTGAAATTTTTATGCGTAGTTCCTCAAGATTTCTTCGCAAATGGGTTTTTTTTTTAGATTCTGAACCTTCGTAGAAAAAAAATTATAGAGAAACTTCCACGATGGCATGTTTGAAGCAACAAAACCCTAAAATCCAAAGCCCTAATTCCAAATTTTATGAAACCAACTCACAAAATAGAAGAAAAGAGAGATCAACGACTTATAAATCAGACTCTACAAGGGGGAAACCTCCTTTACATCACATAAATGAATAATTCTTGGATGATACAAATGAAAAAACATCCTTTCTATATATACGAGTCCATGGGGTCACAATATAATCCTAGCTGACCTAACAATAATAATGTAAGGGAACAACAATAAAAATAGTCGGCTTTTATGGTGCACAATAATAAAAATATGGGTACTACACGGATACAACAATAACAATAAGGGGGCTACACTAACAACAATAAGGGACTACACTAGTTATATAGGGAGTATCGTTTAGGGGGTCTACTTATCCTGGTAGATATTCTGACACAAATTTCAGGTGTTTGAGGTGCATGTTGATGTTGTGGTGGTTGTTTTTGTTGTGGCTGTTGGTTATTATTATTTTCATACTCCTTTACTTTTTCTGTGATCTCATCGAGAATTGTGTATTCTTTGTTTTTTTTTCCTGTTTCTTTTCCTACAGTTGATCCTTATGCAAGACCTTTTCATTGAATATTACATCTATGTTCTTAATGATTTTTTGATTTTCATAATCATACAAGCGATAACCAAAATAATTAACACCATATCCAATAAAGGTACATTTATTTTATTTTGCCTCAAGCTTTGTTATATTTTCTTTATTAATATGGACAAAGGCCTCACAACCAAAAGGCTTTGAAAAAGAATAGTTTACCTTTTCACCTATCCATGCCTCTTCTGGAATACCACCATCAAAGGAACATGAAGGCCCTATATTTATTACATAAACAACATTATCTATAGCATCTGCCCAAAATTGTAAAGACAATCCTGCATGCAATCTCATGCACCTTGCACGTTCAATGATTGTCATGTTCATCCTTTCTGGTGCACCATTTTCCTGTGGTGTTCTTGGAACTGTCTTCTCTCTGTGAATTCCATGATTTGAATAGTATCTATCAAACTCTTTATTGCAATATTCATCTCCATTTTCTCATATTAGACACTTCAAATTATTTCCTGTCTCAATCTCAACCAAAGCTTTCCATTTCTTGAAAGTATCAAATACATCAAATTTATTCTGAATATAGTAAATCCAAGTTTTTCTAGTTGCATCATCAATAAAAGTAATATAATAACGAGAGCCACTGAGATATGACACCTGAGTAGGTCCCCATAAATATATATGCACAAGCTCTAATTTTTCTCTCTTGTTTTCTTTCCCAACTCTAAGAAATCTTACTCTCTTCTGTTCTCCATAAACACAATTCTCACAGAAATCCAAATCAATATTCTTCAAACCTGGCAACAAATTTCTTGAGTGAAGAATCTTCATCCCCTTCTCACTCATGTTTTTGAGCCTACGATACCATAACATTGCATCTTCTCTTGTGGAGTTTAAAGCATTAACATAATTAGAAATACCATTGCATAAATAAATGTACCAACATTTTCTCCTTTTGTTATTACTAAGGCTCCTTTAGTGACCTTCCAAGTTTATCTGTAAAAGTTGTCATGAAACCTTAACTGCCTGACTGCCCTATTGAAATTAGATTTTTCTTCAGATCTGGAACATACCTCACCTCCTTTAATAACCATTGGTTTCCATTCTATTGTTTTACAAGAACTTTACCCATTCCAACGATTTTAAAGGGTTTATCATCACTAGACGAACCCATCCAAAATCTCCTTGAACATAGTCATGAAAATGTTTCTTATCAGGTGTGGCATGGAATGAGGTCATTGAATCTACCACCCAGGCATAAATAACATTTTCTAAAGAAAGAATGACAGAATATTGCAACACATCACCTGTCACATTTGCTTCAAGATTATTTTCTTGTTTTACGTCTCCTTCTTTTCCCTTCCGAGACTTATAGTCTTTCTTCAGGTGTCATTTCTTCCTGCATTTCCAGCACACTATCCTTGATCTGGACTTGGATACGCCTTTCCTTGACTTACTGCGATATCTTGGGTGATTTCCTCTTTCCATTATCTTCCCCTAGTCTCTGCACTAAAAGCATTACCTGATGTCTCACCGGAGCTTTTCCATCACATTTCCTCGGTAAGGATGGCACCGACAACATCATCAAAATTTAAAGTACTAGATCCAGAGACAAAGTTACTAATGGCCATAACTAAACCATTCCAACTTTCTGGAAATGAGCATAGAAATAACAGAGCCCTAACTTTATCATTAAAGTTTACCCCTACAGAACTTAATTGGCTAGTAATTGTATTAAATTCATTTAAATGGTCAGCAACAGATCCACCTTCCGACATTTTCATAGTAAACAAACGCTTCATAAGAAATACCTTATTTGAGGCCGAGGATTTTTCATATAATCTGGCCAATGTTTTCATTAAACAATTTGTTGTTGTTTCCTTCGAAATATTAAAGGCTATCGATGCCTCCAAGCACAACTGTATTGTTCCAAGTGTCTTTTTGTCGAGAAACTCCCATTCTTCGTATGTCATACCTGACAGATTATTTTTTTTTCCGCTCAATGGTAGGTATAAATCTTTCTAGTATAGATTATCTTCCACCTGCATCTTCCACAGTGGGTGGTTTTGGCCGTTAAATTTCTCGACCCTAAACCTACCATCTTCTGTCATTGCTCCCACTCGAACCAGTAACCCTTATTTCATGCGAGTTTATCAGCCAAATAGACCTCTGGCTCTGATACCAGTTGTTATAAAATTTTATATTACAAAGTGATGGAACACAGAAGAATACGATGAAATATAAACACAAAAAATATATAAAAAAGAGAGACATAGATATATGTGGTTCACCAAACTTGGGCTACGTCCATGGAGAAACGGCTAGTCCTTCCTTTAAATTATCCAAAAAAATGAAGAGACACAACCTACAGTAGATCTATTGTACTATGTTGTACTCTCTCACACAGTCCCCCTTTCTCCTTCTTGATCAAAATACAAAAACAACACACAACCGCAATACCATTCCCTCATGTGAACCGAGGGGTTTCCCTCTAGGGAGAAAAACCCTAAATTAAATATAACTTATACCATAAGATCATCTGCCTAATGAACGACCCATATTGACTACGAAATTATAATATTTTACAAGGCAATTTTACATCTATTTTTAGCTTCGATGGCACTTCCCTCCCCCCTGCATGGAGGGGTGTATAGTCTTCCTGGGGTATACATCTAGCTTAAACAAAGACCTCTAAATTAGGATGATAACCAAGTTCCACACCCAACAATTACTTCATTTTCATTACCCAACTAACACATGCATATGTTTTGACTTATTACGAGATGTGAAATATCATTCATGTGCATTTTACATCAATCAAATATGCCCCATGGTTTGAGAGCGTGAAGTTTATTGTTACACTTGTACTTTCTAATCCACCATGGCTGGTATTTATTTGCGCCTAGTAATTCTGTGAAAATGAAATAGGAAATGATAATTCTAAGTCAATCCTAACCTTGGCTTTATTATTCTTCTAATTGAATATGCTAATTTAAACAGAAATTCAATCGATGGGATCAAAATTTTATGACGCAGTAAAAATATTGCAAATATATTATATAGGACTAGATACTGAAAGTATGAAACTACTTGGGAGTTGAGAGAACAAAAAAATTGGACCAGAAGTTTTATGGGTGGACTTGTTTCACAATAAAAAAATAATTTTGGCGTCAACGGGAAGAATTTTCCCCACTGTGGTCTTAGAGACATGGAATTGTGGCAAAAGAAGTCATAATTATGCCAATCACTAGTGAATAGGGGGAACTGTACCCAAGTCGACCAAGCGTTTAATTGTTTCGTCTTCGTGGACTCTCACCATACTGTGAACCTTGGTGACTACAATAGATAAGGAAGACGACGAAGATGACTCCATAGGCATGCGGCATGGGTTCTATTGTATCTACAGCTGAGTTGAGATGAGGCCACAGAAAACTGGATTTCCTATCAGATTTTGGAGGTGCAGAATATTGTTCACATAAGGAAGCACACTCGTTACTAACACATTAATCTTCCCCGGTTTTGGAAACTTGAGAGAAACAACATCTTCATTACTAATTTCTAAAATATTTCCCATGCTTCCTGTTGATATGCTTGAAAACACCCCACACAATGAATAAAATTGGGTGTCGAGAATCACATAGGAAAATGGAAGTAGCGAGAATAGATCCCTCTTCCTGTAAGCGCACGGCAGAGAAAGTTTCATATGGTCACAAATGTCAGTGGAATATTACATTTAAAACTGCCCATACCCCATAATTTCCATGATAAATTTTCCAATTAATTTAATACTAAGTCGTTGATAGGTGTCCAGAAAAATCCCCATCAATTCATGGATATGAATTAGGGGAACTTTGAGGTCTAAAAATGATCCTCCTAAGGATATTATAAAAGAATAGTGGAAATAATAAAATAATGTAAGATTACATCATCAAATTTTAGAGGGAAAAAAGAAAAAACTATTTTTTCAACTCGTATTTTCAACTTATCTCCCTATGGGTTTACTCAAATTTCGAGTGGGATCACTTGTTGGATGCATAATTTGATTCCTCATCCAAGGATTACCCATGTTGCATGCTTTCAATGGACCCTGCTATACGAAAAATGATAAATACATGAAAAACGTGATTGCAATCACATTTTTTCATGTATTTCTCATTTTTCATGTAGTAGGGTCCATAGAAAGTATGCAACATGTGTACACCTTGGATGAGGAATTAAATACTTGCCTTAACTTATGTGCATGCCACCTGTAGTGTTTACTCTTTATTTTTAGATTTCCTTTGTGCCCCAACCACTTGATTTACAAATGTTGACCTCGAATTACTTCTTACCCTTGACTTATGACCGATCCTTGACAAACTTACCCTATGATGATCGATACTCACCTTACTACCCCTTGTTTTCCGCTTTGCATCCAATGAGTACTCCCGCTCGAAATTTGAGTAAAACCTTAGGGAGATAAGTTGAAAATACAAGTTGAAAAAGTAATTTTATTATTTTATTATTTTTTAATATTTCTACTTTTTTACCTAAAAAATGGTGCATCATCCCCCATGGTTGACATCATCATCTTGACCCATATTAGCTCTTATAAAGTTTATTTTGATGTATGTTTTTCTTAGGAGGCCCATTTTAGACCTCAAAAGTTCTCTAATGTGACATGAATCTTGTCTCCAATGCCCCAACGATGTCATGGTCCTCCCGACAACTCATGTATGTTTTGGGATCATTACTTTATCCGTCGAAGAGATTGTGAGTGAGCAATCATCTTCAAATTATTATACAACATATTATTATGTGTAATATCCCCAATCGTTTAACCGACTGGACTGAAACATAATAATAGTAGACTAATAAATAATTAAGTGGCATTAGCCATGGTTTTTCTTTGGTTTTTTTTACCCTAGGTATTTTCCCATGGTTTATTCCAACCAACCAAATATAAAAGGAGGAGGACGATCGAAAGCAACTCATGGAATTTGGTTTTCTTTCAAATTGATGTTTGAGAGCTCAGGCGAGTTTTCAAGTGGGGATTTTCAGGGGTACTCATAATTTATTGGAGCGCATAGACGTATTCTTGCCTTTGAGAAGGCTGAGCACCTGTCGGATAACCAAAAACTCCCTCATAGTATTTCTTGTCACATGGATTAGTCTCTTTTCCAGCACACGATTATACAGTGAAATTATTGCTTGAGGGCTGCATATTGCACCACAGGCCCTTCTACTTGCAGAAGTATGCCTTGTATGCTGTCGTGATAACTCCTTGAGCAAGGCTAGTTCCCCTCACCAACCGTTAATTTCCAGTGCCATTTATCAGTCACGTCAGCCCGTCATATGCACCATCACTCAAGGAGACAAAGCACCAAGGTTGAAATGTCACAATGTATAAGGGACACCATTATAGGAGGAAAAGTTTTCCGACGTGGGACTCGGAGGTAGTTTCTCCCATACCACTAAGGTAACAGTAGCATATGCTTCCAGAATTCGTGGAGGTAGTTTGACATTCGTGGGTGGCAGAAGGGAGGTATATCCTCTATACGAACATGACACATATATGGAGGTTGTAGAATAGACAAACCATTATTGTAAAGCCCTCATTACTATTCTGGGCCCAATTACATCAATAAAGCATATATTTTTGGGTTTGTTATCAACATTTACAACTATATGATGATGTTATGGGTAATAGTTCAAGTGCCCTTGGTATTTTATGTGCATGAGAATTTTAATAAAGTTTTTACAATTGCATTGCTAAAAGAATTTTAATAAAATTTTTATTACAGTGGTATCATAGCCACTATCTTGGCCAGTTGCGGGATTCCAAGAAAGGAGAAACAAAATGGGTTGACCGTCAATTGGGAAGGAAAAAAGGCTATGATTCAAGGGGAAAATGAAGAGATCACGGAACAAGGAGAAGAAATACCAATGGGTGATCACGAAAACACCAAACTTGAATATGCCTTACAAAATATTTCCAACACTCAAAATGCCATCATGGAGCTTCCTAAATTACAGATCGAACAGTCTAATGTGCAAAGCAATAATGGGGATAGTCCATCGCATGAGTATGTCAATATTTGGAGCAACGGTCCATCACAAGAACATGCCAACACTCGGAGAAACCCTTTCAGCCAACCAACCATGCCTCCATTTTTTGATGACTCCTCCAGGGAGCAAGACTCCCTTTCACAAGTTGCAGAGACGGTTATAGCATGGATGAAGGAAAATGATACGTTGCCTCCCAACATGAAATCAACCTTAACCATTCATGATTTATACTACATGAGGAGAAAACAACAAAGAAATACTATCGCATATGGGGGCCATGGGTCAAGCATTGATCTGCAAAATTATTTTGGAAAGGTAACTCTTCCTTATTTTTCTGGATCAACAAAGTGTTTTGCACGATCATGGGTACAAAAATTGTACACATATTTCCACCTCAATCCCATGCATGAGAGGTATACCATTAAATACGCCACACTTCATATTGATGGAGAAGATCACGAATGGTGGAAACATGGCATGGTCACCCTAGGGAATGCAGGCATCATCTCTTATACATAATTCACATAGAGGTTAATAGAAATATTTGACAGGAAGGGTCCTCATATGTACTTTCGTGAGCTAACCCAACTCCGACATACATGAAGCATTGAATCTTATATTTCCGAATCCGAGAGGCCCACGTTAATGGTCTCTGGCATCTCCATAACCCTGTTGGTCATGTTGTTCATAGAAGGGTTGTCAGAACCCCTACGTGGTTGGGTTAGGGCCTACCAACACGCCACCTTACAAGATGCAATTAACCGTGCGAGGGATATGCATAATCCAGTACCCAATAATATATTCCTAACCAAATTTTCTATTCCCCGGAAAGGGAAGGAAGTTAAGCAGCAACAATGGGAGTCGTTGGGAAAGAGAAAGTTGGATGATGAGACCAGGAAAGATCTCAGAACGAGAAGGCTATGCTTCTCTTGTCAGGAACCTTGGGCGCTAGGTCATTGGTGTACTAAAGGAAAGGCCCGCTATATTGAAGTATTCTTTGAAAGAGAAGATGAGGAAGAGAAACCAGAGCTAGATCAAGTAGAATCACAAGAAATGGGGGCAATACAGGAGGATATCCAAGAAGGAATTATTGCTTCTCTTATAGGGGTCCCAAGATATCACACTTTATGGGTCAGGGGCACCATACAAGGGTAGAAAGTGACTGTGCTAATTGATGGTGGGGCCTCCCACAACTTCATTGATTCAAAATTTGTAGCTAGAAGAGTACTGGTGACTAGAGAATTTGAAGGGTTTACAATTTTAATTCCTGGGAAGAAGGAACACAACCGCATGCCATGCACTAAAAGAGTCCCTAACATGAGTCTATCAATGAGAAACTACACAGTTACAGATAAATTCTTCATCGTGGATTTCCTAGACTCACATGTAGTATTGGGGTTCCAATGGCTATATTCTATCGTAACTAATACAGTAAACTATCAAGAATTATAATTTTCATTTATAAGACCAGATGGTAAGAAGGTGATGTTGAGAGGAATGCATGTGTATCCTCCCAAAATTATGACATCTAATAGGATGGAGGAAGATCTTCGACATGGGGATATTGTATGGTAAATAGAGTGTCGAATCATGGAGAAGAAACCAGCAGAACAACACAAGAAGTACCCCCCTGACATCATGGCATTATTGCAAAAACATCAAAATATTTTGGATAGATACCCCCAGGGCGACCACCAGATAGGGTATTTGAGCACATCATTAAACTAGAGGAAGGGGTCTAAGATGTCATCATTACCCTTTATCGGGATCCCAAAGTGTATAAGGATGAGATAGAGAAGGCAATCCAGGATTTGTTGGCATTAGGACACATTCGACCGAGCCCGAGCCCTTTTGCTTCATCCGTAGTTTTGGTCAAGAAAAAGGATGGGTCCCTTAGGATGTGTATAGAATATCAAGCACTAAATAATAAAACCATCAAAAATTGATATTATATCCCCAGGATTGACGAGCTGATGGATGAATTGAAGGGATCCAAGTACTTCTCAAATATTGACCTCCACTCGGGGTATCACCAAATCATAGTTTGTGATCAAGACATCCTAAAAAAATATTTCGGATGTCATTATGGAAATTATGAGTTCCTAGTGATTCTTTTTGGATTGACCAACGCCCCCGCGACATTTCATTTATGTATGAATCATGTGTTCAACAAGAATCTATGCAAATTTTTGTTGGTCTTCTTTGATTACATCCTGATATTCAATCAAACATGGGAAGAACATTTGTAACACCTGGATGAGGTCTTGGGAATATTAAAGGCCCAACAATTTTATACTAAAATCTCCAAATGTGAGTTTGGCATGACATAAATGTTATATCTAGGCCACATCATCCTAGGCTAGGGTGTCAAGGTCCACCAAGAGAAGATTAAAGCCATTCTCAATTGGCCCACTCCAAAAAATGTAACATAATTAAGGAGCTTCTTGGGCATTTGTACTTATTACAAAATATTTATGAAGGGATATTCACAACTGGCAGCCCCTCTTACTAACTTGAAAAAAATAGGATCCTTCGTATGGACAGAGATAGCCCAGGAGACATTTGAGCGAATGAAGGAGGTCATGAGTTCGTGTCTATTTCTAGCCTTGCCAGACTTCTCTCAACCATTTTTATTGGAGTGCGATGCTTATGGGGAAGGAATTGGGATTGTTATAATAGAGATTCATCACACCATTTCTTTTGAGAGTAGGAATATTCAGGATTATGAATGCTCTTACTCCATTTATGACAAAGAAATGTTGGCTATTGTGCATGCACTAGCCAAGTTTCTGCCATACCTAGTGGGGAACCGGTTCAAAGTCAAAATTGATCATAATAGTCTTAGATACTTCCTGGAGCAAAAGGGGTTAAATGAAAGGTAGAAAAAGTGGGTCAACAAGATCCAAGCCTTTGACTTTGAGATCGAATATGTCAAAGGTAAGAATAATGTAGTTGCAGATGCCTTATCAAGGATACCAGCTACCTTCTCCCTCATAGATATTGTGGATGATTTTAAGTCCCATAATTTGGTGGAGTACTCAAAAGAATTGGTCAGCTTGTGAGATCCTTGACAGACAATCATCAAACCTCTGGTATAGAGTTTTCAATTATATTATCTATTATAAGGATCAAATCTATTTAGTGCCAGGGTCACAACTTAAGATGAATATTCTATAAGCAACCCATGACTCCCCTCTAGCAGGACATCCAGGATTTCTGAAGACCCATAGAACCATCAGGGAAATATTCACATGGAAAGGAATCAAGAGAGACATCATCAAATATGTCAAGAAATGTGGTACATGTCAGAGTAATAAGGTTGAACATATGCACTTGGTAGGATTATTACAACCATTACCCATTCTGGAACAAAAATGGGAAAGTATCTCCATGGATTTCATTACAGGGCTACCCTCCTCACAAGGAAAAGATTGTATCTTCGTGGTGGTAGATTGTCTCACCAAATATGCTCACTTATTTGTGATTCTCTCCAAAGAAAATTCATCTCAAATAGCAGAGGTATTATTTCAGGGTGAATTTCGTCTACATGATTTTCCCAAAACCATTATTAGTGATCACAAAAATATATTCATGGGAGCATTGTGGCAGGAATTATTTAGGTTGGTTGGAGCATAACTCACCCCTAGTACCAGTTTCCACCCGCAAAGGAATGGATAGACAAAAGTAGTGAATAAATGGGTGGAAGGTTACTTACGATATTATGTCACAGGACAACAACAAGCATGGACTAAGTGGTTATACTTAGGAGATTATTGCTATAATACCACTTATCACATGTCCATAGGGATGTCACCTTTCCGAGCCTTATATGGATATGAGGCATTGTGTTTTACAGAAACAAAATTTGGGGATAGTATAGCACTGTTGGAAAAGGATTGGATTCAGGGATGTCAGGATATTCTCAGAGTCCTCAAGGATAACCTGCAAACAACACAGAATCGAAAAAATTTATATGGAGACCATCAAAGGATAGAGAGGAGTTTCGAAGTAGGAGATGCATTTTATCTCCGGCTTCAGTCATACAGAAGATCCACCTTGAAGAAGAAAGGAGTGGAAAAACTAAAGCCACGATTTTATGGGCCCTATCAAGCTATCTAGAAATTAGGATAAGTTGCATATGAGTTATATCTTCCCGCAGAGTGAAGAATTCATAACATCTTTCATGTTTCTTGTTTGAAGAAGGCATTAGGATAAAACATCAAATCATCACCTGAATTACCACTGCTAAATGAGAAAGGCCATCTTCAACTAATTCTCAGGGAGGTGTTGGAGGTTTGAGAAAGGAAGCTTCAGAGCATAATCATTCGTGAATATTTGATATGATGGAAATATATGCCCATCGAGGATGCCACCTGGGAAGGAGAACACATATTGCAGCATCCAACATTGAAATTGCTTGAGGGAAAGAAATTCTGGATAGGGGGAACTCTAATATCCCCAACCATTTAACCAATTGGACCGAATCATAATAATATTAGACTAATAAATAAATAAGTGGCATTAGCCCATGGTTTTTCTTTGTTTTTTTTTTACCCCAGGTCTTTGCCCATGGTTTCTTGCAAGCATCCAACTATAAAAGTAGGAGGAGGATCGAAAGAAACTCATGGAATTTGGTTTTCTTTCTATTGATGTTTGAGAGCTCAAGCGAGTTTTCAAGTGGGGATTTTCAGGGGTCCTCATAATTTATTGGGGCGCATAGACGCATTCTTTCCTTTGAGAAGGTCGAGCACCTATCGGATGAACAACATCTCCCTCATAGTGTTTCTCGTCACATGGATTGGTCTCTTTTTCATCACACGATTATACAGTGCAATCATTTCTTGAGGGTCGCAGATCGCACCACAGGCCCGTCTACTTGCATAATTTTGCCTTGCACATTGTCATGATAACTTCTTGAGCAGAGCCAACTCCCCTCGCCAGCCGTTAATTTCCTAAGATATTTATTAGTCACATAAGCCCATAGTATGCACCATCATTGAAGGAGACAGAGCGTCGTGGTTGCAACGTCATCGTTGGGCCCACTCTTTTGATCAGGGTCACAGTAGACTCACAACTTACAGATAGAATGGAAAAATGACTTGCGTTCAATTAATTAAAAATCTGCTGTTAAAAAACTTGATCTCTTGCACGCAAACCCTCAATGCGTTCTCTCCTATGCATTCCATCCTCCCATTCTCTCTAATTTGTGCCCTTTTAAATATACAAACAAAAAAGGGGAAATAAAATGATTACAAAATATCAATAACCAAGATGAGATCTAAAATATCTTTCCATCATGATTCAGCTAGCACAAGTTGAATCTGGCAATTACAATTGGGGCAATTTGGAAATGGCCACAATAGAAAATCTGCAAATCTGTCTTTCGAAGAACCTTTCATTTCTCTCAATGAAGACAAAATTTTGGGAAACTTCTCATGGGAAAACTAATTTTCTCCATTCTACACAAAACCCATGTTTCATATTTTCAAGATTCATCTACGTTTTCCTGAAACGTTCAACGCAAAATTGTCTCTTGTTATTCCAGCAAATTTCTAAGTTGGAATATTTAATTATTAGCTGAAGAACAAATCTGCAATCTGGAAGAGATCTTGGAGGCTAAAATAGTGAGTGATGTTATAACGAATTCATTAATAAACCATCATTGGAAAAAGCATGCATAATAATCATTAATTTATTAAAATAAAGGAGAACAAGTATTACTTATCCAAGAGAGCATAAATAATTATGAAATGGGATTATATAATAAATTATGATAAATAATGTGATAAAAGAACATTAGAAATAGTTGAAACGGATGTTAAGAAGTGATAATAATAATACAAATTAGTGGCCCAACACTGGGTACAAACCCAATTAGCAATCTCGCAGGGGCTCTCTAGGAGTTTTATAGATGTAATCGGTACAAAGCCAAATACCAACACAAAGAATCCAAAATTTATGAATCTTGTAGTATCTAGTTTGTACTTCTCTAAGAACTGAAATTGTCCCTACAAATTAAGGTAAGGGAGCTAGAAGTGACATTCCAAAGGGCATGAACATTACAACATTTCACATTATCACAGAGAAGGATAATTACAGTGGGTTGCAGACAAATAAATGATGGCCACAGAATCATATTCGTAAAGGAAGATTCTCAGGACATGGTGCCACAGTTTGAATTGAAATCCAAAAGGGAATTATTGGGTCCAAAAGAAAATAAAAAGATGTTGTTTCCCACAATATCAGTTGTATATAGGCCCAAACTTCTAGCTATCAAATGTTATTCTAGTTTGAGGTGACTTTCGAATTTTTGTGTTAACTTGCTTTGGACGATTATGTGTACAAGGATCAGATCCCTTAAGAAATTGTGTATATATTAATTTTTAATGCAAACCTTCTATATTTTCCCTCAAAAGTTTCCTTTCAATTCATGGAATTTTCTTTTGTCATGGAATATTTTCTCATGTCAATATAAATTTTCCAATGACATATATTTTCTATCTATGTGAAGAAAACTTTGTTTTGGATGCTCTCTTTTTTAAGAACTTACAGTTTTTGATGATTCCTGTATATTTGCATTTGGGTACTTTTAAGTTAAGTTGTGTATGTGTTATATTCTTTCCACAACTATTCACATGCGAGGGGGTCACAAGGGGGGTGATAGCACTCCCTGTACGTTGCGCTGGGCGCAACAGGGGGGTTCTATTCGGGGTCCAGGGCAGCATCTCGGGAAAAAAAATTGGACACTATTTTTCGATGGGCGGACCCGCCCATGGTTTTGTGCATGGGTTTGCACATGGTTTTGGGGCATGATGGTTTTCGGCCCCTAGTATTTTGTAGATCCGGTCAAGGGAACTACGGTTATGTTCTAATCCACGGTTAATGGATTGGGGTTTATGTATGCTTCGGCATGTATATATATGTGTTGTAACACTAAAAGGAATATAATGAAAAATCAAGCTGGTTGTCTCGATTTGGGATCCAGGGGAAAATATCTGTGTATATTTGTTTTATGTTTTATGCTCTCGCTATTGTTTATTTTATGTTTTTAAGATTCGTTTGCAGATAATTTCTGTATAGGGTTAAAACCTACAGTATGAAGAACATATGAGTTATAATATGCTTGCTGCATCTGGAAGTGGCACTATGGATACTTGTCGTAAAATGGGATCTGCAAAATAGTTGAATTAAGACCTCGATTTTGGGTTAGTATGCATCTGGACGTCGTGTATACTAAAAATTCTATGCAATACTGATCTAAAGCCTTGATTTTGAGGTCAAATTCCATTTGGGCATTCTATGTACTTCAAGTTGTGAATTGGATCATGAAAAATATTGAAGCTAGGACCTTGAATTTGACCTAAGTCTGGAATTTGTACTCCCGAGAAGAAGACTTTTAATTATTGTAAATGGAAGGCCTGATCGGTGGGTTTGGAACAAGAAAGATTAATTTTTGGCAGATTAAAGACTTGTAACTTCTTATTGTTAATTTTCTCATTGGAATACAATATTTTGTTAGAATTTCTTCATCTCAATTTTGTGTAACTTATATTTAAATATTAAAAAATATTAAACTCCTAATTGAGTTTGTTTAGATATCAAAAATCAAGAGTTATTTTTCCTTTTATTTTTTAATGTATATATATATTTTTTCCATTTATTATTTAAAGACTTGTAACTTCTTAATGTTAATTGGTTCATTGGAATACAATATTTTGTTAGAGTGTCTTCATCTTAATTTTTTGTAACTTACATTTTAAATATTAAAAAATATTAAACCTTTAATTGTCTTTGTTTGGATATCAAAAATCAAGATTCATACAGTGAAGTTTTATTAAATCACTATGGAAAAATCATGTGCATACGCATGTGCACTATACAAGAGTAAAGTTTCCATCTCCCGTTTCTATCTTCATGCTCCATTTTTCTTGGTATTCTTTAGTATTCTTAGGTATTACTCATGATGTATTTTCCAAAATATGCAATGAATCGTTTTGGATGTAATTTCCAAAATCATCGATGTGGAAAAGGATTGCACATTGCTAAAACTTTCTATTTTGTATTTTTTGACCAAACTTTCTAATTATTGTGTTTTACCACATGTTCAAAAATTGTTGGACAGAGGAGGATGAAATTAAACCTCTACTATTGGTTGAATCTGCTCACATAAATCCATCATAGGAACACCTTTGGTGTAAATATCATAACATAATTATGTATACTGAGTCCCTAAAACACTTTCATATATTATTATTCCCTTAACATATTTAAATGACATCCAGTAATCCATCAAAAAGTACACCTTGAAATGACATCCAGTGATCTGTCAAAAAGTAGTGTAATAAAATAAGTGGCCATGCTACTCTCATGGAAGTGGTTGGCATTGGGATAAAGCATTTATTTATTGATGTCCTAACATCGTGACAAGACAAATTTGTATGTTATTAGGACATATCGGGAAATGTTTTGAATTAATTGTTGTAAATATAAGCTTCATAATTTTAGGTTGTTTATTTAAATGTGGTTATTGAGGACAAAGATTAATATAATTTCATTAGTGAAAGAATTATATGTTTTGAATTAGTTGTCGTAAATATAAGTTTCATAATCTTAGATTGTCTATCTAAATGTGGTTTTTTAGGACAAAGATAAATTTAATTTCATTAGTGAAGTAACTATACAATAATTTTGAATTTGTTATTTTAGTTTGGTGAAGTATGTGATTTTATTTGTTATGTCACTGCTTATGCAGTGACATCTATGATCGGTTCTAGGGTATTAGTTTGTCCATACTGGTGAAAATTTTCGATTTTCTATAATTAACATTAGGTTATTCATTGAAAATTTCAGGTGACATCAATTCGCTACCACATCCTCGGCTCTGGATTTCGAAGGTGGACGTCATCCTGCCATGCACGATAGACTTGGTTGATCGAGTAGTACATATTATATACAGGAAAGGGTGATTCTTCGTACAGTTGGGAGTTAATTTGGGCTACTTTGAGCTCTGGTGGCATAAAT
This sequence comes from Pinus albicaulis, assembly GCA_034641835.2. NCBI lineage: Eukaryota > Viridiplantae > Streptophyta > Pinopsida > Pinales > Pinaceae > Pinus > Pinus albicaulis. The sequence goes on along the minus strand of CM076578.1, from coordinate 1,609,348,200 downwards.
TTGGTTTTAAGAGTGTTGGTGTGAAATTTATTATGGTTAAAGAATTATTCATAAGCAGATTTAGTTGTTTTTCATGTTCAAAGGCGCTGCTTTATTTTATTGGTGTTGTGGCAATCATTAAGGTTGGAATTATTGTTTCTGTGTCTTTGTTTTCTATGCGGCATAAATCCTTGTTCTGAGGCTTCCATTGTTACCAAGTGAGTTATTCATTGCATTTTTTTTTTCTTCGTTGGGTGCGAGTAGTAAAATTTTTGTGTGGAACCCTGAAGGTGTTTGGTTATGTGGCAGAAAATATGATTTCCGACCTCCTCGACTATAATATGACAGGTAAATGTATGAACATTATTTTCTGGTTTAATCGTCATGGTGCATAATTTGAACTTCTAATGGTTTATTATTTTGCAGAATTCGCAGGTTAGACTTTAGAATTTAGAGAACAACAATTGTTCGATTAAGCAGATTGTTGTATTCTACCAACATAAACATGGTGAGTTTTTGAGATCTCCCAGTGAGAAAACTCTGGTTTAATGCGTGATTTTATTTCTTAACAGAAGTGTTAAATACATTGTAGGGTCGAGTTTCGATGGTTTGAATGCAATGCTATAGGAATAAACCAGTAGTGACTGACCACAACTGAGTCGTAGGTCGACCCATATTTGCATTTGTGCAAGTCCTGTGAGCAAGTTGTCGGCCCTGATTCCATATGGTATGCTACTAAATAGCATTTCGACCTCGATTCCATGATTTTTGTTACAGGTTACAACGAATTTTTCCAAGAATTTACTCTGGAAGTTGCGAAGTCATGAGTATAAGGATCTTTTCATTTTCAGAAGGGTCGTTAGCAAGGTGGCATCTTCGACTCTGGATTGTGTTGTTTTATATAATCGGTGATCTAGGTGGCTCCAGAGACACACATGGGACAAAGAGGGCTAATGGAAGCTCAAAAATCAAATTGTTCGGAATGATTTTGAACTAGGACCAAAGTGTAGTTCTCATCATCCTCATTGTAGCGGTGCGAACGGTTCGTCAAACAAAGCTCGTACGCGAAAGTTAGGAGCGGTCAAATTTTTGGGTTGACTTGGTGACTTGGTATGCTTAAAGGAGGTGCAATTTCACCATAATCCGCCCACTCCGGTCGGATTTTGGGCGAAATTGTGGGACACTTAAAATTCCCACTGACGCCTATTTTTGAAATTTTTAAAAATATGCAGTTTTGTTTAAATAAAACAAAAAAATATTATTTATGGCACAACATGCCACAAGGTTACAGAATATATCAAATATTTATGAGGCTGGCAGGATTTGAACCCATTGTCGGCCCCACAGGTCCACCCACGTGGCAGCCTCTCCGCTCCGCAAAACAACGGAACCACAGAACATGCGGTGGGGTGGCCGGCAGCCAACCTCGCCACCCCAACCACCACTCATATATAAAACAAACGCACTATATGCCACCAGCAGGGGTGAGGGGTGGGCTGCCCAATGCGGACACGACCCCCCACCCTGCCCCCCCGCCCCCTCAAAACTAAAATTTGTTTTTTAAAAAAAAATTCGTGCTCTGTTGGGAGGGGCGAGATTTGACCCCCCAACCCCTCCTCAACCAATTCTAAAATTTACCACTATGCCAATGATGGTACTTGGAAAAATTCGCCCACTTTTTATACTTAAGCCCTCATTTGCACAGTGCGCCCAGGCCAAGGCAAAGTGGAGCATGCACGCAAATCGAGGCAGTGATTTTGTATTTGCAGGTGGAACCATGAGTAGGCCTAGAAACAGGGAGTAGAACCATGGTCCTTGAAATTTTACCACAGAGGAAATTTTTCTCCATGTCAGAATATAGTCAAGTTTACAGTCATTTTTCATGGTTTTTCGCAGGGAACACAATTCACCTTTTGAGTTGCAGATTTCTAGTCCACTCATGGAGCAGCATCTTTGAGGAATCTAGGGGGAATCTAGAATATTCCTTTTTGCCCCAGATTTTCACATTGTCAGAATTCAAAAAAATTGCAGTCGATTTTGCACTATTCGACGTCACGAATCTGATGGCATATTCATATTTTCCATTCAACCTTTATATTTTTAGCCACTTTTCAAAGTGAAGTTGCAAGTGTTAGCATTCAGTAAGTGAGTAGTCGATTTCACACCTTTCGAAGCCACGATTGTGATGGTGATTTGAAATCCAGTAGCAAAGCAGCTCATTCTTCAGTCATCTTCAGCATGAGGGATATTACGTGTTGATTTCATGTACTTCTTTGTCTCTAAGATGCATTGTGTTGTATAGATCCATGCAGTTGATGTTTAATGTGGGATCTTGTTTTGTTCTTGATGTGAGATGTACTTTCTATCATGGATTTGTATTATGTTTGAGATCCCTTTACTGCCATGTTGGCAAGATACTCATTGTCACATGTATGTTTGATTTAGATCCCTTTGTTGCAATGTTGGCGGGATACTCATAGTATTTATGTGTCAGTTATTGTCAAACTGATAGGAGTCCTTGTTGTGAATGAGAGTTCCTGTAGTGGAACATCTCTTAGAGAGGTCTAGCCACTCCTGCGTGAGGGAATTTTCCTTGTATGATAGTGAAAACACCATCCATGTACATCTTCACTCCTTACAACACTTAATGTAGTGGCCTACACCATATTGAAATCAAGGCCCGAAGATGTAGTCCCTCCTGGACGAACTCCGTTATCAATGTCTTATGTTTCTCATGCTTGTTATGTTCCTCTTCTTTACAAAATGTAGATGTTCATTAATGATTTTATTAAATGAAATTATAACACATCAGCCGAAGTAAAAGGTCTTGGTTAAGGGTAGCAAAATTTTACTCGGATCAAGTGGTATTAGAGTGGTCTTCTTGTTGATTTGTATTGCAGGCGTGAACCATTGAACGTTCACTGAGTTGAGCAATGGAGGGAGTCAAAGACATGTACGAGGCCATGATAAGGGTGTCTGAGAAAGTGGACATGTTGTACAAAGCTTATGAAAAACAAGCAGCAAAGAACATTGAATTGAAGGCACTCCTATAAGAAGCGAAGGAGAAAAAACATCGATTGCAGCTTCAGTTGCAAGCCACGACAGAGGAGTTGGAAGAATTGAAGTGCAACAATGAAAGTCTTCAAGTAGATCATGAGGCATTGAAGACACTCCTACAAGAAGAGAAGGAGGAGAAGCAACGATTGTGGCTTCATCTACAAGCCGCGACAGATGCCTTAGAGGAAGTGAAGTGCAATGAAGGCTTAGAGAAGCCTTCTTCACCTATGTCAAAATCGACAGCTGAGGTAAACAGTGTTGATTTCACTTTAGTTTCCACTTCACCTAATGTCATTTCTATTGGAAGTGTGGAGATCCCCATTATAGGAACTGGCATGAGACTCCTCGCGAAGATGGGGTACAAAGGAGGAGGACTTGGTGTTCGTGGCAGGGGCATAACTCAACCATTGGAGGTTGTGCAGACACCTCGCTATGCAGGTTTGGGGTACGCTGAAGAAGAATGTTTGAAGGACATCAATGGAAAAAAGACATTGTTGAACTCACCAGGGAAGAGGTTGATGGGACCACTTCACCATCATTCCATGGTAGTGAATGTTGCAGAGTTGAGGCAAGCTCCCATCACTATGATCGCACCAGAGACCACCAGAGAAGGTATAATAATTCTCGTTATTCCAAAGTGCATTTTTATTATAAGAATGTTGATAAGCATGGTCGTAAATAATGGCATCGAAAATTGTGTCATTTTTGTGGTTTACAAAACCATGTGTTTTCTAAGTGTTGGAAAAGGATGGCAGCACAAAGGAGGATGAGGCGTGAAAAGCCTTCTCCACAGCAGAAAAAGAAAATGGTTAAGCAGGCATGGACGAAGAATACCTTTTGCACCCATTGCGACCGAAGTGGCCATAAAAGAGCCACGTGTTGGAGACTCCATCCAGAGCATTGCCTTAAAGACAAAGCTCCTGTGCATGAACCAGTCGAAAGAGTTGATCGACAAGCGAATTCCCCACAGGGGAATGGCCCATTCACTTTGGTAAAGAGGGTTTTTTCTAGATATATTAGCTTGTCATGGTCGTGTTTGTAAATCATATGTTGCATTTTTAATTGTAAAAGTGATGATGTGTTTTTCCATCACTTCTTTAAGAAACAATGATATTTTGACCTTGTGTTATAAATCGTGTGATGCATTTCTTTCATGTAAAAGTGATGATGTGTTTGCCATCACTTCGAAATGCGACAATGATGTCTTGTCTTGTAATGATAGTTGGGGTGTGATTTCCATTTCAGTGTAAGCTTGACCATCGAGTACAGGTTAAAACTAGTGGCAAGTATGGGGAAATGTTGGGTCATATTTGGTCATAATTTGAGCATTTAATTTGCAGGGGATTGTACGATAGGTTTGTAGAAGGTGCAGGTGTCGGTTCATTGCTTAAGGCTCTAAAGAAAAAAGGTGAAGGAGATGGAAGTGTGACATTTTCAGGATGCTTGTGGTGCATACATAGTACATAGCAGTTGCAGATTCTTGTTGATACTTTTGGAGGACTAAAATCTCTTTAGTGGGAAGGATTGATCCAGGTGGCTCCAAAGAAACATACAGGACAAAGAGGGTTAATGGAAGCTCAAAAATCAAAGTGTTTGGAATGCTTTCTAACTAGGACCAAATCATAGATCTTGTTGTCCTGATCGCAACAGCGTGAACGGTTCATCAAACCAAGCTTGTACGCAAAAGTTAGGAGCGGTCAAATTTTTGGGTTGACTTGGTGACTTGGCAAGCTTAAAGGAGGTGCAATTTCGCTAAAATCCGGCCACCATATTTCAGCCAACTCCAGCTATATTCTGGGTGAAATTGTGGGACACATAAAATGCCCACTAATGCCTATTTTTGGAATTTTTAAAAATATGCAGTTTTGTTTAAATAAAACAAAAAAAATTATTTATGGGGTGGCGGGCCACCAATCCCGCCACCCCCCCACAGACCACCGTGTGCCACAAGGTTACGATATATATTAAATATTTATGAGGTTGGTGGGATTTGAACCTGTCGTCGACCCCATTGGCCTACCCACGTGGGAGCCTCTCCACTCCGCAAAACAACGGAACCACATAACATGCAGTGGGGTGGTTCACAGCCAATCCCGCCACCCCAACCACCACTCATATATATAATTGACGCACTATATCCCACTGGCGGAGGTGAGGGGCGGGTCGCCCAAAGCGGACCCGACCACCCCCCCCCCCCCCCCCCCCGCAAAACTAAAACACTTTTTTTTAAACTTTTTTGTGCTATGTTCGGAGGGGCGGGATTTGACCCCCCGACCCCTCCTCAACCAATTCTAAAATTTACCACTATGCCAACGGTGGTAATTGGAAAAATCTGCCCACTTTTTATACTTAAGACCTCATTCACACAGTGTGCCCAGGCCAAACCAGATCGGAGCGTGCACGCAGATCGAGGCAATGATTTTGTATTTTCAAGTGGAACCATGAGCAAGCCTAGAAAAAGGGAGCGGAACCATGATCCTTGAAATTTTCCCGGGGAGGTAATTTTCTCCATGTCGTAATATAGTCAAGTTTATAGTCATTTTTCATGATTTTTCGCAGGGAACGCAATGGCGAGGTTGGATTTGCCTTTTGAGTTGCATATTTCCATTCCAACCATGGAGAAACATCTTTGAGGAATCCAAGGGGAATCTAAAAGATTCATTTTTGCCCCAGATTTTCACTTTGTCAGAATTCAGAAATTTTCCAATTTATTTTGCATTATTCGACGTCATGAATTTGATGGCATATTCAAATTTTCCATATGAGCTTTATATTTTTCGGCCACTTTTCAAAGTGAAGTTGAAGGTGTTAGCATTCAGTAAGTGAGCAGTCTATTTCACACATTTCGACGCCACGATTATGATGGTGATTTCAGATCCAACAGTAGAGTAGATCATTCTTCAGTCATATTCAGCGTGAGGTATATGATGTGTTGATTTCATGTACTTATTTTTCTATGAGATGCATTGTGGTATGCATATCCATGTTGATGTTTGATGTGGGATCTTGTTTTGTTCTTGATGTGAGATGTACTTTCTATCATGGATTTGTATTATGTTTGAGATCCCTTTGTTTCCATGTTAGTGGGATACTCATTGTCACATGTTTGTTTGATTGAGATCCCTTTGTTGCCATGTTGGTGGGATGCTCATAGTCTTTATGTGTGAGCTATTGTCATACTGATAGGAGTCCTTGTTGTGAATGAGAGTTCCTGTAGTGGAACATATAGTAGAGCGGTATAGCCACTCTGTGTTTTCTTTGCGGCATAACTCCTTGTTCTGAGGCTTCCATTGTTACCAAGTGAGTTATTCATTGCATGGTTTTTTTTTCTTCGTTGGATATGAGCAGTAATTTTTTTGTGTGGAACCCTAAAGGTGTTTGGTTATGTGGCAAGAAGTAGGATTTCTGACCTCCTCAAATATAATAGGACAGGTAAATGTATGAACATTATTTTCTGGTTTAATCATCGTGGTGGATAATTTGAACTTCTAATGGTTTACTGTTTTGAAGAACTCGCAAGTTAAACTTTAGAATTTAGAGAACAACAATTGTTCGGGTAAGCATATTGTTGTATTCTACCAACATAAACATGGTGAGTTTTTGAGATTCCCTGCGAGCAAACTCTCGTTTAATGCGTGATTTTTCTTAACAGAAGTGTTAAATACATTGTAGGGTCAAGTTTCAATGGTTTGAACGCAATGTTGTAGGAATAAACCAGTAGTGACTGACCAAAACTGAGTCATAGTTCGACCCATATTTGCATTTGCGCAAGTCCTGTGAGCAAGCTGTCGACCCTGATTCCATATGATATGCTACTAAATAGTCTTTCGACCTCAATTCCATGATTTTTGGTACAAGTTACGACGAATTTTTCCAAGAATTTACTCTGAAAGTTGCGAAGTCATGAGTATAAGGATCTTTTCATTTTCAAAAGGGTTGTTATCAAGGTGGAATCTCCAACTATAGATCATGTTGTTTTATATAATCGGTGATCCAGGTGGCTCGAGAGACACACACGGGACAAAGAGGGCTAATGGAAGCTCAAAACTCAAAGTGTTCGGAATGATTTCAAACTAGGACCAAAGTGTAGATCTCGTCGTCCTCATCAGAGTGGTGTGAACAGTTCGTCAAACCAAGCTTGTATGCGAAAGTTAGGAGCGGTCAAAGTTTTGGGTTGACTTGGTGACTTGGCATGCTTAAAGGAGGTGCAATTTCGCCAAAATCCAGCCACTCTGGCCGGATTTCGGGAAAAATTGTGGGACACTTAAAATGTTCACTAATGCCTATTTTCAAATTTTTTAAAAATATGCAGTTTTGTTTAAATAAAACAAAAAATATATTATTTATGGGGTGGTGGGCCACCAACCTCGCCACCCGCCAACGGACCACAGTATGCCACAAGGTTACAGAATATATTAAATATTTATGAGGCTGGCAGGATTTGAACCTGTCGTCAGCCCCACAGGCCCGCCCGTGCGGCAACCTCTCCTCTCCGCAAAACAACGGAACCACAAAACATGCGGTGGGGTGGTCGGCAGCCAACCTCGCCACCCCAACCACCACTCATATATAAAACAAATGCATTATATGCCACCAACGGTGGTGAGGGGAGAGCTTCCCAATGCGGACCGAACCCCCGAACCTCCCCCCCCCCCCAAAAAAAAACTTAAACGCGTTTATTAAAAACTTTTTCGTGCTATGTTGGGAGGGGCGGGATTTGACCCCCCGACCCCTCCTCAACCAATTCTAAAATTTACCACTATGCCAACGATGGTACTTTGGAAAATTCGCCCACCTTTTATACTTAAGCCCTCATTTGCACAGTGTGCCCAGGCCAAGGCAAAGTGGAGCATGCACACAGATCGAGGCAGTGATTTTGTATTTGTAGGTGGAACCATGAGTAGGTCTAGAAACAGGGAGCAGAACCATGATCCTTGAAATTTTCCCATTGAGGTAATTTTTCTGCATGTTGGAATATAGTCAAGTTTACAGTCATTTTTCATGGTTTTTCGCAGGGAACACAATTCTCTTTTTGAGTTGCAGATTTCCAGTCCACTCATGGAGTAGCATCTTTGAGGAATCGAGGGGGAATCTAAAATATTCCTTTTTGCCCTAGATTTTCACTTTGTCAGCGACTTTTCAAAGTGAACTTGCAGGTGTCAGCATTCAGTAAGTGAGTAGTCGATTTCACACCTTTCGACGCCACAATTGTGATGGTGATTTCAAATCCAGTAGCAAAGAAACTCATTCTTCAGTCATCTTCAGCATGAGGTATATGATGTGTTGATTACATGTACTTCTTTGTCTCTAAGATGCATTGTGTTGTACAGATCCATGCAGTTGATGTTTAATGTGGGATCTTGTTTTGTTCTTGATGTGAGATGTACTTTCTATCATGGATTTGTATTATGTTTGAGATCCCTTTGCTATTATTTTGGCAAGATACTCATTGTCACATGTATGTTTGATTTAGATCCCTTTGTTTCCATGTTGGCTGGATACTCATAGTCTTTATGTGTCAGTTATTGTCAAACTAATAGGAGTCCTTGTTGTGAATGGGGGTTCCTATAGTGGAACATCTCTAAGAGAGGTCTAGCCACTCCTGCGTGAGGGAATTTTCCTTGTATGATAGTGAAAACACCATACATGTACATCTTCACTCCTTATAGCACTTAATGCATCGGCCTACACCATCTTGACACTAAGGCCTGAAGATGTAGTCCCTCCTGGACAAACTCCGTTATCAATGTCTTATGTTTCTCATGCTTGTTATGTTCCTCTTCTTTATAGCATGAAGATGTTCATTTATTTTCATTAACGCTTTGATTAAATGCAATTCTAACACATCAGCCGAAGTAAAAGGTCTTGGTTAAGGGTATCAAAAATTTACCCAGATCAATCGGGGGGTCGAATTTCTATTGAAATTGTTGGCGAGAAGTCAAGTCTCGCGGACAAGACCCAGGTTCAAGAGTTGTGGCCAACAAAGGGGTCCGGTGTAGTCTAGGAACACGCCGGCATTTTCACCCCGCTCTGGAGAGCAGTGCGTCTCACCCGAGGCGTGCCGCAACCACATGTAGAAGGGGATGAGATCAATGGCAAGGAACAAACCCGCAACTCATGAAAGATGTTGCATCGATTTCTCATACGTATTTATATACGCAACTAAGATCACTTAATAAGTATTCGGTATATTTGCAAATAAAATTTAAACCAAAGATAAACACATTACAAGCACATAAACATTCTGCTGAGACATCAACAACCTTTCCATTGTATTAACTTTTCGTCAAACACATAATTTTACAATAATATATTCTCACCTATGGTTTAAAAATCGATACGTATGGATTTTCGTATTTAAAGTAGAATAGAGAAGAAGAGGAACCATAGGAAGGACATGCATGATTCTTCCGCAGTCTCTCTGTGTGTCCCTTTCCTATCGCGAGCCTCGCAACCTCTTCGGCATCCTCCTCTTTTCAGCCGGGTGACTGTTATTTATTCACCCGCTCTCGCGACTATCAGTTCCTCTGTGTCTTTACTTCAGCTTCTCCCGGCTTCTCTCCTGTTATCTGCGTGTTCCACTTTCTGTCTTCTGCTGTGTGTTTCCTTCATCTGTACTTGTCCCTGTTCTTTCTCCAGCTATCGCATGCTTCCGCGCCACCTTGATAGCTCCGCGACTCCTGTTAGTTGCGGCGCGGTCGCGGTTGCCATGTGTATTCATGCCGCAACTCAAAAAAGGTCAAAATTCAAAATGTCTTAGCCAAGATTTCAAAACTAATCAAAAACAAGGGCCCTACCCCCGACTACACCCTGACTCCGTCCCCGAGTCAATCACAAATAACAGTTTCCACTTCCATTGCCCCGCTGGCTCTGCAGGTTCAGTTTCCGCCGTGCCTTCACCCCCGGGCCCTTTTCCCTGTCAGGCCCGCCATGTGGCCACCAAACAAGGGCCCCAACTCTGGGACCCTGCGGAGCACTGTATCTCTAAGCCCGGTGAAGTCCGCCACCGCTTGCTGCCAGTCCTGCATAAGCAAGTCGGCTTCTTCAGAGATTCTGGTGGTGACGGCCTCCTCTATAGGCGTCGGGACAGCCCCGAACAGCGTGGCAAGCTGGGCCTTGGCCTTGGCATCCAGCTGTTGTATGGATTCGGCACGGGCTCGAATGGGCGGACAGATTTCCCGAATGACTTGTTTGGCCGCTGCCGAGTCGGCCTCAGTCTGTTGCATTTGAATTTCAAGCTCGTCTGCTTGGGCATAGAGCTGATCTAACCGTGCTGGGTCCGCGGTCTCCTGAATTTCACGGGAAATTTGTTGCAGCTGGGCAGAGATAGGCTGTGTCTTGACAGTGAGAGCGAGTGAGCACTCCTGCAGACTTCGTAGAAGGGCATAAGCCTCGCCCGCAGTGGAATAGAGAGTCGCCTGCATACTAACTGCCTGAGTCTGCTTGGCAGTCACCTGTTCTAAGTGAACATTCTGTGGATCCGGAAGGGTAGGCCGTGCGGCTAACGCCGCTTAGAGTTCCTGGTTTTCCCTGCAGAGATCAGTGAAAACAGTCCAGAGGTGGTGAGCCTGGATTGCTACACTGTCCTCCTCTATATTGGCAGGAAGTGGGGCATAATGAGCCCTTGCAGCGGGCCATAAGTCGGAGAACGCCTGAGCAGCAATGGTGACCTGCTCCCGTAGGTAGGTCTTCTCCCTGTTCAGCTGATCGCGCTGTTCAGTAAGCGCTGTGATCTGTTGGTGCTGCTCGGTACACCGTTGCTGCAGCTCTGAATGAATCTGTTCGGCCCTTAGGGCCGCCCGCTGAATGAGTAGGTACAGCTGCCCTGTACCCCATGGTTCTGCATTGGTCGTGCTGGGAGCGCCCTGCTCCGGCATCTGTTCCTGCGAAGGTTGGCCACTGGCCACTGATCGGTTTGAGGTCTCAGGAGGATGGACCGGCGTCTGCTGTTGCATTGAGGTGGCCATATCGAACTCCGGCCGGTCTTGCTGCGTGGTCTGGTCTGGGGGAGGGTCAGCTGAATCAGCCCCAACAGTGGCCAGCTGGGTAGATATCGTGGAGACAGGATCCTGGGGTGTGGCCACGGGGTCAACCGGCGGTACTACGGCTTCAGTACTGGAGGTGACTTCCACCCCGTGGTCACCTCTGAAAAGTTCTCGGTTGAGAGGATCTGATACAGTGGCTGATGAATTGGAGGGGTTGGAGGAGGTGGCAGGTGGACGGCCGATGGAGGGGGCAGTGGACGGGGTCAAAGAGGTATGGGGGAGGCGAATGTTGAGGAACTCTGACGGATCGATCAGAGGTTCCTCCAGAATCAAAGTCGCTGCGAGTGGAGTGGAGGGTGGATCATCGTTAGTAAGATCCACCACTGGATCTGTGACAACAATGCGGGCCCTCTTGGATGGAGGGGGCTCTGATGGATCAAGTTCTGGGCCCGTTTCGCCCATCGGTGTGATGATAGGGGTGGTAGAGGTGAATAGGTTGGTTGGGATGGGAGAAGTGAGAGGGGCGGTATTGGAGGGAGCAAGAGACCGACCGATATGAAATTCAGAAAATGAGGGAAATAAAGGGGCACCAATTGAGGCAACTTGGGTTACCATGTTAAAGCGTCGTACCTAGGCATTAAGGTGTTGTACGATAGGGACCAGTGATTCGGGTAGGTCCGGTGCGGTCTCAGCTGCATCCTACGGAGGTCCCGCCGCAACCTGTGAGGACCCCGTTGCCCCTGTCTCAGCAGGCCGCTGCGCCGGCATCATCCGCTCAAAGTTGTATCGGGTGATCCCGTCGCGGATGTGCTTGGTGACCCCCGGCCACGCAGAGACCTCACGGTGAAAGGTGTCATCATTCAACTGGAATCTGAGGGGTGCCATGTGGAAGGTGGTGTCCGACACGCAAGTTGGGCGGAGGTAAGAGTGCTTATGGCTTACCCCGAACCATACTTTCTCACTATACTCATCTAACAAGTGCCTGGGCAGCCGTTGCTGGTTAGCCACCACGTCTGTCATCAACCCGTACCACACCCAAAACGCTTCCGCGTTCACCTGTTTGGTGCTGGGGTCCGAGGACACCTGCCAGGGGGTGTATTTCATCGCGAGAGGCTGGCTCGCGGTAGTCTCCGTCGGCATCCGGACAGGAGGAAGGTGCCATTTCCACATGGCGAAAGCTAAAATCAAGTAACCGTAAATGAAACTGGTGGTACGCTTGTAGTTCTCTTCGCAGGCCGCGAAGAGTTCTTTTAGCACAAAAGAGCACCAATTCAACCTGACGCCCTGGATACAGTGCTCCGCAATGGAGATTGTATCCAGGGTGCACTCTCCCTTCGTATAGTGCCACATCATCATGCTAGCGATAAGGTAGCAAGCGAACCGAATTTCTGGTTTATTGATCAAATCAATTTTGGCACCTTTGCCCCCCCAACGAGTGCCATACTTGGTGTACAGGTCTGAGTCACCCGACTTTCGGGCGCGCTTAGAAGATGTCTGGCCAGCAGCAGAGACATCTGCACCATTTTGAGACAGCCCTGTAAGCCGATGAATGTCTTCGGCATGAATTGGGATTTCCTCATTGAGCCACAGGGACCCGTTCTGTATCCGACTGAGGAGGAACCGGGTGCATTGCAGGGCCGGTCCCGTTGTTCCAAAAACCGGAAGAGTCCTTAAATTCATCAAGGACGACTGCTGGAGGCCCCTGTATTCTTAGCGCATTCAGCTGTTGGAGCTGCTGCCTGGCGTGTAGTGGTGCTCCATGTAGGTCTGCCAATGGAGGTGGGGGAATTCAGCTGGGTCGGACAGGTTGGCGTCCATACACGCTGCATTGTCATACTTTCCAACCAGCGACTCTACGCGGTGGATTCGGCTATCCAACACTGGTTCAGGGACGGATAAGAGAGCCCTCGGCATCTTGGCGCGGCGCTGGTAAACTTGGAAAATTATTTGGGAGCTTCCTTCGGGGTGCGGAGTGCTTGGAGGCTTCAACTGCTCTGGAGTCCCTACACTTGCCAAATTGAACTGGTCCGTCATTCTCGAGCGATTGGTCTCCATGCAAGTTATGGAATTCCCTGGCACGAGCGGAGTTGATGAGACTCCATAACGACAATTAATTATTACTATCCTTCGAGCCTGCGATAATCGTGCGATCAATCGCATGCCTGTATGTAATCTGAAAATTACTGACGACGTCATGGGAAGATGGGCGGACGCGACGGTGGAGGGGACTGCGAGTGATGGCAAATGATTATGGTACGATTACTGTCTACTTATGGTAATTTATGGTGCAAATCTGAGCGATCCTACGGACTGACAAAAGGACTGACGGAAATGACCTGGACTGACACTGGTACGGGGATGGATCCTACGCAGACGACACGCTGGACTGGTCCGCCCCGACCACAGTCGGTTGCGGCGAGGTACCCGCAACTGACCGGTTATTTGACAGATTACCTATGAACGGAAAAGACTTCCTATGCTCATCCCGGTTGCGGGAGAGTTATTCGACTAAGCTACTCTACGGGTTCTCTCGATTGCGAGAGTTATTGATGAGAAGTGAGAGGTACCTACTCTTGGTAGGGTTTCAGGCGTGCGCCATTCACCCACCCAGGGAGAACTGTACCGTCCAGCTGTGCCAACCGAACGGCACCTGAGTCGTGGATCTCGATGACAAAGTAGGGTCCCAACCAGTGCATCTGGAGCTTGCCTGGAAACTTCTGGAACCGGCTATCATATAAGAGAACTTTGCCGCCAAATTGGAAGGCTTTGGTTTTGATGTGGCAGTCGTGCCATGCTTTCTGCCTGGCCTTCTGAACCTTCTGGTGGAATTCTGCCAGGAATCGGGTCTCGTCCAGCTCCTGTAGCTCTTGGAGGCGTTCCCAAAGGGATGCCTCTTCTGAGAACTGGAGAGACGTTGCAATCAAAAGACTGGGTACCGTGAACTCGGCGGGAATCACAGCTTCCCGGCCATACAGCAACTGGAATGGTGTCTGGTTGGTCAAACGCTTCACCGTGGTCTGGTAGGCCCACAATGTCGCTGGGAGGCGCTCGTCCCAGTCGTCACGCTGAGCATTGCAAATTTTAGTCAAGCCTTTTTCGAGAATCTTGTTGAATGCTTCCATGGTACCATTGGCCTGCAGGTGGTATGGGCTGCTTTTATGATGCTGAATCATAAATGTGTCCAGTAGTGACTTGACCATGGCATTAATGAAATGCGTACCCTGATCGCTGGTCAAGCTCTGTGGGCAGCCAAACCGGCTGATGATGTGTTCGAAAATGAACCGGGCAGCGGTCTCTGCCGAGCAGTCACGTACCGCTGCTGCCTCAGCCCACCGGGTGAGGTAATCCATGGCGGTAATGATGTACCGGGCTTTGGAGTGTCTGGCGACCGGGGCGATGGGACCTACGAAATCAACAGCCCACTTTTCAAACGGCTGCAACACATGCACTGGGTGTAGCGGAAGCTCGTCCCGGTGCGAAGGCCGTCCCGTTCGCTGGCAAACATCGCAGCGCTTCACATAGGCCTTACAGTCAGCATGTACTGTCGGCCACCACAGCCCAACTTGGAGCACCTTCCTTGCGGTGGGTTTCGCACCCACATGCCCTCCGGCAACACCACTGTGACATTCCCACATCACTCCTTCCCGTTCGTGGTCAAGAACACATCTGCGCAACACCTCATCAAGGCCCAGTTTGTACAGCTGCCCCGCGATCAATTGGTAGTCGGCCGCCCGGACAACCAGGTGGCGTTTCTGAAGCGGGGTGTAATCCTGAGGGCACTGTCCCGTGGTCAGATAAGTGGCAATGTCAGCCAGGTAGTCTGGTACTGCTTCGACCCGGAAGAGGTCGACATCCGGCAGCTCATCGTCCAGCGAGCCTTCATTCTCTCCCGTCTCCAACCTGGATAAATGATCGGGACCAACATTCAGCCTGCCAGGCTTGACAATCACCTCAAACGTGAATTCCTAGAAAAGTAGAAGCCAGCGACAGATCCGTCCCTCCAACACAGGCTTATTCACTAGATACTTCAATGTAGAATGGTCCGTGAAGAATGTGAATTTGGCGCCCAGAAGATAGTAGCGGAACTTCTGGAGAGAGTAAACCATCGCCAACGCCTCCCGCTCGGTTGTGGTGTAATTCTTCTCCGCATTTGATAACCGACTGCTGGCAAAGTACACGGGGTGGTCAACTGTCGTCTCCCCGGGTTGCGCCAATACAGCTCCAAGTGCAATATCGGACACATCAATATGCACATGGAATTGCTTATCCCAGTCGGGGTGAACAAGTATGGGTGCCGTCGCCAACTTCTCCTTCAAGGTGTCAAGTGCCTTCCTACATTCCGCCGTCCAGTGGAACACCTTTGACTTCCGCAACAGTTTCTCCAGAGAGGCCGTAATCTTTGCATAGTTGCGAATAAACCGTTTGTAATATCCTGTGCGCCCGAGCAGTGCCCGCAACTGCTTCACGGTCTCGGGGGCCTCCATGTGGACGATGACCGCGACCTTGGCAGGATCAACGCATACCCCTTGCTTGCACACCACGTGGCCCAAAAGTGTGCCGAATGGAACTGCAAAAATACATTTCTTCAAGTTCAATGAAATCTGTAGCTGAAGACATCGGTCAAACATAATACGCAACAGGGAGGCGTGTTTCTTCAGCAGGCTGTAGACAGTCTAGTCGTCCATGTAGACCTCCAGGAACTTGTGAATGTACTCCCGGAAAGCAGCAATGAAAATCCGGGAAAACACAGCCGGTGCGTTCTTCAGACCAAATGGCATAACGTGGTATGCGAATGATCCCCACTCAGTGGTGAATGTCATCTTTGCTTTGTCTTCCTCGGCGATGCGCACCTGATGGTAGCCCGAGAACCCATCAGTGAAGGAATAAGCTTCGTTTCCCGCGACATGATCTAGAACTTCATCGCTGAAAAAAGTGGGAAACGGGTCGTGGATGCAGGCATTGTTCAGGCTCCGGTAGTCTACGCAGACCCGGATCTCCGCTTTGTCCTTCTTGTTCTGGATGACAATGGGACTCACCCACTCTGCTTCTTCTACTGGGAAGATAAGACCTGCAGCGAGCATCTTGTCGATCTCCATCTTGACCTTCTCTTTGATGCGTGGGTTCAGCCGGTAGGGTCTGTGCTTCATCGGCCTGGCCCCCGGTTTCAGTGCGATGCGCATTTCGCCTAGGTCCCCCTTGATCCCCTTCAGGTCCGCAACCGAGGACGGGAACAAATCTTCGTATTCCCGGAGGAGGCTGAAAATTTCTTTTGTTGTTTCCTCGTCCCAGTAATCTCCCACCGTTGTGAGCTTAGGTTTCTTGTCCGTTCCAATGTTTAGCTTCTTTGTCTTTAGCGGCTGTAAATGGACTCCTTCAGTCGTCGGCTCTTCACTGATGCTCCGCTCGCCTTCCTTTTCGTCAAAATAGAGATGCCTGAGGTCCTCCAGACTATCGTCCTCCAGATCGCCGTCAATCCGGTGACAAACCAACTCGCGCCTGACCTCAAGTCGTGACACAACCGGGCCCTCGTCGGGCTCGGGCTGGCGGAAAAACAAGACCTCCTTGATTGCCTGTAGGGCCTGAGACTCCTGCACCATCTCCCCTTCGAACGAGAAGCATCGAACGAACTTGTCCGCAACTGCCTGCCAAGAGCGGGTTCCCCGTTTACGCTCTTCGTCCAGGTACCAGGCCTGGGGGATTGTGCCCAGGGAGTGGATAAACCTGTGGACCCACAGCTCCTCAGGGTACCGGGTGCTACGCCACTGTTCCTCGCAGGCCCGCAAATGGTGTCACAGGTCGGAAGTTCCATGATACTTAAGCGTACTGTAGGGTCCTTCATCCTCTTTAAAGTGTGCCCGCAGAGCATCCGCCATGCACTCCCATCGCAACAGAGTGTTGCGGTGATTTTTCCACCATCAGGCTGACGTGGATTGCAAGGCCACATCCAAAAGTGGTATCCAGCTTTCAGCTGGAACCAGGTCTTCCACCTTGGCAATAAAAGTATTGACTGCTTGCATGTTCTACAATGTGGGATATCCGCAGATCTCAGTCCCTACCCACCAGACTTGGGCAATGGAAGCACATCTCCGCGTGGTGGTCTCATACCCCCCTTGCTGCCAGTCTTCCCAAGCGAGTTCGGATCCGAGCTCCGAGCTCTGCACACTCCGCCAATTGACAGAGCCAGTCGCGGTCGGGTTGATATAGTCATCTCGTTGTCCTGCGGTCATCTGATAAAGGTGGTCCATCATCTGAGCATCCTCCCGATTATCCACTGTTTCCGTATATCGCGGGCCCTGATACGGGTCGAGGGGCTGGGTGACCCGTACCTCCCCATCCTCAAAGATCATCAGCTCCTTCTTAAGGTCGATGATAGGGTAATTCTCAAAATCCCAATCAATGCCGAGTAAGGCAGGATAGGGATCCTTGTCGCCCATGATATCAATAACCTCAAAATCGGTGTATGTCTTCACCCCCGCAACATCGACCTCGACACCCTCGAGCCGGCCAATTGGAAAAATGCAATATTGGTTCGCCATCCTGAGTTGGATAGGTGAGTAGGATAGCCGTGGCCTTCCAAGAGCCTCCCATGTCTTCCGTGGTAGAATGTTGACGTCGGACCCTAAATCTAACGTGGTGTCGCTGATTTGGAATCCCGCGACCTGCGTGTTAAGCCGAAATTCTTTGCCTGTTCGTTGCTTGTTCCGCTTGACGCGCTGCACGTATTGAGGGCTAGCGTCCGCTGGATCTCTAAGTTCTGTGTGCCCCTGCAGTGCTCCTTCCAAAGCATGCTTGAGCTGCTGCCGCAGCGCAGCGTTGTCAACAATCCTGAGGAATAGCCGGAGCCAATCCTCGACCACCGTACCTGCAACGTTCTGCGCACCAGATTCCGGCAGCAGGGGCTCCTCCAAACCTCCCTCGTTCTGCAACTAGGCGAATGCCTCAACTGCCTCCTGGAAATACTTCTTCTAGACTTCGGGCCTGATCAAATTCTTCGGGGATGCCGGCCGAACCACTCGGGCTGGCTCCTTCCCGTGGGCATCCTCTCCAGTCGTCTTTCCGCCCCTCGTCACTATCGCGACATTCTGCATGTCGGGGGTTGCGGCCCCTCGCGGCTCTGAGTTTATCAGATTCGCTCCCCTCTGCCTCGCCCGTTCTTCCCACTTCTTGATGAGATCCAGACAGTCCTCTATCGCGTGTGAGTTCACCCGGCACTGGGAACACCAAGGTCGTCGCGGAAGGGGACATTCTCGAGCCACGTGACCCTCCTGGTCACAGTTGTAACATTTTACCGGACCGCGTCCGCCTGTGCGGCCTCCCCGCATGTCGCCGCCTCTTCCTCTTGGAGCCTCGTTCACCCTGTAGGAGGGACGATCCAGTCGATCCGCAAGTGCGTCAAGCGCCCTGTACTGCTCAGTGTTATGATTCGTGGAAACACAAAATTCGCAGTACACATTATTCGGGACCGTGGAGTACTTCTGTAATATCGGGCACATCCGAGGAGGATGCCCCAGCGTCCGGAAAATATCGTAGTACTCCGTGGTGGAGGAACCCGGTTGAGGTGGGAACCCCGCGTAAGTCTGTTGCGACTGGTATGCTCCCTGCAGGTTCATCGCCGTGCCACCCCCTGGTGGTGGACCCCCCTGGATTATTGCGACCGAGGGTCCTGCTCCTGCGCCGCGCAACCGAGGACACTCGGTTGCTACGTGGCCCTCGACCAGACAATGAGTACACCAAACATTCGGTCGCACTGGTCTCACTGGCTGAAGCTCCTTGAGCTTTTCAGTCAAGCTGGTGATTTGGTGTTACAACCCTATCAAAGAAGGATCTTGCGGGGCCGCCCCCCCCTCGATATTCCTGGGGGTAGCCCGCCATGGCTTCAATCTTCATGGCCTGCTCCAAAGCGTCCTGCGGGTTATCAATCTTCTGCTGAGTGAGGGGGGTTCGTGTTAAGGGGAGCAGAGCCTTGATGAACCAGTCCCTCTGGTGGTTTGGATCGATCGGGTAGCTAAGTTTCCCGATCGCGTCCTTGAATCGCCGCATCAACTCCCATGCGGTCTCACCTTCCTTCTGCTTAATTTCCCACAGCTCTGATAGGCCCTGCTGGTCTGTCTGGGGAAGCTTAAATTCGCGGACAAAATCCCGCTTCACGTCTGCAATTACGGGGTTAGGATGAGCCTCGGACCACTTGATAAACCATCGCAGAGCCATCTCTCTGAGCGTGGTTTGGAATTCTATTAACTTCCCTGCATCTGGCGTCTGGCGAGCCCTCCAGATGGCTTCGCACAGATACAAGTGTTGCTCTACATCGTCATTGCCCCGGCCAGAGAACTCTGGATACCGGGTGAAAGATCCAGCCATGTGTACTTGCGGAGAATTGACCAGGATAAATCCTCCAGGTCCTGGTTGCGTAACGGTCCCACAAGGAAAACTACCACTACTAGGAACGCTGCTGTTCCCGGACGTTACTGACGCTGATGAACTATTGTATGACTGAATCAATGCTTGTAACTGAATAAAAATATTACTTAAAGGTTGATACAGTACCAGGGGAAGGTCGGGATCCTGGCCATGCAGAAGGTGAGAAGTAGGGCTGCTTGGAGGGGTGGGTGCCGTCTGATCTTGAAACATCCGCTGCAGCACGCCATGCCATTCATCATCGGAACTCTCTTCGGGCCGCATATTTCCATTATCTTCGCTAGTCACTATCTCTCTTTCTCGCGTCGCTGGGATCCCATGCACCCACTGCACTTCCACCGCTGTCCCGTCTTCTTCCCAGGTATCCAAACCCATAGTTCCTGTCCTCTGAGGCGCCTCCTTCTGATTTTTCCTCTCGATCTCTCTTCTCTTCAAATCTCGCATTACCCTTCTTCGCCACCTATCAGCGATCTGTGCCCGCCGATGCGCACGTCGCTCCCGCAACTTGCATGCGGCCTCAACATCCATTCCCCACTCCCCACTTTCACATTCTACACAGCATCGGTTCCCTCAACCCTTCCCCCAGCACGGGAGGTTTACGCTTCCATACTCGGTTTGTGGAATTCAATCAACCCTTCGTCCACCATCAGGGCTTTGATCCACAGCGGAACCTCCTTCAACAGCTTCCCTCTTAGCCCTGAGTGGAAAACAGCCTCGGCTTTCGAGAAGGATTGATAGCACTCAGCAGCAAACTCCACAGTGTATCCTTCCAACGTGGTCCTTACCCAAAATCCCACCGCGTGGGTTAGTTCAGTGTCTACCCGATGCAGTGCCACCAGATCTTCGTGTGCCCACCTGCGGTTTATCTTCCGCAAGCCTTCTTGGGGCACCGTCGCGCGTAACCTTCGCAACCAATTGTAAAGGTCCGTAGGGAACCTTCCCCAGAAAATTTCGTACGTATCACTGGCTGAGTCAGAGAAAAGAACAAGCTCCTTGATCGCCGCCTCCTTTTTCTTGGTCAGCTCTGCTTGCTGAGCAATGAACTGATCAAGATGATCATCCCACCATCGCCGTATCGCTCCTTCAAAAATCCTCGATACCATGATCTAGGTCCCTTCAAAACATGCAGGTCCTGGCAACGAAACCATTTGTTGGCGAGAAGTCAGGTCTCGCAGACAAGAACCAGGTTCAAGAGTTGTGGCCAACAAAGGGGTCCGGTGTAGTCTAGGAACACGCCGGCATTTTCACCCTGCTCTGGAGAGTAGTGCGTCTCACCTAAGGCGTGCCGCAACCACATGCAGAAGGGGATGAGATCAATGGCAAGGAACAAACCCGCAACTCATGAAGGACAGTGCATCGATTACATATACAGAGTTATATACGCAAGATCACTTAATAAGCATTCAGACATTTGCAAATAAAATTTTAAACCAGCATAAACACATTACAAGCACATAAACATCTTATTGAGACAACAACCTTCCATTGTATTAATCTCTTGGCCAAACACATAATTACATGGCATTCTCACTGATAGCTTACAAATCTGATACAGACGGATTTCGGGACATAAAGGTAGAATAGAGAAGATAAGGAGCCATAGGAGGGACATGCATGATTCTTCCGTAGCTGCTCTGTGTGTCTTTCCCTGTCTCGAGCCTTGCAACCTCTTCAGCCTCCTCTTCTTTTCAGCCGGGTGACTGTTATTTATTCACCCGCTCTCGCGACTATCAGTTCCTCTGTGTCTTTACTTCAACTTCTCCCGACTTCTCTCCTGTTATCTGTGTGTCCCACTTTCTGTCTTCTGCTGTGTGTTTTCTTCATCTGTACTTGTCCCTATTCTTTCTCCAGCTATCGCATGCTTCTGCGCCACCTTGATAACTCCGCGACTCCTGGTAGTTGCGGCGCGGTCACGGTTGCCATGTGTCTTCATGCCGCAACTCAAAAAGGTCAAAATTCAAAATGTCTTAGCCAAGATTTCAAAAAATAAACAAAAACAAGGGCCCCAACAGACATAAACATCTACCTTTGGAAGAAAATAACTATGAGCTCAGTCGGGCGCAATGCATATACACAAGGATGTGTTAATTATTAAGTTTTTAAAATTTGCAATGTTGGAAGTTGATGCATGTTTTCGTTTTACCAGACTCATGAAAAAAGGCTCGACGTCGACACCATATCATGGTCTCTTAAATAGTTAGGAGTCGGATTTCTATTGGCATAAATATCTAGGTGGCGAAGAAAATAACGTCGACCTCAATCGGGCCTGACGCATAGACATGTCATTTTAAGTTTTTAAATTTACGATGTCGAAAGTTGACCGATGTTTCCATTTCCACAAGGCCCTTGATTAATAAATATATGAAAAAATAAATAAATAAGCTCTATTATATCGTTAAATTTCTAGTTCAGTGTTTCATCCTTCTTATGTGATTTTTTTCATGGCTTTTACATTCACTCCATTGTCATATGACACACTGCTAGTATTAATTTTTTTTTCAAAACACCAAATTTATTGCAATAAAATTTATATTTTAACTAATGGGAAATTACAGTCTCACATAATTCCCAACTAGAAAAACAAAAACATAAAAGAATTGACGCAAAAATTCAACCTTCAATGATATTGGAGAACTTTTGAGACCAATATTACCAGTATTTTGAGTTTCCAACAATGGGATTTTCTAATGTACGATCTTCCTCAAGTTTATGCATAAACGAACATGCTTGAGCCACATTTGTAAGAGTACGTTTAAAAAAAAATCAAATTAAGAATGAGGGAATCCCTCTCCATGTCAGTTTCTTAGGTTTCTTTGGAGTCAGACGAAACCCGTAGTCGAGGTCAGGCTCGACTTTGTGGTCGGGCAATGGGTGTGTCTGTGGAGAAGAATCATAAGGAAAAGGCTGACCTCTGACCCATCTTGGAAAAGGTTGAGCTTCGAGCGATCTTGAAGTTTCAACTACCGTTTAAGTTAGTTATTTTCGAATTTTGTAATTTATGAACCATATTCATATTATTTTTTTCTTTAAACGAGGGATAACGGGTTCATATCTTTTAAAAAATTTAATACTAATATTTTTTTGATTTTTACATAGTTTTGTATTTCTTATCTTAGAATTTTAGAAAGAAAGAATAATAATCTTTTTGTAAAATTTCTTTAAATAAATTTATCTTATAAAAATAATTTATTGAATTTATTTTTTTATTTATAAAAAAATAAATTATTTTAAATTAAATTTATTAAATAATATCTTATATGTAAAAACAAAATAATAAATTATAAACACGCCAACTATACACACATGTTTCTTTTGTGGGTCTTCCTAGAAGCAAGTCGTAGGTCGAGCTCACTATAAGGTCGGAGGTGGTCTTGTAAACACGCACAACTATATGCACATATTTCTTTTGTGGCCCCTACTAAAAGCAAGTCAGAGGTCAGCCCCTACTATGAGGTTGGAGGTCGAAATTTTCATTTGAATGGTCTCTCTAGACACTCTCAACCACTGATACTCCCCAACCAATTCAACTCTAGCTACAATACGTCATGCGAGCTGGTGTGAGGTCAGAAAAATTCAACAGAGGTTGTGATATCTATTTGATTTGAATATTATTTTAATAAAAAGTATTCAAGTATACATTGATGTGGATATTAGGTGAGATTAAAGTACTTTGTTGATAATTTAGTTTTTTTATTCAATATAAATTGAAAATACAAATTTTTGCGTTTTGTTTCCTAGAATCCAAGTTCACTGCTATTATTATTATTATTTATTATAAATGACTTAAATGAGGTCTATGATCAGGTTTATCATCAATTGATATGTTATAAATTAAAACTTAAATATCTAGTAAAATTAGTTGTTATTATACATTCACTGTGTGACATTTAGCCAAAAAAAAATGTTAATGTAAATGTAAGTTTTTTATAAATAAATAAGCAAAGAAATAGTTTTTATAATAATATATATTATTTATTGTTGATTAATTTGTATTATTAGTATTGAAAGAAGAAATAAAAATAACCATATTCACATTATTTTTTTCTTTAAAGGAGGGATAACGGATTCACATCTTTTAAACATTTTATCTTATAAGAATAATTTATTCAATTTATTTTTTTATTGATAAAAAAATAAAATATTTTAAATTAATTTTATTAAATAATATGTTATATGAAAAAACAAAATAATAAAGTATAAAGAGGTCAACTATACATATGTGTTTCTTTTGTGGGCTATGCCAGAGGTCAAACTAACTATGAGGTCGGAGTTCGGTGTTGTCTTTCGAATGGTGCTATGACACTTCGCGACCAATTCGACTCCTTGTAAACTTGCCCAAATATAAGCACATATTTATTTTGTGGTCCATACTGAAAGCAAGTCAAAATTCGGGCTCGATTGTGAAGTCGGAAGTCGGCCTTGTCTTCTGAATGGTCTCTCTAGACATTCTCAACTATTGACAGTCCCCGACTAAATCGGCTCCAGTGACAATACTACATGTGAGCTGGTGCGAGCCCTCACAAATTGAACTGAGATTGTGATATACATTATATTTAAATATTATTTTAATCAAAATTATTCACATATATATTAATGTTGATATTAGGTGAGATTAAAGTGCTCTTACTGGGAAATAAGTGGCAATGGTTAAATTATCTTGCTTCATGGTTTGTATCGTTTGTGTTGAGATTTGAGAGTAATGATGTCATTTATTATCTTCAAATTGTAACTTATTCCACCATCCATATTTTATTTATGTTCTCATAAATATTTGGTCTGTAATATACTTTTTTATTCAATATAGATTGAAAATATAATTTTTTCTTTTTGTTTTCTAAAATCCTGGTTCACTTCTATTATTATTATTTTTTTTTATATAAATGACTTAAATGAGGTCTATGATCAAGTCTATCATTAATTTATATGTTATAAATTAAGTTTAAATATCTAGTCAAATTAGTTATTATTATACATTCACTCTGTGCCATTAGTTATTATTATACATTCATTGTGTGCCATTTAGAAGAAAAAATTTGTTAATTTAATTTTTTTTTTTTTTTTATAAATATAAATAAGCATGCAAATAGTTTTTACATTTGAGTTTTTTTTTCTTCCCTAATTCAATTTTGTTTTAAATTTGCAAATTATTTATTTAAATTACAAGACAATGGATTATAAAATATTAAGTTTATATATATATATATATATATATATATATATATATATAACCAAAAGTAAAAAATATATATAAAATAATTAATCTCTTTTATATTTTTTTAGTTATTTATATTTAAAATATAGTTTTGCATTGTATTTAACTTTTGGTTTATAATACATTTTATATGAAGATCTTTTTTACTTTGTTTGTTGACCATGTTCTTCTTTCTTTCTTTTTTTTCTTTTTTTTGGTCCTAATTATTTTAAATTGTGCCAAGCCACTAAATTGTTAAGTTTTATTGGTTTTATATCTATAATTGTGGATGATTGCAAAATGAATTAAAATTTTGATAAGTGTTTTAATTATTTTGACTAAATTTTATAAAATTAAAAAGGACTTGGTTTAAAGCGATGTGAATATGAAATTAAATTTTATTTCGGTTTTAATTTAATTCTATTCATATATTTTGTAAATTAACTATTCGAAATATTAAATAATTAATCAAATTTAAAATTAATTATATTTATAATAATTTTTATTAATATATATATATATATATGAACATTTTTTCATTTAAAAAATATATATTAGAATTTCAGTAATGGTGTATTCTTTTAATTATTGATGTTGTCTTATTTATATTGGATTTAAAGAAAAAAATGTAAATAAACATGAAAATTACAATAATCTTATAGTTAATAAATACATTGTCCTATGTATATATTTCATTGCATTATTGATTTTTTTTTTTACTTATATATTAATATTATTATTTTAATGGTGTATCACTAAAAACATTTTATTGTTTTTATTAGTGGTTTTTATAAATCATGATGCATTGTTTGATATTCAATAAACAGAAGTTATTGAAAAAAATGTAATTGATTTAAGTAATAAAAATATCGAGCCATGGATACAAATCGCTAGTATAAATAATTCTATCTAGGTATTTTAGGTAAATAGATCATGTGCTAGTTTACTACCTTCATAATATTTATAATGACCCTTTGAAAAAAATATTTTTTAGGATTCGATAAAGTGATTGTTATTTTAGCTGGGAAGTATTCGATCTTGCATGTGCTTTTTATTTTATAGATATGAGATCCTAATGATTAAGATGGTGTAGACATATGTGCAAGTTTGAATTTGCTCTAAATTTTAAAGAGCTAAATACTTTTATCTAAATGAGACAATATCCAAAACTTGGCAGATTTTTCAGAAATTTTAAATGAACTTTATTCTTGTCCATTAATTTGGGGTCAAATTATACATTATTTATGTCTAGGTGGCAAGCTAAACTTTAAAAAAAAAAAAGTGAATTCTAGAATAATATTAATGTTTTTATGTAGCAATTATGTGCATTTTTTTTCAAAACAAGTGAAAAGCAATAAAAGACAAATGGGAAGTAGAAGGAACTAAAGAACCTTACAACCTTTGTTATTTGCAATTGTGGTGTTTAATAGCATTTAATGTCTAAACACTTAAAGAAAATTATAAGGTTTTTCAAATACTCTTAGATACTTAGATTTGACTTTTTGGTCAATTGATGGTTGCTATGATTCGAAATACAATGTATAATCGGTTTACAATTGAACATCTTCGACTAATGGAATTGTTCTTTAGAACACTTTTTCCTGGTATTATGGTATTATTTATTGTAGTTGATACTAAAAATCCTTTAAAGAGTGGTATTATTTAGATTGTTAAATCTTATTTGACTTGATGATATATTGGATTCAGGTGATGTTTGCTAGTTTGGGTGGAATCTGTTAAAAAACAATGTTATGCAATTGTGAATGATTTTGAGTCATGGAATGTGTAGTTGTGCAATTATCAAAATTATTTCATTAACTTATAGAAGAGGAGGATATTGATAATAAGAAATTAGATTATGAAAATAAAACAGAGAAAAATAAAAACAATGAGTGCTTTGAATGCAATTCTCGTTGCAGGTGGATTAGTTGCAGTTTTAATTGGTGCAAAAGTTTGTGTTGTTGCATGCAATATCTTTGTTCAAATCCAGAGAATAATGAATGATTGTCAAAGGCCAACATGCAACAATTTCTTTGTGTGATTTAAATGATAGTTTTGTTGATTCACTAGGCGTCATGTGAAAAAGAATTTTCACAACTTATAATGCTAAAATCAGCATATGTTGGATATCATAAGCATTATTTATGTGCCTTGTATGTTGGTTTTGATATGCATAATATGATTAATATGATTGATTTGTGAGTGAATTTGTGTCCAATGATTGCTCCTATATTTTTCTACTTGAGATGATAACCTGTATGGGCTTGATTCCCTTGAGGGAGGGAGGGCTCGGAAAGATAGAAGAAATATAAATGTTGATTCTTCTTATATAAATTTGTGTAGGTATGTTTGTACGTGTGATTGTGTTAAGTTTCATGTTGGTTTCCTATGTGTGATTTATGTTGTTGATGTGGTGCACAGGAGAATTATCTAGGACAGTTTGGTTGGCTTTTGAAATTAGACTAAGAGTCTCACCTATGTTGGAATATTTGAAAATTCCAGAACAAACAATGGAGAGAGTAATACTCTCCTCTTTAACACAGAGAAAATAAAATTTCTTCTCAGGGGAAAGAGTTTCCACTTTGAAAACAAACTTCTATTCCTTTCAAAAAAAAACTATTACAATGCTTCCTCACCGAGAGGGATTACAAAATAACAAGACTGCTGCAAAACGCAGTGCTTTCAATTCTTCTCTGTCACTCTCTAAAACATACACTACTGTGTAAATTTTCTATGCTCTGTCCTTGTAGAAATAAAACGCACTGCTGTGCACACTAGAAACTTATGTTCTGTCTTCTCTGTTAAGAAAAACGCACTGTTGTGCACGTATATAAAACATACATAGAAAAACAGGCTCACAGGCCCTTTGCTTTTATATGCAACGCATGTATTAAAGACTATAACTAACTATGTAACTAATAAAACAAATCTATTTAGAACCTTTGCAAAACTCCGTTGCGCATAAACCCAGACTTCAAAAAATATTTAACCCATCTGCATAACCATTTCGGGTTACAATTCTGGGCGTTGACGTCAGCCCAATTGTGACCCGAAATCCTTATAAATTCCGCCCTATAAACCGTATCGGGTCCGGTTTGGGCCTGCTGACGTCATCGGGATTTGTGACCCGAAATCCCAATCCAATCTGCCTTTAACTGTTTCGGGTCTGGTTCTATGTGATGCGAACGGCCCAAACAAAAATCCGCTCCAATGAAATGCTGCCACACGTCTGCTAACTAGACGGTTGACTTGGCGTTGGGGACCACTATACCTGTTGACTGCTGACGTGGTCGTGGGACCACAGTTCTTCAAACGAACTCCTGCGTACCTATTTATAAATTTAAAATGCCCTGTTTCAAAATAGACCACTCTGTTTTTAAATGTACAGAGGCCTGTTAAAAAGATTTCAAAAAGGACTGTAAGGGATTTTTCAAAAATCGATTCTTTCATCATTTTAGAAAGAAGTTTGAATACAAAGAACCTGGAGATTAAAATAGAAAGCGGCTCTACACAGCCAATATTGAAAGTAACATTTCAACACTCCCCCTTACTTTCAACTGCTGGGTTATCAATCATACCCAGAAATTTCCGCAAAAACTCAAAACTCTTCTGTCCCAATGGCTTGGTCAGAATGTCTGCAAACTGCTCCTGAGTTCTGCAGTGTTCCAAAACAATTTCTCCACTGTTTACCAATTCTCGAATGTAATGAAATTTTGTATCAATGTGTTTCGTCCTCTTGTGAAACACATAATTCTTAGATAGTGCAATAGCTGAGCTATTGTCACAAAAAATCACAGTTCCCTTTAACTGCTCTTGGAACAAACTTCTTAACATCTTCCTCGTCCAAATTGATTGACAAGTTGCTGTTGTAGCTGCCACATATACTGCCTCTGCTGTAGACAATGCTACAATGGGCTGCTTTTTAGAAGCCCATGAAATGGCTCTTGAACCCACATGAAAAACATTATCGGAAGTGCTCTTCCGATCATCTACACTTCCAGCCCAATCACTGTCAGTGTATCCAAATAAATCTGAACATTCTGAAGCAGTATATAAAATGCCATACCTTTTGGTACCTTTAACATACCTCAGAATTCTCTTCGCTGCCTGCCAATGTGCATCCTTTAGCTTCTCCATGAATCTGGAAATCAAACTAACAGCATGCATTATGTCGGGCCTAGTTGCAGTCAAATACATGAGGCTGCCAACTATGCTCTTGTACAAGCTAGGATCAAAATCCTTGTTGCTGTCCTCTCTGCTGAGTTTTAATCCCATCACTGTGGGAGTGATCGCTGCTTTGCTCTCATGCATATTAAATCTTTCCAGCACTTCATTAAAATATTTTTCCTGTGAGATAAAAATCCCATTTCCATCTTGTTCTACTTCTATTCCTAAGAAGTATTTCAACAAACCCATGTCAGTCATTTCAAATTCTTCTTTCATGACTGTTTTAAAATTTTCAATAAGGTAATCATCATTACCTGTGAAAATAACATCATCAACATATAAAACTACAATTAACATTTTACCATCCTTTTCTTTGATGTAGAGGGTGGGTTCTCCCTCACACTTTTCAAATCCATTTTCCAATAGATAGGAATCTATCCTATTGTACCACGCTCTTGGCGCTTGTTTCAGCCCATAAAGAGCTTTCTTCAACTTGCACACTTTGTGTTCTTGTCCTTTCTTTTTATAGCCGAAAGGTTGTTCAATGTAAACCTCTTCCATTAACACTCCATTTAGGAATGCTGACTTTACGTCCATTTGGTAAACTTTCCACTTGTTTTGTGCTGCTATGGACAACACTGCTCTCACGGTTTCCATTCTAGCAACCGGTGCGAAAGTTTCCTCATAATCTATCCCATGCTTCTGCTTATAACCTTTGACAACAAGTCTGGCCTTGTGTCTCTCTATTTTTCCTTCAGCATTACTCTTGGTCTTGTAGACCCATTTAACTCCAATGACATCTTTACCTTTTGGGAGTTCAACTAAATCCCAAGTCTTGTTTCTTTCTATGGCATTAATCTCCTCATCCATAGCTTCTATCCATTTCTTATCCTTAATAGCTTCTTCGAAATGAATAGGATCATCAACATGACAATATAAAGCAAACAAAGAATTGATGCCTTCATTTGCTGCCTCTTGTGCATAAATGTCATTCAAATTTCTGAACTTCTTACCTCTTTCATTAGGTGTACAAATGCTTGAAGAAGCACTTGAATTTCCTCCTTGTGGTGTGCTTGGAGAAGAACTCTCATTTCTCCTCAAGGGTGTCTCTTGCTTCTCTTGTGTTGGTGCTGCTGTTTGGAGATGTATTTCAGCCAATTCATCATCATCTTCATCATGAGATAAACAGTGTTTAACATTCACTGTTTTCTCTATGCTTCCATCCCAAGCTTCCTCCTCAATAAACTGAACATCTCTGCTCACAATAAACTTCTTGGTGGATGGGTTGTATAACCTGTAGGCCTTGGATTCCTCATTGTATCCAATGAAAATACATTTCTCCCCCTTGCTGTCCAACTTCTTCCTTAGCTGATCCGGAATGTGTGCATAAGCCACACATCCAAAAACCTTCATATGTGTGACACTTTGCTTTGTGCCACTCCATGCCTCTTCCGGCACTTTGTTCATCACTGCTTTTGTAGGGCACCTATTCAAAATGTATGTTGCACAATGTACAACTTCAGCCCAATAATCATTAGGCAAATGCTTTTCCTTTAACATACTCCTCACCATGTCCATTATGGTTCTATTCTTCCTTTCGGCTACTCCATTTTGCTGCGGAGTATATCTAGTTGTAAACTGCTTTTGAATACCATTTTCTCTACAAAAACGTAGAAAATCTTTAGAGATATACTCACCTCCTCTATCATTCCTTAGGACTTTGATGTGCAGCCCACTTTGGTTTTCCACATGTGCTTTGAAATTGCAGAATTTTTCAAACACTTCACTTTTATTTTTCAAAAAGTAAACCCAAGTTTTTCTTGTAAAATAATCTATGAATGTTAACATGTAGTGGCTGCTTGCAAGCGATGGAGTTTGCATCGGTCCACACAAATCTGAGCGGACAATCTCTAAGGGTGCCTTTGCCCTTATGCTTTTCCCGGAAGGAAAACTTTCTCTGTGTTGTTTCCCCAAGATACAACCTTCACAAAGGCTGTCCGGTTTCTCTATCAATGGTAAACCTCTTACCATTCCTTTTCTATTCAACAAGTTAAGACCTCCAAAGTTGAGATGTCCAAATCTCAAGTGCCACAACCAATTTTCATCTTTTGGTTCGCTTTGGATAGCCTCTTGTGCCACTGCTGCTTTCTCTTCACCATTCTTCAAATCTGCTCTCATTCTAAGAGGGAACATCATGTTCCTTGTCATCTTCACTTCAGTAATACATTGTTTGTTGGGTGGTTTGTCCATGATGGTACAAACACCATCTTCAAAAATACATTGTACCCCTTTTGAATAAGTTGTCCAATACTTAAGAGGTTACACTTCATTCCTAGAACATGATACACATCTGCTATGGATTTATTTGCACCTTTCTTTGTTAAAACATTTACATTTCCTTTTCCCATAACAGAAAATTTGCTATCAGTCCCTAGTGTGACTTGTGACTTCACACTCTCATCTAACATAGAAAACATTGCTATGTTCCATGTCATATGGTTACTGCAACCAGAGTCTAGAAACCATAAATCCTCATTCTTTTCTTCAGCCATATTACAAGCTAAAAATAAATTGTCTTGGCTGAGATTTTCCCTAGTAAAATTTTCATTTGTTCTATTTCCCATATCATGCTGCTTATTTCTACATTCATTAGCATAATGACCATATTTTTTACAATAGTGACATTGGACATTGGACTTATCATACCTTTGTCCTTGAGCATTCTGCTGACCACTTTGCTAGTTGCTGCCTTGGCCTTGATGCTGATTTGAATTGTTGCCCCTTACTTGAGCATTTGCTGGACTATTCCTTCCACCTCTATTTTGGCTTCTGCCTCTTCCTCTCTTGTTTCCTCTGCCTTGCCCTCTTCCTCTTCCAAAAGACATCTCGGTCTTAAAGGCATGATCAAGAGATGAGTTTTCACTTCTACCCAATCTCTGCTCATGGGTCATCAGTGATGCATGTAGCTCATCCACTGAAAACTTTGTGAGATCCTTAGTCTCCTCTATGGTGGTGACAATCACATCGAATCTTGAGGGTAGACTCCTCAAGAGTTTTTCCACAATCCTCTTATCTTAAAGAGTCTCTCCATGAGATCTTATTTGTGTGACCATTCCAATCACATGAGTGAAGAATGAGTTAATAGTATCTGACTCTTTTATGCAGAGAGTCTCAAAGTCTCTCCTCAACAACTGAAGTTTTGTTGTCTTCACTTTTTCCATGCCTTGATAGGCTGCCTTGAGAGTTTCCCATGCTTCTTTGGATCTCTTGGCTGCTATTATCCTCAGAAACACACTCTCATGCACTGCTTGATACAATAAGAAAAGAGCTTTGGAGTCTTTATTCCTATTGCTTTTCAGCAACTCTTTCTCTGCCTGAGTTAAATCATCAAACTCTTCTTCATCTGCTGGCTCTTCAAAGCCATCCTCAACAAATTCCCATAAGTCTTGGGAAACAAATAAAGCTCTCATAGTTATTGACCAGTAGTCATAATTTTTCTCATTAAATAGTGGGAGGTGTATATTTCCAATACCCATGCTAGTGCTGGCTCCAACCATTCTGCACACTTAACTATGATTCGAAAAACACTTAACTGTGTATTTAAAATCGCTGACTGTTCTGCAACAGTAACACAATAAACTGTATAGAGAAATACCTTGAATTCTTTTTGGCTGAGTCTTCACACTACTGGAGAAGCGGCTGCAACAAAGAACTCCTTTCCTTCAGCTTCTTTGATCTTCAAAGAGCCTGGACTAGCTCTGATACCATGTTGGAATATTTGAACATTCCAGAACAAACAATGGAGAGAGTAATACTCTCCTCTTTAACACAGAGAAAATAAAATTTCTTCTCAAGAGATTAAGTTTCCACTTTGAAAACAAACTTCTATTCCTTTCAAAAAAAAACTATTACAATGCTTCCTCACCGAGAGGGATTACAAAATAACAACACTGCTGCAAAACGCAGTGCTTTCAATTCTTCTCTTTCACTCTCTAAAACATACACTGCTATGTAAATTTTCTATGCTCTGTCTCTATAGAAATAAAACGCACTGCTGTGCACACTAGAAACTTACGTTCTGTCTTCTCTGTTAAGAAAAATGCACTGTTGTGCACGTATATAAAACATACATAGACAAACAGGCTCACGGGCCCTTTGCTTTTATATGCAACGCATGTATTAAAGAATATAACTAACTATGTAACTAATAAAACAAATCTATTTAGAACCTTTGCAAAACTCCGTTGCGCCAGACTTCAAAAAATATTTAACCCATCTGCATAACCATTTCGGGTTACAATTCTGGGCGCTGACGTCAGCCCAATTATGACCCGAAATCCTTATAAATTCCGCCCTATAAACCGTATCAGGTCCAGTTTGGGCTTGCTGACGTCGGCGGGATTTGTGACCCGAAATCCCAATCCAATCTTCCTTTAACTGTTTCGGGTCCGGTTCTATGTGATGCGAACGGCCCAAACAAAAATCCGCTCCAATGAAATGCTTCCACACGTCTGCTGACTGGACGGTTGACTTGGCGTTGGGGACCATTATACCTGCTGACTGCTAACATGGTCGTGGGACCACAGTTCTTCAAACGAACTCCTGCGTACCTGTTTATAAATTTAAAATGCCCCGTTTCAAAATAGACCACTCTGTTTTTAAATGTACAGAGGCCTGTTAAAAAGATTTCAAAAATGACTGTAAGGGATTTTTCAAAAATCGATTCTTTCATCATTTTAGAAAGCAGTTTGAATACAAAGAACCTGGAGATTAAAATAGAAAGCGGCTCTGCACAGCCAGTATTGAAAGTAACATTTCAAAACTCCCCCTTACTTTCAACTGCTGGGTTATCAGTCATACCCAGAAATTTCCGTAAAAACTCAAAACTCTTCTGTCCCAATGGCTTGGTCAGAATGTCTGCAAACTGCTCCTGAGTTCTGCAGTGTTCCAAAACAATTTCTCCATTGTTTACCAATTCTCGAATGTAATTAAATTTTGTGTCAATGTGTTTCGTCCTCTTGTGAAACACATAATTCTTAGATAGTGCAATAGCTGAGCTATTGTCACAAAAAATCACAGTTCCCTTTAACTGCTCTTGGCACAAACTTCTTAACATCTTCCTCGTCCAAATTGATTGACAAGTTGCTGCTATAGCTGCCACATATTCTGCCTCTACTGTAGACAATGCTACAATGGGCTGCTTTTTAGAAGCCCATGAAATGGCTCTTGAACCCATGTGAAAAAAATTACCGGAAGTGCTCTTCCGATCATCTACACTTCTAGCCCAATCACTGTCAGTGTATCCAAATAAATCTGAACATTCTGAAGCAGTATATAAAATGCCATACCTTTTGGTACCTTTAACATACCTCAGAATTCTCTTGTTGCACCTTTACTTGATATTGCATCCTTTGACTTCTCCATAAATCTGGAAATTAAGCTAACATCATGCATTATGTCGGGCCTAGTTGTAGTCAAATACATGAGGCTGCCAACTATGCTCTTATACAAGCTAGGATCAAAATCCTTGCTGCTGTCCTCTCTGCTGAGTTTTAATCCCATCACTGTGGGAGTGATCGCTGCTTTGCTCTCCTGCATATTAAATCTTTCAAGCACTTCATTAACATATTTTGCCTGTGAGATAAAAATCCCATTTTCATCTTGTTCTACTTCTATTCCTAAGAAGTATTTCAACAAACCCATGTCAGTAATTTCAAATTCTTCTTTCATGACTGTTTTAAAATTTTCAATAAGGTAATCATCATTACTTGTGAAAATAACATCATCAACATATAAAACTACAATTAAAATTTTACCATCATTTTCTTTGATGTAGAGGGTGGGTTCTCCCTCACACTTTTCAAATCCATTTTCCAATAGATAGGAATCTATCCTACTGTACCACGCTCTTGGCGCTTGTTTCAGCCCATAAAGAGCTTTCTTCAACTTGCACACTTTGTGCTCTTGTCCTTTCTTTTCATAGCCGAGAGGTTGTTCAATGTAAACCTCTTCCATTAACACTCCATTTAGGAATGCTGACTTTACATCCATTTGCTAAAATTTCCACTTGTTTTGTGCTGCTATGGACAGCACTGCTCTCACGGTTTCCATTCTAGCAACCGGTGCGAAAGTTTCTTCATAATCTATCCCATGCTTTTGCTTATAAATTTTGACAACAAGTCTGGCCTTGTGTCTCTCTATTTTGCCTTCAGCATTTCTCTTTGTCTTGTAGACCCATTTAACTCCAATGACATCTTTACCTTTTGGGAGTTCAACTAAATCCCAAGTCTTGTTTCTCTCTATGGCATTAAGCTCCTCATCCATAGCTTCTATCCATTTTTTATCCTTAATAGCTTCTTCAAAATGGATAGGGTCTTCAACATGACAATATAAAGCAAACAAAGAATTGATACCTTCATTTGCTGCCTCTTGTGCATAAATGTCATTCAAATTTCTGAAATTCTTACCTCTTTCATTAGGTGTACAAATGCTTGAAGAAGCACTTGAATTTCCTCCTTGTGGTGTGCTTTCAGAAGCACTTTCATTTATCCTCAAGGGTGTGCTTTGCTGCTCTTGTGTTGGTGTTGTTGTTTGGGGATGTATTTCCTCTAACTCATCATCATTTTCATCATGAGATAAACAATGTTTAACATTCACTGTTTTCTCTATGCTTCCATCCCAAGCTTCCTCTTCAATAAACTGAACATCTCTGCTCACAATAAACTTCTTGGTGGATGGGTTGTATAACCTATAAGCCTTGGATTCCTCACTGTATCCAATGAAAATACATTTCTCCCCCTTGCTGTCCAACTTCTTCCTTAGTTGATCCGGAATGTGTGCATAAGCCACACATCCAAAAACCTTCATGTGTGTGACACCTTGCTTTGTGCCACTCCATGCCTCTTCCAGCACTTTGTTCATAATTGCTTTTGTAGGGCACCTATTCAAAATATACGCTGCACAATGTACAACTTCAGCCCAATAATCATTAGGCAAGTGCTTTGCCTTCAACATGCTCCTCGCCATGTCCATTATGGTTCGGTTCTTCCTTTCGGCTACTCCATTTTGCTGCGGAGTATATCTAGTTGTAAACTGCTTTTGAATACCATTTTCTCTACAAAAACGTAGAAAATATTTAGAGATATACTCACCTCCTCTATCAGTCCTTAGGACTTTGATGTGCAGCCCACTTTGGTTTTCCACAAGTGCTTTGAAATTGCAGAATTTTTCAAACACTTCACTTTTATTTTTCAAAAAGTAAACCCAAGTTTTTCTTGTAAAATCATCTATGAATGTTAACATGTAGTGGCTGCTAGCAAGTGATGGAGTTTGCATCGATCCACACAAATCTGAGTGGACAATCTCTAAGAGTGCCTTTGCCCTTATGCTTTTCCTGGAAGGAAAACTTTCTTTGTGTTGTTTCCCCATGATACAACCTTCACAAAGGCTGTCCGGCTTCTCTATCAATGGTAAACCTCTTACCATTTCTTTTCTATTCAACAAGTTAAGACCTCCAAAGTTGAGATGTCCAAATCTCAAGTGCCACAACCAATTTTCATCTTTTGGTTCACTTTGGATAGCCTCTTTTGCCACTGCTGCTATCTTTTCTTCATTTTTCAGATCTGCTCTCATTCTAAGAGGGAACATCCTGTTCCTTGTCATTTTTACTTCAGCAATACATTGTTTGCTGGGTGGTTTGTCCATGATGGTACAAACATCATCCTCAAAAAATACATTGTACCCCTTTTGAACAAGATGTCCAATACTTAAGAGGTTACACTTCATTCTTGGAACATAATAAACATCTGCTATGGATTTCTTTGCACCTTTCCTTGTTAAAACGTTTACATCTCCTTTTCCCATAACAGAAACTTTGCTATCAGTTCCTAGTGTGACTTGTGACTTCACACTCTCACCTAACATAAAAAACATTGCTATGCTTCCTGTCATATGGTTACTACAACCGGAGTCTAAAAACCATAAATCCTCATTCTTTTCTTCAGCCATATTACAAGCTAAAAACAAATTATCTTGGCTGAGATTTCCCTAGTAAAATTTGCATTTGTTCTATTTCCCATATCATGCTGCTTCTTTCTACATTCATTAGCATAATGACCATATTTTTTACAATAGTGACATTGGACATTGGACTTATCATACCTTTGTTCTTGAGCATTCTGCTGACCACTTTGCTGGCTGCTGTCTTAGCCTTGATGCTGATTTGGATTGCTGCCCCTTCCCTGAGCATTTGCTGGACTGTTCCTTCCACCTCTGTTTTGGCTTCTGCCTCTGCCTCTCTCGTTTCCTCTGCCTTTCCCTCTTCCTCTTCCGAAATACATTTGGGTCTTAAAGGCATGCTCAAGAGATGAGTTTTCACTTCTACCCAATCTTTGCTCATGAGTCATCATTGATGCATGTAGCTCATCCACTGAAAAATTTGTGAGATCCTTAGTCTCCTCTATGGTGGTGAAAATCACATCGAATCTTGAGGGTAGACTCCTCAAGAGTTTTTCCACAATCCTCTTATCTTAAAGAGTCTCTCCATGAGATCTTATTTGTGTGACCATTCCAATCACATGAGTGAAGAATGAGTCAATAGTATCTGACTCTTTTATGCAGAGAGTCTCAAAGTCTCTCCTCAACAACTGAAGTTTTGTTGTCTTCACTTTTTCCATGCCTTGATAGGTTGTCTTGAGAGTTTCTCATGCTTCTTTGGATCTCTTGGCTGCTGCTATCCTCAGAAACACACTCTCATGCACTGCTTGATACAATAAGAAGACGGCTTTGGAGTCTTTCTTCCTATTGCTTTTCAACAACTCTTTCTCTGCCTGAGTTAAATCATCAAACTCTTCTTCATCTGCTGGCTCTTCAAAGCCATCCTCAACAAATTCCCATAAGTCTTGGGAAACAAATAAAGCTCTCATATTTATTGACCAGTAGTCATAATTTTTCTCATTAAATAGTGGGAAGTGTATATTTCCAATACCCATGCTAGTGCTAGCTCGAACCATTCTGCACACTTAACTATGATTCAAAAAACACTTAACTGTGTATTTAAAATAGTTGACTGTTCTGCAACAGTAACACAATAAAATATATAGAGAAATACCTTGAATTATTTTTGGCTGAGTCTTCACACTGCTGGAGAAGCGGCTGCAACAAAGAACTCCTTTCCTTCAGCTTCTTTGATCTTCAAAGAGCCTGGACTAGCTCTGATACCATGTTGGAATATTTGAACATTCCAGAACAAACAATGGAGAGAGTAATACTCTCCTCTTTAACACAGAGAAAATAAAATTTCTTCTCAGGAGACAGAGTTTCCACTTTGAAAACAAACTTCTATTCCTTTCAAAAAAAAAAACTATTACAATGCTTCCTCACCGAGAGGGATTACAAAATAAAAAGACTGTTGCAAAACACAGTGCTTTCAATTCTTCTCTGTCACTCTCTAAAACATACGCTGATGTGTAAATTTTCCATGCTCTATCTCTGTAGAAATAAAACGCACTGCTGTGCACACCAGAAACTTACGTTCTGTCTTCGTTGTTAAGAAAAACGCACTGCTGTGCACGTATATAAAACATACATAGACAAACAGGTTCACGGGCCCTTTGCTTTTATATGAAACACATGTATTAAAGAATATAACTAACTATGTAACTAATAAAACAAATCTATTTATAACCTTTGCAAAACTCCGTCGTGCATAAACCCGGACTTCAAAAAATATTTAACCCGTCTGCATAATCATTTCGGGTTACAATTCTGGGCGTTGATGTCAGCCCAATTGTGACCCGAAATCCTTATAAATTCTGCCCTATAAACTGTATTGTGTCCGGTTTGGGTTTGCTGACGTCGGCGGGATTTGTGACCCGAAATCCCAATCCAATCCACCTTTAACTATTTCGGGTCCGGTTCTATGCGATGTGAACAACCCAAACAAAAATCTGCTCCAATGAAATGCTTTCACGCGTCTGCTGACTAGACAGTTGACTTGGCATTGGGGACCACTGTACCTGCTAACTGCTGACGTGTTCGTGGGACCACAGTTCTTCAAACGAACTCCTACGTACCTATTTATAAATTTAAAATGCCCCGTTTTAAAATAGACCACTCTGTTTTTAAATGTATAGAGCCCTGTTAAAAAGATTTCAAAAAGAACTATAAGGGATTTTTCAAAAATCAATTCTTTCATCATTTTAGAAAGGGGCTTGAATACAAAGAACCTGGAGATTAAAATAGAAAGCAACTCTGCACAGCCAGTATTGAAAGTAACATTTCAAACAGCCTACCACGCGGTAACACACCAATCCGTCGGTCAAAATTCGACTACATCATAACTGGGTGCATTCAGGGGTTTCGCCGCAGGTTTGACTTCCAAGTGGGTGACAAAAATGCATGCGGTGCGTCGTCTGTAGTGGGATGTTAGCAATTGTGTAAGATGGCGCATTATAATACCATAATTGTTGAGCATTGGTAGTGCCTTTCAAGACCTGAGGTTGAATCCCATAGGAATTATTGTTTATGTTGAACGTCTGTTACTCGAACAAAAGCTTAGTGTAAAGAAAAATTATCTTAGATATGTTACTTATGGAATGGTGCATCGAGTTCAATTAGTGGATGTGTGGTGGCGAGGCAACAACAGTTTTTTGGCCGAGGTAATTTTCTTCCTTGCTTTGAATCTTCTTTCAATCTTCTTTCCATAGTAGACATTGAACAATTTGATGTATATTCTGCCAATCCCTTTACGCTTCCATTTGAATTTTTGTTGTTGTTTCTTCTCAAAAGTTGCAGGCTTTGGTGGTTATACTAGTTGGACCCCAGAATCAATCGCAACTAATTATCGATATGTGCAACATAATTATTGAGGAGGAGGGTTATCCATTGGCGAAGAGATAGAGTTCAATTGTGTGTTGTCATGTAATTTTACAATCTCAGATTTTAAACAGTCTGAAAAACATTGGACACTAGTTATTGTGCTTCCAGTCATCTACCTCTTCATCGTTGTGGTCACGGTGACAGAAATTATAGTGCTAATCAAGTACCAACGTAAGTCTCGGATAGAGCCAGCTGTGATATCAGGGGACTTACAAATAATTTCTGGCAGGTCGTCAGAGTTTAGATACAAATATATGAAGAAGGCCACCAATAACTTCAGTGCGGAAACCGAGTTTGGCAAGGGCAGCTCCGGAACCGTTTACAAATGGATTTTCCCAAAGAAAAAAAGTTGTGGTTTATGGTTTTAGATATAGTAGTGTGAAAATTTATTATTATTTAGTTTATAATGTAGAACCAATTAATGATTAGATTAGCATAAGTGGTTCTTGAAGTTTTTCAATGCTGAGAAAACGTGAATTTTAATTTTAAGGAAGAACAAATCAAAATTCTAGAAAAAAAAAAAAAAGAAGATAAAATATCAATATTTAATCAATAAATTAGAGATTTAAATGAAAGAATTGAATTTTTTTTTTTTCTAAGTAAAATTAGTCTATTAACAGAAAAAAATATAGTACAACGGGCCTTGGCCAGGTCACTGCCCAGAGATTGGATATCTTAAACAAAAAAACCAGCTTTGCGGACTGCCCTGCAAGAGGGAAATCAGTCTGAAACAGAGTAAGAGAGTTTCCCACGCAGGGGTACCAAATTTTTAGAGTGCTGGTGACCAAAATTATCCAAAACAAGAAACATGATCAGCAACAGTGTGGAAGACAAAACTTGCCCATGTATAGGGGCCGAAACAAAACAGAAAAACCAAGAAGAGGAGGATGAATTACTCATCCGGAGGTTCTTCATCAACTTTGCACCAGAGGTCCAGATCATACTTGTACAGGTCATCAATGGAAGTTATCACATGCCTTGTGGGAGAGGGATGGACCGGTGTTGTGCTTGCTTGCCCCATGTCGATTTGCATCTTTCCCATCTACTCACAAGGCTGCCCTGAAACATCCTGTCTCGTCTGGTCTTGAGTGGCTTTGTCGTCCATCTCCTGCATGTCCATGCTTACCGTGTGCCTTATTCCACCATGCATCTCCGCAGACTGAGCCTCTGAAATGTCCTGATTAGCCTGATTAGAGCTAGGCGCAGTTGCCTGAGGTTCTTCCTGAAATACTACAGTAATGGAAGCCGTCACCCTGGGACGATTAAGAGAGCTGTTATAGGAAAAAGAAGCAGTTTGAGTATGGGCAGGCGGTGGCAGAGGATTGGTGGAGTGGATGTGACGTCCAGAGCGGAGAATGCGGTCACTGTGAGGACTGTGATGGCTGTCAGAGTGGGAAGGAGGATCCGAAGAGGTGCTGGGCATGGAAGGTGGACGTCGAGACTGATTCCGAGAGGAACCTCTCCTACATCGCATCTTATGCCTGAGATGCGGCATACTCTCTGACGAAGCAGCAGACTAGGAGGGCGGAAGAAGGAGTAAGGGCAGGGGCGAATGAGGGCGCAGCTCGAAAGAGGCGAGCAAGCAAGAGCCTGTGAGGGATAAGTGCAGGTCTTCGCCGAAGTCCAAGCAGCAATAGAGGCTGCTCCTCTTTCCAGTCATTGTGCGGGCCGAAGGAAGACGAGCACTCTGGGCGCAGCACCTAGACACCGGAAGGGGAGTTTTGCTGGTATCAAAGCCTCTCTCCATATTATCATTCCAATTTACCATCCAACCAGGCGTCCTGTGCAAGGAACCGGCATTAAAATGAACCAAATACCAAATCGTGCTTCTGCGTGTGAAGTGATATCGGGAAACGAAGAGCATTTGTGAATTGCACCGAGAATTAATCTCATTAACCACTGATTAATATCATTTATGAGCCGAGTGACAACAATAGGTCTGGTATGCAAGTGGCCTCCCATCCAGCTCCCCTCCTGTCCCATCTTCTTAACACATTTCATTGGCACCCGCATCCGGGAGAAAGAATTGATTTATTGATAGAAAAATACAAATCAATTAAAAACAATTTTTTTAATCTATTCTTGACTGAGAAAATGAATTTCAATCTAGTGAAATTCTAAAAGTTTCTAAGAGAAATAAAAGATTGATGCTTGATTTTTTAATTTGCGGGGAGAAAGAGGGGAAATAAATCAGACCATGGATACAAACAGTTTATGAGCAATGTTTATGAATTTGGGAAAAAGGAA
Organism: Pinus albicaulis; assembly: GCA_034641835.2. Lineage (NCBI taxonomy): Eukaryota > Viridiplantae > Streptophyta > Pinopsida > Pinales > Pinaceae > Pinus > Pinus albicaulis. Next base: position 1,609,306,281 of record CM076578.1, on the reverse strand, counting down.
CAGACTCTATAGAAGAATTTGACCTATCAAAATAGAAATTGACTTATAGATAGAAATTGTTTTTTATTTAATTTAAATTGTTTATGTATAGATATTCCAGAAAATACTAAAAAAATGTCTGAATAGTATGAAAACCCGAAAATAAATTTGAAATTTCTATTTAAATCTTCAGCCAAAACTTATTTGTTTGACCTTATGAATTCAATTCCAATTAGGATTTTAAATTTCAGGATATTATGCATGGTGTTATGCTCATTTAAATCCTATAATTGCTCATATTTAGATTGATTAAATCACTGGTTAAATGTGCATGTGATGTTTATATTGGTACATTCATAACGTACAAGACTTTGGAGAAAGCGTTTGATGAATAAAATCTCAAGAAAATACATTTTTTTTATGTATTCCAGATATATATGTTAACATCAAGTAGTTGACATATCCATTGTATTACAAAAAAAAAAAATCTATATATTCATATGCATATGGCAGTACTAAGTTTACAATATAAGCTTGTGAATCATTGATACAATGCTCTTATTCAATGTTTCTAGCATTCACAATATAAGCTTGTGAATCATTGATACATTGCTCTTATTCAATGTTTCTAGCATTCAGGTGTTGTTTTAAGAAATTGGTATATGTATTGTCATTGCAAATGAAACAATTTAAAAAAAAAAATTGCAATTGTTTTTCTCATATTATACATATCAAAACATGGTGCAAGTGTACAAATAGACTCAAACAAATAGTCATGGAAGTCATTGATATTTTTTCCATAGATTAACAAGCCTTGTTCAAGTAAGATTTTCTCAATTGAAAATATGTCAAAGTGTCTGTTGACAATGCTGGACCCTCCAACATTCAGGGGATCTCCCCGATATGAATTTCCAACTAGACCTCACATAGTTTGGAGTAGGAGTCCTAGCAGTGGGGTGTTAATGATATGCCTTGGTTTGAAAAATGCATAGAGTGGTGCATGGTGTCTTTGGTGAAAACAAGTGTGACCCCGTGGAGAGTCAAGTGTTATGCATGACCATTCCAACACACAAAGGGAAAAGAAAGTGTGCCTCTTGGAATATTTTAATAGTATGCACCTTAAAAGTAACACACAAGCAAAATGACATCACATGAACTAACAAGCAAAATAGTCCACAATTTAAGGTGATGAATTAATACATCAACATGCATCCAAAAATATTCATACAAATGCAAATGAAATAGTTGAATAAGCATATGTGTAATTTAAATAAGATATAATGAAAATACAACAAGAATATCTATACTATATCCACAACATATGCATGAAATCATGTCAGCTTTGAGTTTTATTAAAATTTATAGTTCCATTCATACATACAACATTTGACAAACCACTTTCCCCAATAGTGGAACGTGAAGTCTACAACACCTGCTTATCCAAAGAGCTATACTCCCTTTACGCTACGAATAATCCAAGGCTCTCACACAAATCCTAATCTCTTCCTAAGCCCAAGCCTAGCCAAAATCTTGGATCCCAAAATCAGGTTACATGAGTTATAAGGATGTATTTATAACAAAGGGGGGGTGACTCTTCACATGACCCCTTAATGACTCTTAGACTCCCCTCACGATTCTTCAACTTCATTACAAAATAACTCATTACATGAAATATGACTCTTCACATTCCAATATGGACACTTGGAGTTTCACTTTTACAAATAATATTACATTTCAACTCACAACCATATAAGAAAAAATAGGGTAGAGACAATTTGACAACCTAACAAGACAAAATACTATTTTGTATTTAAGTATTGAGGGGTTTTCGCAGTGCATTATATTAGATACCTCAAAAAAAAATTGATATCTAATATAATTCATTGCGAAAACCCCTTAATAATTAAATACAAAGGCATGAAGGGAGCTCTACTTGAATGGTTCATGAGGTACAACACTTGATAAGGTTTTGAAAATCGGGTAGCAAGATAAGTGGGATTGATTTTGGGGAAAATTCCACAGTTAATCATGCTTGAGCCAGAGGTGATCTGGGATGGGTGACCTCCCGAGAAGTCTTAGTTACTGGGTGCAAGCCCCAGAAGTGATGATTGACAATATGTAATTCATTTCACTAGTTTGAATCTCACTTCTTCACCCCTGTGAGCATCACCTAATGCAATGAGTGCTAAGTGGACTATTCAAAAATCATGAGAAATTAGTCAATTACGACTACCTCTCATGGAAATTGTAATAGATTAATGAATTACTTAATGCAATTGAATCCCAAAAAATGATATCTAAAAAAATATTATGATGCTTGAGTTTGGGTGAACTCTAGCTCAGCAACATATATTTGATGCTTCTCGGTCACATATTGATGCCAAGCTCGATATCGTTCGATAACATCCACAAAATGCGTGATGGTGTCTAGCTAGAAGTGGACTCTAGCCTCCATAGCATCTAGGTATAATGATTTGGAACCAGTCTCAACTTATTTCTCAAGCAGACGCATCACTATTTTGATCATGACCGGACCACCAATGTAGCTCAACATGATCTTTCTATTCAGTTCTAAGTCCTCTTGGGTGGCGATCTAATTCAGTTGCTCCAAGTATTGATCAATCTCCTTCTTGACTTGAATTTTGTGTTAAGCATCGGTGAGTGTGCCAACTGATGGGATCTTGTGTGTTCTCACCATGAAATCCAAACTGTTATATATCTATACATATGAGGCCTGAATATTCCCAATGAAAGAGGTGAGTTGTTTATTGTTCTGGATCAACATCTGAACTCTAGCTCTGCCTGCGGCTTCATTTTCTTCACAGGGTAAGTGATTCCCCCTTGTACCGCATTGTCCAATCATGCATGGTGGTGATGGAAGCTTACACATTCCTAAGGGTCTTGAAAAAATCTCTACTCTGTCATTGCAATTCATGTAAGTGAAAAAATTCCTTATGTACGGTCATGAGCTCATCATAAAGGCCTCGCATAGTGTCTCTAAGTGTGGATATTTTAGCAAGTATCGTTGCTCTCATCTCCTCCAAGTATACATGTGCAGAAGGTGCATTATGTGTTGTTGTGTTGATTTGTTCAATATCTTTTCAAGCATCCTATAGATTACATACCAATTTTTCATTCTTGGCCGTCAAGTACTGAGTATTTTATCTTTTTGCACCCGTGAAAGACAAGTTGGTTTTGAAAATAGCATTTGGATTCTTGTTGGTGTTGGCCACTATCATCCTTTCTCTCATAAATGCAGGTGATGCATGATCATCAATAAAATAATTTCTATGTGCTTATACAATCCTTATGGAGTTCTTCAAATGACAGATTGTACACATCCATTACCGGATCATCATCAAGAGGCACAATTTCCCCTTCCTCTCTCGGGGCTAACTCTAGGAATGGAAGTGGTGGAGTCTAAATGGTGAACTGTGGTGCACTCAACATTAGGTCCACATCTTCATCCTGCATCTCCAACTCCAACTCCATATCCGAAACTTCATTCAACACCTCAATCTGCTAAGAAAGATCCCCATCCTACATATGTTCGATCTCTCCCTCTGTTGTTGGTTGGTCATATTCCTGCTCTTCAACTTGTATGGGCTTCGTTTATTCCAATATGGCACCTTACATTCCTTCTTATTCTTTCTTATGCTTCTCCTCATGTTCTCTCCTTCTTAACTCGCGTTCTTCCCTTAGCTCTTGTTCTGCTCTCTACGCTCTCATCTCTGCTTCCTCTAAGATTTTCTTCTCTCTCTTTCTCCACTGTGCTTTTTGTAGCCTCTACTTCATCTTTGCTTCTAATTCCAAAGTTTCTTGTGTAAGAATGGTATCTTATTTCATCCTATATCTTTGTTCCTCCTCTTCACTATCAACAACCTTCCACTTTCCCTTATCTTGTTGTCTTATGTTGTTGTTTTTTCTAGAACTGCTACCATCTGTGGAGTAGCCTGTGAAGTCCCAACTATATTGATCAGTTCACGGTGTCTGGTGTAATTATACCAGTTCTTCCATGGTTCCTCCTTCAGCCACTAAAATTCCCCGCTAACCCAGTTATAGAATATCCCCGCACAGTTTTCTTTGTAAATTTCCCTCGGATCATACGGATTGAAGCCTTTTATACCAAACTCAAAATTCATTATGGCTTTCACTTCAATATCTGCAACTTTTAGATTATTAATCTCGTATAACCCAATCTATAAAGGAAGCATGGGCCATGGTGCTTTTTTCTTCCTGTGCAGTGTTATTGACAACCCTGTGGCGATATGGTATGATACTTCTTTCATGACAATTTTTTCAGTGGCATACCTTGGCAAAAGATGTGGCGGCTTCTACCTGTTGAACACTCTAATCAATGTCCCATACGGTAACTAAAACCAATCTGCAATCTCTGATATTGTAGCCATCGATCCTCGTGACATGCAAGGTGTGTCTTCCTGAAAGATAAGATTGTATAGCGGGATGATAAAGTGATCATTTAGCTACACCATAACTCCTTGATGGTTGCAATCTGAAAGAAGCTTATAATAGATATGCATAGAAGTTTCTCTTAGTGTCCATGTCTAGTTCATGCCAGGAAATTGATTATGCGCACATATTGCATCTAGTAAGTATGCAGACATATAAAACTGCGTTTTCTCGCCCTTGGGAGGATCTTGGACTTGTGCTACATGGATTCTCAACTGATGAGCCAAAATATTCGACTAGATGAACGGATTCCCCATTATTCACCACCTGGTTTAGTGAGATACCCCACCCCTCAAGAAATGTATTCGTCCTCAGTTGATCTTATATTCTGCATGTTAATATGACCAAGAGCTGGTAGGCCTTCTTGAGTGACTTTTTATTGTATGTGTGGATGGGTGTTTGTTGAAACTTGGATGGATCCTTCACCCAAATTTTAACAATATCTCTTGTGTTTGTGTAGTTGTGGGTGGTGTTATCACTCAGGTTTTCCTTGAAGTTGTGGAAAAGGAAAGTATACCCGAGGTAACCACAAACCAACCTTCAGATGTAGAATCTAGCCAATCTGCATCCAGAGAGGGCTCTCTCTTTATGATTTATCTTTGTTCTTAGAAGGTTTTAGGCTAGTTATAGATCCAAGAGTTTGTTTGAAAATGGTGGAATCCGCAAACTAAGGGCAAGGTTGAAGATTTTCAGTCCATTGGGCTATGGAGTCAAAGGATGGATTTACTGGATTTCTATTGTACACACAAGATGGCTTTGCAGGGCAAGATAGCCAGACAGAGAACAATCCTTAAAATTTAAAGTGGATGGGATGATTTTGAAGGGATGAAAGGCAGCTAAGAATCTTTCACCATGTTCAAAAGAAAGAAATGAAATGACTACAAACAAAGAGCAATGAATAATTCTTTATTATAGTAATCAAGAATGTTCAAATTAGCAAAGCAAGAGCATTTAAGAATTCGTGCTTATAACCAATTTAGAGGAAAACATTAAGAATAATCACATCTAAAATCAGAGTACAATTAAGTAAATTCTGATTCAATCCTTTATGTAAATTATTCAGAAATGGACATAATGATATTATAAACAGATATAGAACTTAAAACATAGGATAGAAAAACTTATTGAACTGCAGTCCGACACATGAATCCTGCAAAAAGTCTTGAGCTTCAAATTGTCATCCAGTAAGCCACAAATAAATTTCTCCAAAACACTTTTTATTCCAAAAACGTCAATGTCACAGCAACGTATTAGAATCCACCCTCAACACTCTCTTTGAGGGTTTATTTAATACAAAAAATAATTGAAAATATCTCACACTAACCTAGCCAATAATCTAGGGTGACTAAGGAGTAATTTACAAATAAAAAGGAGACAAATGGTCTCGTAGATAGAATAACAAGTAACTGCTGATGTGTTGTTTCCTCATTTTGCGGATGTGCTGGAGGCATGTGCTATAATAGGGCTCGATGCTGTCTCTTTGAGTAATTCTTTGCTTGTCTGATACTCTTTGTTTCTACGGATACTCTTTAACCTGTTCAACTGCTACTCTTTAACCTGTGCTCCTTATTTATTTTTTACATGATAGTAAAAAGATAAAATTATCAACCTGAAGATAAATTTCATAGAATTTCCAATAAGTCATTCCACCATTGATCTTCTGCTATTATAGTTCTTTTAAGTTTTCTCAATGTCTCATCGGCCTTTGTGTACTTGTAAAAAGTGGGCTGACTAGGGAACAAATACTTTAATTCATGCTCAAGATGAAATAAATTCTTCAACCTGTCATAGAGATTTCTTCCTGTTGGCAACGTTGCTTCTAGCAAACTGATAGAATGAGCAGTTGTATTATGAGCATGGATATCTATTTTCTTAACATAGGTTTCCAGGTCCATTATCTGGTCTTCTGAGAGCATAGGACTGGGTAACCCACTGTCCAATAAAACCTGAAATTTTCCTTTGAAAGCATTAATTTCTGCCAGAATATCTGAGCACTTCCTTTCCAAATTCTGCATAAAAGTTCTTTTGGTAAAAACTCCTTTTATCTCCAAAATAGTGTCGGTCCTGTCCTCAATTCCTAATACTGCAAGATGTTGCTTAGTCCAGGTGTTCAAAAACTGTATAAGTTGATTGGCTTGCTCAGGTCTGCCCCTTAATTCATCTCTTGTTCTGTTTATTTCTTCCTGAGCTACTTTGGTCAAGTCATTTTGTTCAAAAATTGCTTGAACAGAGGGCCAAATACTTTTTATTAACTCAATTATATTATCCCAAAGAATTTTATTTATTTCCCTCAAAGGCTTCTCTAATGAAAGATCTTTTTCTAAAGCCTTAACCAATCTTTCCAATCTTTTAATTTCCCTGGTGTTATCAGCAACGATCTTTTTAGATGTATCATATTTTTGCTCCAAATTTTCTAACTGCAATTTTGTGGTTTGAAGTTCCGTGACTCTGAGTTTTAGACTTTCCATTTGTTTTACCAATTCATCAGAACTCAAACCAGAAGTGTTTACCTGCGCTGGCTCTGTTTGTTGATTTGTTGTTGTAGTACCTGTAGTTGTAGTAGCTTCTGTGATTGATGCCTGCATGATAGCTTCCTTATCTTGTAAAGCTTGTTCCAATTCTTTCTCTGTTTCACTTAGTTGCTCAGTCATTTTTAAGAGCAACTCCATTATCTCTTCCTGCGAATTCTCCTTCAAAACTTCTTGGGTCTGGGGATGTCTTGAGGCTAGTAATTTCAGCTGCTTTCTTAGGGCAGCAATATCATCATCTTTCTTTTTGATTAGTGCCTCAATGCTTTTGATATCTTTGGGGTTGTGACCCAAACTAATAATTATGTCTTCCAGAGACTTTATTCTATTATCTTTGGCCTGAGAAGAGGCCTTTTCAACTTGCAATTGGGTGCTTCTGTTATTTAAAGAATCTTGCAGCCTTAAGGCTGCCATGGCCTTATCAGTAAGAGTGGAATACACCATTTCCCCAGTTTTTTTATGCAGCTCTATCTGGTCCAAGGGATGAATGTCTTTAGCCAGGACCTCAAAATTGGTCCTAATATAATCAGCTGATGTCATGGGTTTTGGCACCTTGGACTTGAAGTGGCTCATCATCATTTTGCCTCGTGAAATGTCAAATGCTGACATTAACCTTTCCTGATTATGTGGAGCCATTTTCAGATATTGATCATAAACCTTCATTCTCAATGGATCATTCTTTGCCTTTATATTAATGAAAGTTCTTTTTATATCACCTGTATCTGTTTTTGGTGGCTTAAAAGAAGATACTTCAGTACTCAACTGCTTTTGCAATGCTTTTCCTTTGTGGCCTGTGTTTTTTTCACTAACTGTGCCAGTTAGTTGACTGTCTTCCCTTCCATCATCAAACATTTCATCAATGATTTCCACATCTGGAAGTGGATCTGGTTTCTGTTTTTTGGCTTGATGTATCTCTGAGGACTCTTTGGGAGGAGTAGTATCTGGAACCTGCCTTTTCTTTCCTATTTCCATATTGGATGGATTTTGTAATTCTGAAACTTCAGGATGTTTTACCTGAGTGGGAGAAACTTGTGATTGATCAGGTGCTCTGGAGGTTTGAGGTTTCTCTGCCATGATAAAATTTTCAATGACCTGTATTTCAGGTTCCTTTCCTTTGCCTTTTGGCTCTACTGCAATAGATGGACTGCTTTCCTGTAATCCCTGTTGTAGATTTCCTACTGAAGAAGTGCCAATGTGAGGTACCTGCACCTGTGCAAAAGATTCTAAGTCAAAGCTTTTCTCAAGGTCTTTCATAATTTTGTTCATTTTTTCTTCTTCACTTTCTTCCTCAACTAGTGTTTCTTCCACCCATTCATCTTGGTTAGCATATTGTTCTATATCAGGAATCCTGTGGTGAATATAAGGGGAAGATTTGTTCTTCATTCTTTTATCACAGATAAAACTAAATGGATCATAAGGGACCCAACGGAAACTTCTTTGGAACTTGCAATGGCTTTGTAGTATATCTTCTACTTCTCGCTCGGCCTCCCTAGAGTTGCAGATGAAAGGAACTAATTGACTTTTGATCCTTAGTTGGGCTTTCTTTTTCACACTACAAAAATGAATCATATCAGAATTATTCATTTGCCTGAAATATTCCAAGGCAAAAAGTCTCATGGGCACATATTTTGGTAACTTGAATGGATGCAATTCACATCCATAGATTCTGATGACTGAATGGTTTTGATATAAATACCAGTCTCCAACTTTATATGTCCTTGAAAGCTGCAAATTCTTCTTGATTTCATTACTGAGCCTTGGAGGAGGAATTCCTGTCAACAAGGTAGTTGCAGGATATACAAAAAGATCGATGAACTCAGCATAGGAATAGGGAGACTCATAGGAAGAATGAGTTATGGCAGACCAAAAAATAACTGATCTAGGATTTCCCTTGGCATCAAGATTTTTAACATGGAAGGGGAACTTCTCTGATTGATAATAGATGAGGAGATGATAAATAACCGAGGAATATTTGAACACTTTCTCATTATCTAGCCTCATGAACTGGTCATGGATTTTATTGGAAATGAAGGATGCAAAATCATATTTTACTGCAGGAGGTTGCCCAGGAGTAAAGATAGACAACAATACCAAGGTTATTTCATCAACATATTCACTTGTATTGAAACCCATAAAAAAGGATATCATATTGAGGATAAGTCTGCCCAACTTGTTAAAGTAAGCAAAACCATATGGAGGTGGCCTCTTAGGTTGATGTTCAGGAAACATAAAAGTTTGGCAAATGGATTTCAATTTTTCTGGAGACAGTTGATTAGACTTTTCAATCAGTTATTCCATAGACAAGGGAGTTAGCTCTTGATCAGGTTCAAAATGTAGCATTGCATTAATGGCTTGGGGAGTAATGGGGAAAAGAACACTCTGGTCAGGGGACATTACTGCTCTTTGAGTTGGATCATAGTTAGAATGGTAGTAGTGGATAATTTCTGGGAAAATGAGGACTGAGGGGATGAGATATCTCAGGAAATTGGATTCCCACAACCCAATGACATCCAATCCCTTCGAATAATTGTCTCTGCAGCGACAATAACTTCGAAGGGGGCTTTCATCAAACACTAAGTCTTTAATTTGGAAGTCCTTATCCACTAAGGGCAAATATTCTAATTCTCTGTGGGGGGCATTCAATGGGGTTACATTCAGGGCTGCCGGGGCATCCATTTTGGTTCTTGTGTGTTCAAAATGGAAGTTTCTGGGTTTTCCTCACAGAAATGTCGTGATTTCAGTTTTAATGAGGGAAATTGGCACAGTTGCAGGTTCGGGGGAACAATTCACAGTTTTACAGCTCAGGGAATGATCTTAGCGATAAAATTTTAACACTAATCCAGTCAAAAAACACGGAACACAGAGTTTCTTTTGAAGTTCGGAGCGCAATAGAATAAATACTTGTTTTCGGAGGCAAACTGGGATTTAATAGGTATCAAGTGGTGGCAAGAAGATGCTCGAACACTGGTCCAGCGGAATTCTCGACCGAAATTGGATAAAACAGTAATTTTCAGTAGAAATTTGAATTTCGCAGTGGGAGGCGCAGTCGCTTTCAGCAATGAAAATGACTGAAAAAAACACGAATTTTGTTTTATTTCCAAAGTCAAAAGGGGATTTTTATTTAATCGAGGAATGATGTCATTTCAGTACGGGCTGACGTGTGGCATGGGTCGGGCGGTAAGCGGTAATTCCCGCACCGCTTATGGGCAATGGTGGTATTGAATGCGAGGGCAGCGATTCCATTGGGGAAGTGACACGTGGTCGGAGGATGGTTTCAAAACCACCGTGCCCCCGCGCGTTAAAGTTCTGTCGAGGGACAGCTAGCGGAATCGCTGTGGAACGTTGATCTGCAGGCAGATGATCCGACGGTTGAAGGGACAGGGAGATGGTGGGGGTTTAATGCGCGGGCCCAACAGATATTAACATTTCATTATTTATCCCGGGCGGCTTTCGATTGGAGGAAAGGTTGGTTATTAATTAATCCAATTGATTAATTAATCCCATGGTTATAAAGGGTCGGGGTTGCAGCGAGACTTAGTTTTTTACTCGAGTTAGGGTTGGGGAATGGGATATATAGCGAGATTTTTAACTTGAGTTAAAGCGTCGGGTACGGGGGGAAATGGGATTATTTCCAAAGTTTTGATTTAAAATAAAACTTCAGGTTTATTATATTTTTTTTTGTGTTAAACATATATATCATATGTTTAAAGCTTTTCTCATATATGTTTTTTTTTTATTATATGATAAATTAACCAATATAATTAACTTATCATAAGGGCAGGAATATTACATAATGATATATTTTAACCAAAGGGCACATAATGTGGGTCTTTTAATAATTAATTGGGAAATAAATACTTTGGTTAAACTTTAATAATAGAGGGGTTTTTTGGGATATTTATGTAAAAGGAGCTATATACTTAGGATAAGGCATTTTCACTAGGGATTTAGTAAATAAATCAGAAGTTAATATGATGAAGGGCAAGGCAAACTCAAAATACTTAACTATCACTAAGAAAGTGAAGATCTTTAAAGTAAATTATATCCTCCTAACTTCAACACTTAAACATAGCATAGCAAGTGATTTTGAGGGTATTTTATGAAATATGGCATGATTTTCCTAAGTAAAATTGGATTTTACTTAGGAAAAGGTTAAAAGTGAATGATTATAATGGCAAATAATGTCAAGTACTTAGGTTTTTTTGATCATTAGGCCGAGGGTCCGGTCCCTCCAAAATTCAAGGAAATGCCTTGAGCCCCTTTGATCTCCAAATACCTTAGCACTTTGGGGGAAATTAGTAAAACTTAAGGGGAAAGTGATGAGGGAAGTTAATGATTTTGACTTTGCTTGCTGTGATTTTCCAGTGTCTTTCCTGCTTCAGTACTTGTGATGAAAGTAAAAGATTAAATACATTTAGCACCATCATTCATCACATAAAACTTTGCAACACCATCTACCTACCCTATCTACTTGACACTACCATTTTCTCTTCTTTATTAGGGTGCATTTAGACTTGCAAACCCTTATCAACCTTTTTTCTTTTTACATGATAAATCTATCTATTTCTACCCTTATTACATCCAAGGGCTCAGATTAAACTGTTGAGCACCTTTTATTAACTCTACCTATCTACTTATCTGCCAAGATTAAATTGTTTGGTCAGATACTTATTCTCTATTCTACAACATGAAATTGAAAATGAATGAGTCAAGTTTAAACAGTTTGACTCTTCATAAATTGTGGCAAAAGTTTGACAAGCTGCACACAATTGCTTTATTACAAAAATGAAATAGTAGTGGCATTTGGATTTGCACACTTTCCTTGGTCTATTTTTGCTTGGGGTTTATTTCTTTCATTTTCTTGACCAATTTATTTTTCTTACCCTTTGATTTTTCTTTTAGGGTATACCCTCTTTACATTTTTTTAAATTTTTTGATTTTTTGGCTTTTCAAGAATATGGAACACCTTTGCTCAAGAAAAAGGTTTGAACATATTCCATAATTCAATCAAGACAATCATGAAAAATGACACCTATTGGTATAGGAGTCTAACAGGTGGTATAGAATAATGAGTCCATGATCTTTACTGGCTCGGGAAGATGATACATGCGTTGATAACCTGCTGCGAGAAATGTAGAAATATTTTGTCCGTTGGTGTTTCTCAGTGTCATAGTTTTCTCATCAATCTGTGAGACAACCCAGCTGATCATAGTTGCACACAAGAAGGTTAGTATCTGCATGAAACCTTGTATGGTTATTACTACTTGATGTTGAGATAAACTTGTCAGTCCTCTAAATATACCCCAAAGTCCTTTGCAAAATCATATTTAATTTTTTTTCTTCTCAATGTTGATTCCTTTTCTATAAACAGTTGAGTATCTTCATATACTGGCAAGTTAACTGGCGTTTGCTCAACAACTTCCCTAGTACTCCTTTTAGTGGTTCCTTTTAAGAAAATCTCTTGGGTTCCATGGTAACAGTGATTGATGGAGAGGTTCTCAAAAACTGTTGTACCTGTGGGACAAAGAAGGACAGAGAAGAACCTCACGGTAAGAAAACATCATTCTTAAGAAAATCTACTTTCAAGGCATGTTCAAGCAGCAAATTGGGCATCTGGTGGGAAGGATTGCACAATTTTTACTGGAAGGAGGGGTTGGCTACCTTTGGGAATTGTGCACTATGTAGTCCCAGCAGTCAGGTTCGAGGCTTGAGGTCTGAAACTGTGTAATGTGCAATTCAGCCTGGGTAGTGGTCTGCGAGAGACTGTGCATTACGCAATGTCAATGTCCAGGGATGCATACTTATCCTTGGAAATGTGCAATGAATAGTTGGGCATGCCTATATTGTGAAATGTGCAATTCCATAGGCCAATCTCTTCGCTTTAGCCTTAGAATTGCATAGTTCCCAGCTGGGAAAAATGAAAACCAACCAAGGGAATGGTAGATCTGCCCAAAGGAAATGTGAAAAATGAGCAGATCTAATAGATAGTGTTGGCTTGAGTCAATATTTGACTAAGTGTGAATGAAACAAGACATATTGAGTGCAGAAACTGAATAAACAGGAAGAAAACCAAATTGGTGAGGAGAGTCATCGCAACGGATACCATCGGTGCAAAAACAAAGAAACTAATACGAGACTTGTTAAAGGCAAACAATAACTTGAAACAACACTTCTACAATCTAAATTAAGTTGAAATGATAGCATGAAAGTAAAGAAACAAGAAAAACAACACACACAATCCAAATGGAAAAAAGCGATAAACACGAAACTCACCCGGAAAACCGACGACGATCGCGTTGAAGGTTCCTTGATCTCCTCGGGAATGCTATATCTCCAAGATTGAGTCTGAAAATGAGCTCCAGGGGGTTTTTATTAAATATATTTGAGTGAATTAGGGTTTATGATGCATATCCCAAAAATCTAGGAAAAAAAAACACATGGAGAACATTTCTAAAAATAGCAAGCATGTCTCCTTCGGGAAGATAAAAATAGATCCCTATTTTTTAGGGATGATTTTTTATTTTTCAACTTTTCTTATTTACATTTTTTTCGGGAAACTTCCATGCACACTGTCGGGAAATATTACGCATTTCTGGAGAGCTAGACAACTTTTTGGTTCAGTGCACTGCACAGTTTCTGAGCTCAGTGATGGATAGCGTAGTTTTTGGGCTCAATGTCGGGTTTTCATCCATGACTATGCAGTTTCTAGGCTCAAGGAACAACTTCCGGCCATTTTTTTGGAATTCCACTCATCAAGGTCAAGCTTTCCCTCATGGATTGCGCAGTGTCTGGAGGCAAGCCCAGAACTGTTACAAGGCCAAGTCAGGAGGTTAGCTTGTCACTTAGAAATATTAGCTAAGTGTGAAAATGAGTGAACACAATCACTGATGTAAATATAAGTTTCAATCAAAGCATGAATACTTGATAGGAGTGTAAGATAAGCTCATTGGAGTAGAAGGTTAGGCTCCAATATCTAAGCAAAGATAAATTTTTGGAGGGTGGTTGTAGCCGCTACAACAGTGTCCTAGTGAGAACTGGTATGGAAAAATGCACGAGCCAATTTCTTCAGCTATTGAACCTAGAATATCTATTGTGCTATGTAACAGGAGTGACCCAAAATTTCCACATACAGAATTTTGATTATGTTGCTAAATATTATATTGATGGCCATCAATGTCTGGATTGAACTATACAACTTAGTTTAATTTTAGTTTTATATAGACAGCGGGACCTTTGTTACAAGAGGTATATATCCAAACCAAACAAAATATATATATAATTGGAACTTTTATTGACCACATACTGACTTGTTGCAACAAGATTTTTTCCACCTGTCAACAATTCCTTATGTAAATTGGACGCAAGAATAGAAATTCTTACAGTCATAATTGTTTCTTGATCATTGTTCACATTGGTAAGGCTTATAATATATCAAACTCATCTATTTATGGTCACAATGTTTATCATTATATATGGCACAGTGAAGTTACTATTCTTTTGAGCATTTTTGTACAGGTTTCCCCAAGAAGGTACATTCCACTAGTTTTTGTTGCAGTATTGTTTCTTCTAATGTATTTTTGTCATTATGTCAATTAAAATAGTTATTCCTATAAAATGAAGCACAATGTGACATCATATTCAATGTTTAACCTTGGCTCCACGTTTTGTGTGCCCAAAGTTCCAATGGAAAAGTTATTATATACAAAACTAGCACAATGAGCTGGGCTTATACTTGCATATTTTGTCAAAAATTTCTCTGTCATTTACTATGTTATTATATTCATTTGTGTCAATTATTTAGCTTTAATACAACTGCAACTATATAAATCATAATTATCGGGTTTTTGTTCTAACAAAATAGTTATTTTTAGAACATATGTTTCTTTTCCAACTCAAGCAGTGTTCATGAAAATTCTTTTTCTAGAAGTTGAATACAAAGGCAATTACAAAGAAATGTGCATTGTTTTCCGACTTAAAATTTGTTGCATATTTAGCAATATGTTTCCAAATTTTTTAATATCTTCAATTTTTTTGTTTCCATAAGATATACGATTTTATCAAATTTGTTTAAATGCAATTGTCATAGAGTGATCCTTTTTTTATCATATAAGAGCTACAATATGTTGTTGCATCATAGGCATGCAAAATAGATTGAGCATATATGTTTTCTTGCCACATTATTTTCTTGTATTCATTTGTGTTAAGTGTTTAACTCTGAATATAACTGAATATAGACACAAACAGACAAGAAATGTGGCCTTTGAGAATCAGTCACTAAAATTCTAGAAAGACTTTATAGTGTCATATAAAATATAGACTTATGGTATCAATAATTGACCTAAGATTAAAGAAAATAATTTCGATTGTGCACATAGTATAGTCTTTTCATGGCCTGTTGGACAAATCCAAGTCTAGTCTTCTTTATTTGTTTTTTATATAATTTTTTGGTATGAAACATATAATCTAAAAATTCACAGAATAATTTGTATTCCTGGTATCAGGTTTACAACAAGCCATTTTTACTTTGTGCATCACAAAATGAATAAAAACAAAAGCCTTAAACAATTTTTTTCTTTTTTGAAGACTTAAGTCATAGGTCGGATCTTGAAAGATTTTAAAAAAAAAATACAACCTTCCAACTACCTAACCTTCCGACCACCCAACTAGCAACTCAGGGTGACTACAATTTTTTTATAAATAATCAGCCCAACCTCTCGACCTCAGCATTTCCCGACTGTCAAACTACCCGACCTAATGAGTCCACCTGACTACGGTCTATTTGAGGTCACAATAGAATAAATGAATCATAAAAAAAAAACAAAAATGCTCGAATATACGACCTCCCGACTATACGATCAGCTCAATATATATATTTAAAACATAATAATAATAATAATCCCTTACAGTCTCAAGAGTAATCTTGTACTTTTCATGCTTTGAGAATCAGTTACTGAAAGTCTAGTCTTATTTATTTGTTTGTTTTGTAATTTTTTGATATGAAACATATAATTTAAAAATTCACAGAATAACTTGTATTCCTGCTATCAAGTTTACAAGAAGCCTTTTTTTTATTTTGTGCATCACAAAATGAATAAAAGTAAAAGGCTTAAACAAATTTTTTTCTTTTTTGAAAATTAAATCAAAGGTTGGATCCAGAAACATTTGGTAAAAAAAATATACAACATTTCGACTACCAAACGTTCTGGCCACCCGACTAGCAACATGGAGTGACTACGATTTTTTTTTAAATAATCGGCCCGACCTCCTGACCTCATCATTGCCTGACTATCAAACTACCCGACCTCCTGACCTCATCATTGCCTGACTATCAAACTACCCGACCTAATGAAACCACATGATTATGGTATAGTCAGCGTCGCAATAGAATAAATGAATCATAAAAAAAAAAACACCTGACTGCCCCACCTCCCGACTATATGATTGACTCAATAAATAAAAAATCTCTCAAAGTCTCTACAGTAATTTTGTACTTTTCGCACTTTGATTATCAATTACTAATTATAGTCTTATTTATTTATTTGTTTTATAATTTTTTGATATGAAACATATAATTTAAAAATTCATGTTATAATTTTCATTCTTGTTATCAAGTTTACAATATGGCTTTCTTTATTTTGTGGATCGCAAAATGTATGAAAACAAAATCCTTAAACAATTATTTTATTTTTTCAATACTTAAGTCGGAGATTGGATCCAAAAAGATTTTGTAAAAAAAAAGTAATCTCCCGACTACCCGACCTTCCGACCACCCGACTACCAACTCGGGGTGACTACGAATGCATACGGCCCAACCTGTCGAACTTATACTAAGTGGCTTTCGACACCACTTTTCTTATTCTATGATGCAACTATTACTCTTTCCTTTATCTCGTGGTGCTTCTCTGCCTTCGGGTAGGGAATTATTTGCATGGCAACGTAGGCGCTCCTGCAGCTCTTATATTACATAAGCTTGGCGCCACCTTATAGAGGGCTACCACCTCACCTACGACACACCAACTATTCCATAATGCTCACGAACGCCCTTAGCAGCTCCTTGAGACTGCTCATGGGTAGCCTGGGAATTTGGCTATTGACAGGGAATTGTGACCCTCATTTCCAAGATCCCTATGGAAAGAAGGGATGCTCGTGCACAACAAAGGCTAAAGCCTATGGAAGTGCCACAACAAGACATAATCAACCCGAAAAAAATTTGCTTGATATTTCACATATTGTTCCCCTACCAACACAATAATTTGTAAACAGATACATGAGTGTATGTGTTATAAATTTGGCTATTTTTTACATGTACATGAGTGTATGTGTTATAAATTTGTACACTAATACAAAGGATCTAAGAACCTAATTCTTCTAACTGATCTTGTTTTTCAATTGGAATAGATCATTAAGGTCCTTAACTTCATTTATTGAATTATTTGTGATATCATTAAGCATTTAGGCAACATTGTTATGGGAATCTTCTCCAGTCTGAACTTCAGACACTCTGTAATTAGTATTATTTACTATATTAACTTATTTACTTTTTCATATTATTATTTTTGTAGTTGTTGTTTATCCATATAGATTAAAACGGCAATGCAGCATAACTCATTAATTGAAAATAGTAATCATAAAATATTTATCCTTTTTGTCTACAGTAAAACCAAATCTGACCCTTTATCCACACCCTCTCTTCCAAATGCCTCTCTTTGTTTTGGATCGAGCTTCTTGTCCCTCCATTACTATTGCATCCTTGCTCTTGCAATCACTCTATAAACTATGTTTTCTTTTTATCCTTGTATTATCTCAAACAAGAATGGGACCGAATATTTTCCTCATACCATTTAATTTTAGGAACCATCCCCTTTAATTCATGGACCACTCAACCTTTAATTCCTATCATCAATTTCAGGTCTCTTCTTTGCACAATAAATTCTATCATCCATGTTATCACAAAATCAGACCTAATAGGCTACCAATCAAGTTAATCTCATGTAACTATTTCATACCAATCTTTTGGTTGAGGCTTAGCCTCCTCAACCTGAGAGGGATCTCTCAAGGGTTTATGATTTTTGATAAATATGTATAGGGATAACCCTATATGGGATAAAAGAAGATAAATGATATAAATTGGTTGTAAATCACATTAGCAAGTGTACATTGGGCTTATGGAATCATAATAGCTTCAGAAAAACCAAACAATCTACCCAGCATGGAAGTCAAGGCATATCAGAGTTCAAGTCAAGGAATACACATGTGAAACAGTAAAACACACAGTCAGTTTGTCTTTGAAGGAAGTCAGAGCATCAATGATGAATTCTGAGTAACATAAGCAAACACCACTGCAATAGGATATTAAAAATATGCTATTAGAATAAGAACATACAAGAACTCTTCATTAATCTTGAGTTAGCTAAGTAGAAAACTCTGTATTAAGCTGAAAACAATCACTTACAATAACCACAGTATTTTTGCTAAAAAATGTCCAACCCTTAGCATTTCGACTTATTCATATTTTATAGATCATTTACAACATAGGATAACCTTATCCTCATCTAGATACATCGAATTCCTACTTTGTGACACCTTGCATAACCATGTGACATAATATTTATTACAAAATGACAGATGCAAATATAGGACTCAAAATCATTAACTCTACTCATAACAACCTTATCTAAGCTAGATTGAATTATTTTCCAATTGTATTCCCATAAGGTCAAATCCAACTGGTAAACTCCAGCACTTTAAGACCTCAATGCTAATCTACTGCAAACTAGGAAATATCCCCTGTTTTCTAGGCTTAGGATTCTTTGTGTTCTTGAGACACTTTAACCACCATGAACCCATGACTTTGAAGCCATTTTCTATCAGGAATTGAAAAAACATATGTTCAAAATCATCCATAAGTGCCAGCTGTACAAAATCATTATCAAACTTCCCAAAATAGCAAAACAAACCTACGCTATGAAAACAACACAGTTTCGTAGCACAGACTTTTAAACTATTTGCCTTCAAAGTTTGATTTCCTTCCTTTGGGATTATCTGCATATTCACTTAACACACCCTCCTTAGAATTTTCAGGCCAAAATATACAGGTCTTCCCTTCAAAAATTTATGGAAAAGGGTGAAAAGCGCTGCTACAGCAGTTTCGTAGCGCATTTCACCCTTTTTGCACTATTTTCACTACAAAACTGCTGAGTGAGCAGTTTTGTTCAGATTTTCTTCAAAAATCAAACCAAAATTTCCAAAACTTCATAAATTCACTGGTTTCATCAAGACAAACAGCCATATGAAATAAAACACCATTCCATGAGGTTTATTCTTCATTACCTATTTGATTTTGCCTTTGAATTTTTCATTCTGCACCTTGGTTTTTTAGTTCATCCTGAGACAATTTCAATTGAAACTCCAAATCCTCCACTTGGCCTCTTAGCCTTATATTACGAGTGTTGAGATTGCAACAAGATGATGAGCTTAGTGGAAAGAAGTCGCCTTCACTAAGTGGGCCCGCAAGCTATTTTTGGTGCAAAGTCTATTTTTAGACATGTCGATCATGATTCTATGAGTTGCAGGATGCTATTTGTGCATGGTTGGTAAAGTTGGAAAAATAGATGGACTTCTATTTTTAGACATATTGGGCGGAATCTATTTTTAGATTGCCAGTCTAAAAATAGATATGTCGAATATTATTAGCTCTTAATAATATTTGGACTATAAATATTATCTTATTCTCTTAGAGCACTTCAGTTAAGTGCACAGATGTGGCACAGGAGCTGACAGAAGGAATTACGCTATTCCTGAGGGTTAAGTGGAGCTATTGCATGGATACTTCAGTTAGAACTCATGTGACAGAGTTTGGTGGATTTATTGAGGTAGTTGATGGAGTTGTGTTCAGTTTAACTGAGTTAAACATAGTTGAGCTAGTTGTATCTAGTCTAACTGATTGATACACTAGTGAGAGTGGTGTGAATTAATTATTAATTAATTCACTAATTATTAACTCATTAATCAACTAAAGAATACATCAATTAAATACAGTGCATGGACAGTTTCAGTGGAGACCGGTGAAGAGGTAGGTGAAATAGCAATGTGACTATCAGTTGTGACTATATTGTTGCATGATTTGCAACACACAGTGATTGGAGATGCCAATGAGGATTGCGCAGTACAGGATGGACCAATTCGAGTTCATTCAGAGCCATTCTTTAGCAGGGATTGCGCAGTATAGGTAGGCTATCAGGTGGCAAATATTGGAGCATGTGATTTTCTAGATCGGGGCTTGATTAGTGTGTAGCAATTAGATATTGTACTGAGAGCTTGTGAGGAGCTTTGTATAATTATTTTTACATGATCTCTATTACATATAATATACAGATATTTAGGGTTTTCAGCTTTAAGCTTTCCCATAAATACGGTGTTCATATGTGTGATTGTTTATGGTTTTAATGTGCGCATACAATTGTTTTTATTTCCTCAAATTAATGATCAATGGTAGATGAGATTTTGTATTGTGCATGAAGTTAAACTAGTGTGTGATAGGAGAATCTCGGTGAATAATATATCAGTCATTCAAATTTCTACAACTAGCTCTCAAGTGAGTATTGATCACTCCAATAATTTTTTCTTCTTTGATAGCTGGTACTGTCCATGTGAAAAATTGTTCTGCAGCACTTGGAATCTCAAACCTAGAAACAGTTTGGCCTTCCCATACTGCCTTCAACCTCTTGAACTCTATTTTTTTTTATGTTGTGCTTTCTGGCCCTTTTTCTCATCATTGCAATCTCTTGGTTTGCTAGCTTCAATCTCTCCTTAAGCAATTGACACTCTGCCATGTGTTCCTTTCCCTTCATTATCTTGCTGGCTGCATGCTCCACTATTGGTGATGAGAGATCAACCACCTCTTCAGGGATTCTGGTTGTTTCAACAGTTACTTGGACCTCTTTAATGCCTTCTTGGAGTTTCTTTGCATGCCTAGTTAAATTATTTCTTGCTTGGAAAATAAAGGTTGCATTTTCACCCTCAAATTCAAGTTTTTTAGCTGATTTAACTCTTTTTTGTTTGTGTTCATCCACTCCAATGAAATCAGCTTGCACAATGGGTGATTCTTCTATATCAATTGCATGAAGGATGTCATCTAAGTTTCCTTTCATAACTGGGTTGTCTTATGTGCCTGAAACAACTGTTTTTCCCTTTGATGCTATTACTTGGCTTCTTGTATTTCTCTGGATTCCCTACTTACTGGCCACTTGTTTTTGTTTTTCCTCTTTGACACTTTCTAACCTCTGTTTTACAGGTGATGGAGTTTCTGCAATAAGCACCTGTTTCTTCTCTGCTCTTTTCTCAACCTGTTTTCTTGGTTTAAACTTTACAAACCTCTTTTATTTTGCAATCACAGGCTGACTAGACTCTGCTGGTGGTGGTGAAGGAGTCTTTTTAGTATTAGGGTTTCTAGCTGGGGTTAGGGTTTCCATTTCAAACCCACTCATAAACCAAAAGGAAGACCAATCCCTGCTTATTTTCTCAAGCTCATTCAAAACCAATAAATTTATTAAACCATGGTGAAACAGAGAGGTTTCACACCCATCAAACTTGGCCTATACTTTATCAGACATTTTGGCAAGGCTCCTATGTAAGTAAATGGGCAAGTCTAATGATATCCTACCTGTGAAATGCAGCAGCAACTTGAAATGATAAGTATAAACTTTATGGTACCTGCCTTCACATGTAAAGTATCTTTGAATGTTGAACAACAACTTGGCATAGGTATCTTTGATGCATCTCCTAGGTATTGCATTATTCAGGTCCATATCTGCATATTCAAGTTTCATGAATTCCTTGCATGGTTCCATGTCAAACTTAAAACCTTTAAACCAAGTCTCCTACCCCCCTTGGTATTTCTGTCACAGAAGTAATGATCTCAGGTGTGACTGGCACATTTAACATCCAAATTTCGGTATTTGTTCCATTTAAGTGTAAGGAAAACTCTTTAGACACCTGAGTGTGGCAACCCTGTAGCTTTTCACAAAATCTGAAATAGCCTGCTTTGCTAAAAGCCTCCATCACTGTTTGATCCTCAAAAATAGCATTTACATTCTCAGGTTCATAAGAGAGAACGCTGTATAAGAGAGGTAGTGTAAAAATAAGCTGAAAGGGGGATTGGATCCCCTTTTTAACTCACTAAAAAATTCTCTTCCAGAAGTTGAGCTCAAATAAATAAGCCTAGAGGGCTTATATAGATCTCCCCAAAATAGATCTCTCAGCAAATGCTCAATGAGAGAGCTTACAGCAATACATGAACACAATCATGAAACTCTACAAATATGAATACAACATAAGATGAAATATAATACATCCATCATGTTATTAAGATATCAGCTACAAAGTACAGAAATATCTTGAGGGACAAGCCACTAAAGCTATGAGAACCAATCTCCAATGATCAAGCAATGAGATACATGAGTTGCTGCAACTGCACAAAATGCCGGAGAGCAGTGACAGTGCTGTCATATTATGGTAGCTACTGCAATAGATACATACATGAAATATGGCTGGAATATATTAAGAAATTCCCAAGAATAGAAGAATGGGCTCCAATACAAGATTTCTAGCCAATTAGGAGAGATTGTTAGAAATGCCAGAAAATGTACAATGTGACAAATAACTTGTCACTGCAACTGAATCAAAATGATATTGAGGCTATGGCAGATCTTAAATACTCATGCCCTCCTCTGATAATGTTCTCAAGCAAACAGCTGATCCCTTCCACTCAAAAACACTCCTCCTGCTAAGCACAAATGGCTCTCCCAGCAACTGCCTCTGAAAATAACGCAGTTTTTGCTCTAGACTACGCTGTGAGAGATGGTGAGTGTTTGGCCTGATGCCAAAGATCTGAAAATAAGCCTGGGAGTCCTCCTCACTGATCCTCCAATGAATAGCTGAGCCCTCCATTGGAAAACAAGCCAAAGAATGACTCTATGAGTTCCTATGTTGCTGCTCCTAGCAACACAACGTTAATCTGCTGTAGAAATAATGTTTTAGCTGCAAAGATAAGCTTTTCCAATTGCCGGAATGAGGAAATGAAGTCCAAACCCTCTCCTTCCTTGAGGATGAGGTAGGGATTCCCGACCGGGAACACCCTTGGGTTCAAGAACCCTACAACCCTGCTAAACAACCCAGGGATGCAAGTCTTTGTAGACCCAACAAAAATAATAAGCTAATGCATAATGAAAATGGGTTGCCATCTCCTCCTTATAAAGAAAATGAACTCATCTCACCATGGGTCCCATTCACACTTGCTTCTAGCTCAAGCAAGTGAAGCCTCCACTAAAACTGCGTTGTCCAAGTAGGTGCAATGTATCTAGACAGTTTTACTTGACTTGGTCAAAATGACTAGATGAAGCTTGATCCAATCCTATTCACACCATGTGGTGCTCAATCCAACTACTTTATTATTCCTCCTTTCACACAAGGAGTGTTATTTCTTCATCAAAAGTGGTTAAGGTATCTCTTTACCCATTTTATTCAACAAAATAAAAATATGCTAACTATAATGTTCCTTTTAGCTTGAGGCTAAAAATTTGGAACATTACAGTCCTCCCCTCCCACATGTTGCTTGTCCTCAAGCAACTGCATAGAGAGAGAAAAATTTCTCCCCCTTCTTCTCTTGTGGCCTCCTCATCAAAAATCTCCACCACTGCTCAAGACATCCGGCAACAAATCTATCCTCCAATGCTTCCTCCCAACTATGTAAACCGGAATGATGCACATCATGGAAAGATAGAAGGTGTAGGTGGAAACCTCCTTGCTGTGCTATGGCCTCCTCAAGGTAGGAGTGATGACATGCATGGGAAAAATATATCCCCAATGATGATCCTCTCATCCATGCTATCATCCAAATGAAATGAGCCATCCTAAGTAGCTCAACAAAGTAGTTCTCAACCCTGGATCTATGCAACAGGTTGGGGCTAAATGGAGAGTTTGGATTTTCCCATCCAAGTAGTTTCTCCCTCCATTTATGATAAGTATGAGGAGGTTGCTGATATTGGGCTGAAATTTCATGGCCTCTACAATTGGCCCAAGCCTCCCCACAAAATAAATCAACCATGAAGTGCCTCCTCCAATAACGCATTCTCTCCCAATAGCTCTTCCTATATAGAGAGAAAATTAGTGACATGGCAATCATGGTGTGCCCGTGGTTTCTCCTAAAACATACAACATGTGAAGAAGGGAGAATCATAATCCCAATGGGCATCCCCAACTCCAATCCCACTCTCCAATCAAAGCCTCCCATGAGTATACAAACATCAGCAAAATATGGAAGCAAAATAAAATGAAAACAAGCTGCCACCTGGCAACCAGAGAGTGAATCATAGTTCCACATGAGGAACCAGCGCAGTGCACCCTTGGCCTGCATCAAAACAGAAATTAACAGGTGCTTTTCCAGCCACTTGTTTGCTGCCACAAACATCTCGTAAGGTGAAAATATGAGAGTATAAATTGGTGCCAATGATGCACACCGAGAAATATGTGGCTTCCCCCAGCAACCATCATAGAAATAGCCACTCCCATTGCTGCAATTGGCTCCACGTACATCATGATACAATATGCAAGAAGGAATAATCCTCCTTGGTACAATATGCTACTCATAAAAAGACAAGAAGTACAAAACATAAAGTGGAATTGTACATTCTCCATCATGCACTAGAAGACTTGAGCTGAAATGGCTCAATTGAGAATGCTCCTTTACTATCCATGAGTAGGAAGGTGGTTGTGACATCCTCTCCATCATCATTTGGGCTCTGCATCTCTCCATATCCTGAAATATGTCTTGTTGAATGGCCTCCCAAATGAACTCCTCTGCCAAGGCAATATATACATCAAAGTGCATGGAAAAGAAGTCCTCCTGTGCTGCATGCAACAACTTCTCCTTGAGACTAGAATCTCTAGTCAAGAAGACTCTGTCATGGGAATAGATGACCATATCATCCATCATATACTCATCATCTCTAGCCGGGTCATCTAGAATCATGCATGCATCAAGATCCTTAGAGTACTCAACTAAGAGCTGAGATCTCTAGTAAGGATCAATCCTCCTAAGAGACAACATTGGTGATTTGGCATGTGTAGCTCTCCTCGTGCTGTTGTGTGCTACTTTGACATCCCCCATGCCAATTTTTTCCTCCAAACTATTCACCTCTCCAAAATCCAAGAGCGGTGAATCCAAAGACAAAATGTCTCTCATCAACGATATATCAGGTGGCCTCCCTGGTGGAATGCCTCTATGTAATGAGACATCTATGTCAGGAGTGGGCTGCACATATGGTTGGGAAATCTTGCCCTTGCTCTCACAGCGCAATACAGTCTACCTCGTCTTTGCACTAGTTCTCTGAAATAGAGAAGGGTGTGTGCCTCTCATCACATGATGTTACTCTTCCTCCCTTCCTCCTTCTTCCAGATGCAGTGCTGCACAATCATGCTGCTCATTGATTGTACTTGGACCTCCATGTATGAGATCCTGGGGACTTTCTTGCAAAGCTGCAAGAATCCCACTATTTGGAGCAAGAGCTCCTCCTTCCTCTGCATGAGGTACTAGATCGACTCTAGAAATGACAGTGTTGTTGCCCTCAGCTTCCTCAACATGAGTGGGCAACCCTCCAATGGTTGGATCCTCTTTTGGAAAAGGGATCTCCTTGCCTCTTGGTGCCAAAAATGAAGATCTTGCCTCTACTAAGGCATCATGCAAGACATCAGCCTCCTTCATAGCTTTCTGTAGTGATTCTAAGTCTATGGTTTTATTTATTACGTGCAAGGGTTTTGTTTGTCTGAATGTGTTTCTTTCCTTTACATGCATTTCAGAATTCCTCCTATCAAATCTCTTCATCAAAGTTATAATGAAAATTTCATATGAAGAGTTATTTTCATTTTTCAAAGTAAAAGACTCAAACAACCACCATGCATAGACTTTACCTCCCAAGTGCAGCATTGCTACTCTGATGGCTTCATATTCAGGAATATGATGCTGCTGCAAAAAGGTGTCTAGATCTTCAATCCAAGCCTTGGCTGAAAAAGTAGGGGAACCATCAAAGACAAATAGAAGAAATATACCCTCATCATGCTGCTTGCTCCTCCTCACCATGATCTTGAAAAACTCTGGAAAAGTAATATGATCTCTAAAATTCTGGGTTTGAGATTCATACTCATGCAAGAAACCTCTAAGAGTTCCTTTCTTCGGCATTTCTTCTTCTTCTTCTCTTCTCATGGCAAAGCTAGCCATGTGACCGCGCTGTGTATTATAGGGCGTAGATGCATGCTCACATCCCCTAAAATAAAATATAGATTTTGACTCAATTTCAAACCCTTTTAGAGATCCTGTACAAATCTCCCTCCTTATCTTCTCAAATTCTTCATGAATGCTTAGTAAGGATCTTGGAAGAAGCTTGGTAAGGTTATCTTCCCTTTTCTCTCCATATAATGGAGTCTTCATCTTCTCTCTTTCTGATATGATGGCTGAGATCCACTAGCCTGTAATATTCCCTCTTAAGGAATATCAAAGTTCTATTCCAGAGATTGACTATAGGGGCATTTACAGGATATGTCACCTTTGAAAAAAAGATGAGATCCAGAGGCTCAATGGCCACCTGCAGACTCTGTCTATAGAGTTTGAAATATTACTCCTTTAGGGAGTCAATACTTTGGCTTGAAGCCACAGGCTGAGCCAAAGATCATGCTTTGATACCACTGTAATGTTCCTTTTCCAGGAATTTCTGCAAAAGGGTCCTCAAGGACTCTATATAAGAGAGGCAGTGTAAAAATAAGCTGAAAGGGGGATTGGATCCCCTTGTTAACTCACTAAACACTTCTCTTCCATAATTTTAGCTCAAAGAAATAAGCCTAGAGGGCTTATACAGATCTCCCCAAAATAGATCTCTCAGCAAATGCTCAATGAGAGAGCTTACAGCAATACATGAACACAATCATGAAACTCTACAAATCTGAATAAAACATAAGATGAAATATAATACAGCCATCATGTTAATAAGATATCAGTTACAAAGTACATAAATATATTGAGGGACAAGCCACTCAAGCTATGAGAACCAATCTCCAATGATCAAGCAATGAGATACATGAGTTGTTGCAACTGCACAAAATGTCGGAGAGAAGTGACAGTGCTATCTATATCATGGTATTTTCTGCAATAGATACATATACATGAAATATGGCTGGAATATATTAAGAAATTCCCAAGAATAGAAGAATGGGCTCCAATACAATATTTCTAGCCAATCTAGGAGAGATTGCTAGAAATGCTGGAAAATGTACAATGTGACAAATAACTTGTCACTGCAACTGAATCAAAATGAGATTGAGGCTATGGAAGATCTGAAATAATCTTTCCCTCCTCTGATAATGTTCTCAAGCAAAGGGTTGATCCCTTCCACTCAAAAACACTCCTCTTGCTAAGCACAAATGGCTCTCCCAGCAACTGCCTCTGAAAGTAACGCAGTTTCTGCTCTAGACTGCGCTGTGAGAGATGGTGAGTGTTTGGCCTGATGCCAAAGATCTGAAAATAAGCCCGGGAGTCCTCCTCATTGATCCTCCAATGAACAACTGAGCCCTCCACTAGAAAACAAGCCAAAGAATGACTCTATGAGTTCCTCTGTTGCTACTCCCAGCAACACAACGTTAATATGCTGTAGAAATAATTTTGTAGTTGCAAATATAAGCTTGGCCAATCACCGGAATGAGGAAATGAAGTCCAAACCCTCTCCTTCCTTGAGGATGAGTTAGGGATTCCTGACCGGGAACACCCTTGGGTTCAAGAACCCTACAACCCTGCTAAACAGCCCGGGGATGCAAGTCTTTGCAGACCCAACGAAAATAATAAGCTAATGCATAATGAAATGGGCTGCCATCTCCTCCTTATAAAGCAAATGAACTCATCTCACCGTGGGTTCCATTCACACTTGCTTCTAGCTCAAGCAAGTGAAGCCTCCACTAAAACTGCATTGTCTAACTAGGTGCAATGTATCTAGACAGTTTTAGTTGACTTGGTCAAAATGACTAGATCAAGCTTGATCCAATCATGTTCACACCATGTGGTGCTCAATCCAGCTGCTTTATTATTCCTCCTTTCACACAAGGAGTGTTATTTCTTCATCAAAAAGGGTTAAGGTGTCTCCTTACCCATTTTATTCAAAAAAATAAAAATATGCTAACTATAATGTTCCTTTTAGCTTGAGGCTAAAAATTTGGAACATTACAGTCCTCCCCTCCCACATGTTGCTTGTACTCAAGCAACTGCATAGAGAGAAAAAAATTTCTCCCCCTTCTTCTCTTGTGGCCTCCTCATCAACAATATCCACCACTGCTCAAGACATCCGGCAACAAATCTATCCTCCAATGCTTCCTCCCAAGTATGAAAACCGAAATGATGCACATCATGGAAAGATAGAAGGTGTAGGTGGAAACCCCCTTGCTGTGCTATGGCCTCCTCAAGGTAGGATTGATGACATGCATGGGAAAACTATATCCCCAATGATGATCCTCTCATCCATGCTATCATCCAAATGAAATGAGCCATCCTAAGTAGCTCAACAAAGTAGTTCTCAACCCCGGATCTATGCAACAGGTTGGGGATGAATGGAGAGTTTGGATTTTCCCATCCAAGTAGTTTCTCCCTCCATTTATGATAAGTATGAGGAGGTTGCTGATATTGGGCTGAAATTTCATGGCCTCTACAATTGGCCCAAGCCTCCCCACAAAATAAATCAACCATGAAGTGTCTCCTCCAATAACGCATTCTCTCCCAATAGCTCTTCCTATATAGAGAGAAAAGTAGTGACATGGCAATCATGGTGTGCCCATGGTATCTCCTGAAACATACAAATGTAAAGAAGGGAGAATCATAATCCCAATGGGCATCTCCAACTCCAAGCCCACTCTCCAATCAAAGTCTCCCATGAGTATACAAACATCAGCAACATATGGAAGCAAAATACAAAGAAAACAAGCTGCCACATGAAAATCGGAGAGTGAATCATAGTTCCACATGAGGAACCCAGGTAGTGCAGCCTTGGCCTGCATCAAAACAAAAATTAACAAGTGCTTTTCTAGCCACTTGTTTGCTGCCACAAACATCTCGTAAGGTGAAAATATGAGAGTATAAATTGGTGCCAATGATGCACACCGAGAAATATGTGGCTTCCCCCAGCAACCATCATAGAAATAGCCACTTTCGTTGCTGCAATTGGCTCCACGTACATCATGATACAATATTCAAGAAGGAATAATCCTCCTTGGTACAATATGTTTCTCATAAAAAGAAAATAAGTACAAAACATAAGGTGGAATTGTACATTCTCCATCATGCACTAGAAGACTTGAGTTGAAATGGCTCAACTGAGAATGCTCCCTTACTCTCCATGAGTAGGAAGGTGGTTGTGACATCCTCTCCATCATCATATGGGCTCTGCATCTCTCCATATGCTGAAATATGTCTTGCTGAATGCCCTCCCAAATGAACTCCTCTGCCAAGGCAAGATATACATCAAAGTGCATGGAAAAGAAGTCCTCCTGTGCTGCATGCAACAACCTCTCCTTGAGATTAGAATCTCTAGTCAAGAAGACTCTGTCATGGGAATAGATGACCATATCATCCATCATATACTCATCATCTCTACCCGGGTCATCTAGAATCATGCATGCATCAAGATCCTTAGAGTACTCAACTAAGAGCTGAGATCTCCGGTAAGGATCAATCCTCCTAAGAGATAGTGTTGGTGATCTGGAATGTGTAGCTCTCCTCATGCTGATGTCTGCTACTTTGACATCCCCCATGCCAAAGTTTTCCTCAAAAATACTCACCTCTCCAAAATCCAAGAGCGGTGAATCTAAAGACAAAATGTCTCTCATCAACGATAGATCAGGTGGCCTCCCTGGTGGAATGCCTCTATGCAATGAGACATCTATGTTAGAAGTGGACTGCACATATGGTTGGGCAATCTTTCCCTTGCTCTCACAGCGCAATACAGTCTGCCTCCTCTTTGCACTAGTTCTCTGAAATAGAGAATGGTGTGTGCCTCTCATCACATGATGCTGCTCTTCCTCCCTCCTCCTTCTTCCAGCTACAATGCTCCACAATCATGCTGCTCAATGATTGTGCTTGGACCTCCATGTATGAGATCCTGGGGACTTCCTTGCAAAGCAGCAAGAATCCCTCTAGTTGGAGCAAGAGCTCTTCCTTCCTCTGCATGAGGTACTAGATCAACTCTAGAAATGACAGTGTTGTTGTCGTCAGCTTCCTCAACATGAGTGGGCAACCCTCCAATGGTTGGATCCTCTTTTGGAAAAGGGATCTCCTTGACTCTTTGTTCCAAAAATGAAGATTTTTCCTCTACTAAAGCATCATGCAAGACATCAGCCTCCTTCATAGCTTTCTGCAGTGATTCTAAGTCTATGGTTTTCTTTATTACATGCAAGGGTTTTGTTTGTCTGAATGTGTTTGTTTCCTTTACATGCATTTCAGAATTCCTCCTATCAAATCTCTTCATCAAAGTTCTAATGAACATTGCATATGAAGAGGTATTTGCATTTTTCATAGTAAAAGACTCAAATAACCACCATGCATAGACTTTACCTCCAAAGTGCAGCGCTGCTACTCTGATGGCTTCATCTTCAGGAATCTGATGCTGCTGCAAAAAGGTGTCTAGCTCTTCAATCCAAGCCTTGGTTGAACAAGTAGGGGAACCATCAAAGACAGATAGAAGAAATCTACCCTCATCATGTTGCTTGCTCCTCCTCACCATGATCTTTCAAAACTCCAGAAAATTAATATGATCTCTAAACTTCTGGGTTTGAGATTCATACTCATGCAAGAAACCTCTAAAAGTTCCTTTCTTCGGAATTTCTTCTTCTTCTTCTCTTCTCATGGAAAATCTGGACATGTGACTGCGCTATGTATTAGAGGGTGTAGCTGCATGCTCACATCCCCTACAAGAAAATCTAGAGTTTGACTCAATTTCAAACCCTTTTGGAGATCCTGTACAAATCTCCCTCCTTATCTTCTCAAATTCTTCATGAATGCTCAGTAAGGATCTTGGAAGAAGCTTGGTAAGGTTATCTTCCCTTTTCTCTCCATATAATGGAGTCTTCATCTTCTCTCTCTCTGATATGATGGCTGAGATCCACTAGCCTGTAAGGTTCCCTCTTCAGGAATATCAAAGTTCTATTCCAGAGATTGACTATAGGGGCATTTATTGGATATGTCACCTTTGAAAAAAAGATGAGATCCAGAGGCTACCTGGCCATCTGTAGTCTCTGTCTATAGAGTTTGAAATATTTCTCCTTCAGGGAGTCAATACTTTGGCTTGAAGCCACAGGCTGAGCCAAAGATCATGCTCTAATACCACTGTAATGTTCCTTTTCCAGGAATTTCTGCAAAAAGGTCCTCAAGGACGTTGTATAAGAGAGGCAGTGTAAAAATAAGCTGAAAGGGGTCTTGGATCCCCTTTTTAACTCACTAAAAACTTCTCTTCCAAAATTTTAGTTCAAATAAATAAGCCTAGAGGGCTTATACAGATCTCCCCAAAATAGATCTCTCAGCAAATGCTCAATGAGAGAGCTTACAGCAATACATGAACACAATCATGAAACTCTACAAATCTGAATACAACATAAGATGAAATATAATAAAACCATCATTTTATTAAGATATCAGCTACAAAGTACAAAAATATCTTGAGGGACAAGCCACTCAAGCTATGAGAACCAATCTCCAATGATTAAGCAATGAGATACATGAGTTGCTGCAACTGCACAAAATGCCGGAGAGAAGTGACAGCGCTATCTATATTATGGTAGCTGCTGTAATAGATACATATACATGAAATATGGCTGGAACATATTAAGAAATGCCCAAGAATAGAAGAATGGGCTCCAATACAAGATTTCTAGCCAATCTAGGAGAGATTGCTAGAAATGCCAGAAAATGTACAATGTGACAAATAACTTGTCACTACAACTGAATCAAAATGATATTGAGGCTATGGCAGATCTAAAATACTCATGCCCTCCTCTAATAATGTTCTCAAGCAAAGGGTTGATCCCTTCCACTCAAAAACACTCCTCCTGCTAAGCACAAATGGCTCTCCCAGCAACTGCCTCTGAAAATAACACAGTTTCTGCTCTAGAATGCGTTGTGAGAGATGGTCAGTGTTTGCCCAGATTCCAAATATCTGAAAATAAGCCCGGGAGTCCTCCTCACTGATACTCCAATGAATAGCTGAGACCTCCACTGGAAAACAAGCCAAAGAGTGACTCTATGAGTTCCTCTGTTGCTGCTCCCAGCAACACAACGTTAATCTGCTGCAGAAATAACGCTGTAGCTGCAAAGATAAGCTTGGCCAATTGCCAGAATGAGGAAATGAATTCCAAACCCTCTCCTTCCTTGAGGATGAGGTAGGGATTCCCGACCAGGAACACCCTTGGGTTTAAGAACACTACAACCCTGTTAAACATCCCGGGGATGCAAGTCTTTGCAGACCCAACGAAAATAATAAGCTAATGCATAATGAAAATGGGCTTCCATCTCCTCCTTATAAAGCAAATGAACTCATCTCACCATGGGTCCCATTCACACTTGCTTCTAGCTCAAGCAAGTGAAGCCTCCACTAAAATTGCGTTGTCCGAGTAGGTGCAATGTATCTAGACAGTTTTAGTTGACTTGGTCAAAATGACTAGATCAAGCTTGATCCAATCCTGTTCACACCATGTGGTGCTCAATCCAGCTGCTTTATTATTCCTCCTTTCACACAAGGAGTGTTATTTCTTCATCAAAAGGGGTTAAGCTGTCTCCTTACCCATTTTATTCAACAAAATAAAAATATGATAACTATAATGTTCCTTTTAGCTTGAGGTTAAAAATTGGGAACATTACAGTCCTCCCCTCCCACATGTTGCTTGTCCTCAAGCAACTGCATAGAGAGAACAAAGTTTCTCCCCCTTCTTCTCTTGTGGCCTCCCCATCAACAATCTCCACCACTGCTCACGATATCCGACAAAAACTCTGTCCTCCAATGCTTCCTCCCAAGTATGCAAACTGGAATGATGCACATCATGGAAAGATAGAAGGTGTAGGTGGAAACCTCCTTTCTGTGCTATGGCCTCCTCAAGGTAGGAGTGATGACATGCATGGGAAAAATATATCCCCAATGATGATCCTCTCATCCATGCTATCATCCAAATGAAATGAGCCATCCTAAGTAGCTCAACAAAGTAGTTCTCAACCCCGGATCTATGAAACAGGTTGGGGCTGAATGGAGAGTTTGGATTTTCCCATCCAAGTAGTTTCTCCCTCCATTTATGATAAGTATGAGGAGGTTTCTGATATTGGGCTGAAATGTCATGGCCTCTACAATTGGCCCAAGCCTCCCCACAAAATAAATCAACCATGAAGTGCCTCCTCCAATAATGCATTCTCTCCCAATAGCTCTCTCTATATAGAGAGAAAAGTAGTGACATGGAAATCATGGTGTGCCCATGGTATCTCCTGAAACATACAACATGTAAAGAAGGGAGAATCATAATCCCAATGGGCATCTCTAACTCCAAGCCCACTCTCCAATCAAATCCTCCCATGAGTATACAAACATCAGCAACATTGGAAGCAAAATACAATGAAAACAAGCTGCCACATGGCAACCAGAAAGTGAATCATAGTTCCACATGAGGAACCGACGTAGTGCACCCTTGGCCTGCATCAAAACAGAAATTAACAGGTGCTTTTCCAGCCACTTGTTTGCTGCCACAAACATCTCGTAAGGTGAAAATATGAGAGTATAAATTGGTGCCAATGATGCACACCGAGAAATATGTGGCTTCCCCCAGCAACCATCATAGAAATATCCACTCCCATTGCTGCAATTGGCTCCAAGTACATCATGATACAATATGCAAGAAGGAATAATCCTCCCTGGTACAATATGTTGCTCATAAAAAGACAAGAAGTACAAAACATAAGGTGGAATTGTACATTCTCCATCATGCACTAGAAGACTTGAGCTGAAATGTCTCAATTGAGAATGCTCCCTTACTCTCCATGAGTAGGAAGGTGGTTGTGACATCCTCTCCATCATCATATGGGCTCTGCATCTCTCCATATGCTGAAATATTTCCTGTTGAATGCCCTCCCAAATGAACTCCTCTGCCAAGGCAAGATATACATCAAAGTGCATGGAAAATAAGTCCTCCTGTGCTGCATGCAACAACTTCTCCTTGAGACTATAATCTCTAGTCAAGAAGACTCTGTCATGGGAATAGATGACCATATCATCCATCATATTCTCATCATCTCTACCCGGGTCATCTAGAATCATGCATGCATCAAGATCCTTAGAGTACTCAACTAAGAGCTGAGATCTCCGGTAAGGATCAATCCTCCTAAGAGACAGCGTTGCTGATCTAGCATGTGTAGCTCTCCTCATGTTGTTGTCTGCTACTTTGACATCCCCCATTCCAAATTTTTCCTCCAAACTATTTACCTCTCCAAAATCCAAGAGCGGTGAATCCAAAGACAACATGTCTCTCATCAACGATAGATCAGGTGGCCTCCCTGGTGGAATGCCTCTATGCAATGAGACATCTATGTTAGGAGTGGACTGCACATATGTTTGGGCAATCTTGCCCTCGCTCTCACAGCGCAATACAGTCTGCCTCCTCTTTGCACTGGTTCTCTGAAATAGAGAAGGGTGTGTGCCTCTCATCACATGATGCTGCTCTTCCTCCCTCCTCCTTCTTCCAGCTACGGTGCTACACAAACATGCTGCTCATTGATTGTGCTTGGACCTCCATGTATGAGATCCTTGGGAATTCCTTGCAAAGTAGCAAGAATCCCTCTAGTTGGAGTAACAGCTCCTCCTTCCTCTGCATGAGTTACTAGATCAACTCTAGAAATGATAGTGTTGTTGCCTTCAGCTTCCTCAACATGAGTGGGCAACCCTCCAATGGTTGGATCCTCTTTTGGAAAAGGGATCTCCTTGCCTCTTTGTGCCAAAAATGAAGATCTTGCCTCTACTAAAGCATCATGCAAGACATCAGCATCCTTCATAGCTTTCTGCAGTGATTCTAAGTCTATGTTTTTCTTTATTACATGCAAGGGTTTTGTTTGTCTGAATGTGTTTGTTTCCTTTACATGCATTTCAGAATTCCTCCTATCAAATCTCTTCATCAAAGTTCTAATGAACATTGCATATGAAGAGTTATTTTCATTTTTCAAAGTAAAAGACTCAAATAACCACCATGCATAGACTTTACCTCCCAAGTGCAGCACTGCTACTCTGATGGCTTCATCTTCAGGAATTTGATGCTGCTAAAAAAGGGGGCTAGCTCTTCAATCCAAGCCTTGGCTGAACAAGTAGGGGAACCATAAAAGACAAATAGAAGAAATCTACCCTCATCATGCTGCTTGCTCCTCCTCACCGTGATCTTGCAAAACTCTGGAAAAGTAATATGATCTCTAAACTTCTGGGTTTGAGATTCATACTCATGCAAGAAACCTCTAAGAGTTCCTTTCTTTGGCATTTCTTCTTCTTCTTCTCTTCTCATGGAAAAGTTGGCCATGTGACTGTGCTGTGTATTATAGGGTGTAGCTGCATGCTCACACCCCCTACAATAAAATCTAGAGTTTGACTCAATTTCAAACCCTTTTAGAGATCCTGTACAAATCTCCCTCCTTATCTTCTCAAATTCTTCATGAATGCTCAGTAAGGATCTTGGAAGAAGCTTGGTAAGCTTATCTTCCCTTTTCTCTCCATATAATGGAGTCTTCATATTCTCTCTCTCTGATATGATGGCCAAGATCCACTAGCCTGTAATATTCCCTGTTCAGGAATATCAAAGTTCTATTCCAGAGATTGACTACAGGGGCATTTACTGGATATGTCACCTTTGAAAAAAATATGAGATCCAGACGCTACCTGGCCATCTGTAGAATCTGTCTATAGAGTTTGAAATATTCCTCCTTCGGGGAGTCAATACTTTGGCTTGAGGCCACAGGCTGAGCCAAAGATCATGCTCTGATACCACTGTAATGTTCCTTTTCTAGGAATTTCTGCAAAAGGGTCCTCAAGGACGCTGTATAAAAGAGGCAGTGTAAAAATAAGCTGAAAGGGGGCTTGGATCCCCTTTTTAACTCACTAAAAAATTCTCTTCCAGAAGTTTAGCTAAAAGAAATAAGCCTAGAGGGCTTATACAGATCTCCCCAAAATAGATCTCTCAGCAAATGCTCAATGAGAGAGCTTACAGCAATACATGAACACAATCATGAAACTCTACAAATCTGAATACAACATAAGATGAATATAATACAGCCATCGTGTTATTAATATATCAGCTACAAGGTACAGAAATGTATTGAGGGACAAGCCACTCAAGCTATGAGAACCAATCTCCAATGATCAAGCAATGAGATACATGAGTTGCTGCAACTGCACAAAATGCCGAAGAGAAGTGACAGCGCTGTCTATATTATGGTATCTGCTGCAATAGATACATATACATGAAATATGGCTGGAATATATTAAGAAATTCCCAAGAATAGAAGAATGGGCTCCAATACAAGATTTCTAGCCAATCTAGGAGAGATTGCTAGAAATGCCGGAAAATGTACAATGTGACAAATAAATTGTCACTGCAACTGAATAAAAATGATATTGAGGCTATGGAAGATCTGAAATACTCATGCCCTCCTATGATAAGGTTCTCAAGCAAAGGGCTGATCCCTTCCACTCAAAAACACTCCTCCTGCTAAGCACAAATGGCTCTCCCAGCAACTGCCTCTGAAAATAACGCAGTTTCCTCTCTAGACTGTGCTGTGAGAGATGGTGAGTGTTTGGCCTGATGCAAAAGATCTGAAAATAAGCCCAAGAGTCCTCCTCATTGATCCTCCAATGAATAGCTGAGCCCTCCACTGGAAAACAAGCCAAATAATGACTCTATGAGTTCCTCTGTTGCTGCTCCCAGCAACACAATGTTAATCTGCTGCAGAAATAATGTTGTAGCTGCAAATATAAGCTTGGCCAATTTCTGGAATGAGGAAATGAAGTCCAAACCCTCTCCTTCCTTGAGGATGAGTTAGGTATTCCCGACCGGGAACACCCTTGGGTTCAAGAACCCTACAACCCTACTAAACAGCCCGGGGATGCAAGTCTTTGCAGACCCAACGAAAATAATAAGCTAATGCATAATGAAAATGGGTTGCCATCTCCTCCTTATAAAGCAAATGAACTCATCTCACCGTGGGTCCCATTAACACTTGCTTCTAGCTCAAGCAAGTGAAGCCTTCACTAAAACTGCGTTTTCCAAGTAGGTGCAATGTATCTAGACAGTTTTACTTGACTTGGTCAAAATGACTAGATCAAGCTTGATCCAATCCTGTTCACACCATGTGGTGCTCAATCCAGCTGCTTTATTATTCCTCCTTTCACACAAGGAGTGTTATTTCTTCATCAAAAGGGGTTAAGGTGTCTCCTTACCCATTTTATTCAACAAAATAAAAATATGCTAACTATAATGTTCCTTTTAGCTTGAGGCTAAAAATTGGGAACATTACAGTCCCCCTCTATGGACCTTCTTCTCCTCTGCCATGCTTCCTTTTTTTAAAAACCTGTTAGCTTCTCTGGAATCAGTAAAACAACCTCGCTTGATTAAGAATGAACAGCCTCGCTTAATAACATAGAACAGCCTCGCTTGAGAAAAAGGAACAACCTCGCTTGATTATAGTGAAGATAGCCCTGGTATAGAACAACCACAGGCTTAAATTTACTGCTTCAGAGCTTAAATAGTTGTGTGGAGGCAAATGAAAACTGGAATGACTGAATTAGGCAAGATTTTTGAATTTGAAATCTCATCTTACAACTGAATGATGCTCCTATCATGATAATGATGGCTGTGAGATGAATAAGTACTTTTAATCTGACCTCTAACTGACTCACCATACCCTTGTCCTATCATTTATTCACGGATTTCTGACAAATTCTGGCTTACTTGACATGACAGTTAAGAAATCGCGCTTTCGTAGCGCACACAGTGTATTTTTCATAATTTGCGCTACGAAAGTAGCAACGCTTTCGTAGCGCAAAACCTCTTTTTTGAACTAACGACACTACGAAACGGAGGATTCTTGGCTAATTGTAGAAATTTAGCTCGAAACTTAATGGAATGACCTCTAAATGAAAAATGTAAATATTTGATCATGGAATGGACCTCTAAGGACTTTATTTGAAATCAAATGATGATCTTTAAACCTATGAAAACTATGACCTACTCTTAACCAAAACTTAATATGACTTTCAGACCTATTTGAGACCATGATCAAAAACAGAGTTGACATACAATGTTTTTGAGAATTTTATTTTTTTTTATTTTCTTTTTTATTTTCTTTTTTTCTTTTTTTTTCTTTTTCTTTTTTTTTCTTTTTTTTGTGATAATAATTCCTACCAGGAATTCTCCATCCCTAGCTCTAGAATCCATGTGCTCAGACTCAGTCGCTTTTTTTTGTGTTTTTCCAAATATTACAACATATGTACATTATTTTTACAATGTAGCTCTTACGAGAACCTTGGCTGGGACTGTCACATGGACAATAAAATTCTTGAAAGCTAATAATCAGCAAAAACTCTTTTCTATTGTCTATTCTTGTTCGTTGATCTAATGTAAAGTGGAGAAAATGTCAAACTGCTCCAACTATTTATTTATTTGTTATAAGAAATAAATGTTCTATCAATATAATTATTGTAAATATCATTACACAACCAAACAAAGTAGTCCAATGTTTTTGCCTATTTAAATAAAAAAAACAAAGACACAAATGTCATTTTGCAAAAATCTAAGTAATTTTTGCAAAAAAAAACTTGTTATCCCATCCCATGTAAATAAATACCAATAAAAATAGGTTGAACTTGAAAAAAAAAATGAAATTATCACAAGATGTTTTCTTGAATTAATAATAATCTATAAAATTACACTTAGAAATTAAAATTCAATATTTTGAAATTAGAAATTAAAATTGAAAAGTTTAGAATTAGCTTCAAAATATTTGATCTTATTTTATCTTTGTTTTTAGGGATTAGTTAGGCCTAAATTTTCCTTTAATATATGAGCTTGAGTTATAATTTCATCTTCTTCTTCATACATAAAATT
Organism: Pinus albicaulis; assembly: GCA_034641835.2. Taxonomy (NCBI): domain Eukaryota; kingdom Viridiplantae; phylum Streptophyta; class Pinopsida; order Pinales; family Pinaceae; genus Pinus; species Pinus albicaulis. Next base: position 1,609,267,108 of record CM076578.1, on the reverse strand, counting down.
TTAACTAAATAAACTAAAAACTTCTTGCACACAATTCATATATACAAATAAGCAGTGACATACCACAACATGACTCTTGTTTTATAAGGTTTTGATATTAAAACCTAAAACTATGTTAAATTTAGTAATAGGTTTTTTTTTTTTTTCACAAATCAATATAATTTCATATTTAATTTTATGCCAAAGCTTATAAAAATTTGGTTGAAATAATCACATGTAATAAATTTATTTATACATTTCACTCGGCATCATTATACAAGTAAACTGGCTAACATTCTTCATAAACATTTCACTCGGCATCATTATACAAGTAAACTAGCTAACATTCTTCATAAACATTTCAACTGATATGTGACTAACAACAAGTCCTAAGTTACATGTGTATCCTGGTTGGACAATTTATTAGTTTTTATGAGTTTAGAGTCCTCGGATAGTGTATCTCGTTATTTAATAATTAAAAGTCCCTTTCCCTAGCCTTTCAACAAAGAAATTTTACTCCCTGTTATTTCCCTTAGGAAACCAACCAAAATTAAAAATAAATTCATCAATCTAATTGATTAGTATATGGACTTCTCCTATTTCATATTGCAAAGTATCATCTATTTATGAAATTTTAATTGTAATCCATGAAATTCAACTATTAAATTTTAATTTTTCATTGTAGTTACACGTTTAATTTTTCATTGTATTACACGTTTATGAAATTTCAAGTTTTCTTCAGGCCGCGTGCATAATAACATTTGTGGGATTAATTGTTCCACAATACTCAAATTATTACATTTTCCAACTGTTAACTACTTTTGAAATAATGAATCATCAACTCAAGAACCTTTGTTCAATGATCCTTACACTTCCCTCAGCACATTTCTAAAATAAATTTGTAATAATTTGTTTGATTATGTGTATATTTTTATAGATTCCCGAAGAACTATGGATTGTGTTCAAAAACTAATTGCATTTGAATTATATCTGTGTTCATAGATACTTCATATTTGTGCTCTTACCAAGGAATATATTAATTTATGTTAAACATTTTTCCATTTTAACTTTCCAAATATTAAGGCTTTCATATCCAATTATTTGCTTTTCGACATATGTTTGCATTTTTTTTCAAGGAATTGCTAATAAGATGTAATAATTATTTTTACTCTTTTCACTTTGAATCACTAAATGTAGTCATATGTTATTCTCCACAAAATTCAACATTTATTTTTCTTACGTCATAAAGCACACTCCATGTACTAGTACCAAGAAAAATTTGATGTTGGCCACAATGAGATGAGATGGTTGTATTGAAGCAAAAAAAAATTATATAAGCAAGAAAAGGATTTTGTGCAAATTATGGAGAAATGTAAAGACTTAGTAAAATGAGATAAAAGCATGAGTTATATTATTTTCTTTCATATGGTTACTACTCTCTTCCTCGCCAGGGATTGTAGTACTCACCAGGGATTGTAGTAATCACCTTGTAGTCAAAGCCCCATGATTCTCAATTAGTTTTCCAAGCCTTTTTTCATATTCATGTGCATAACCAAAGTTTTGGGGATTTTATTTTTATTTACGATTTTTCTTAAACTATTAAAACAATTTTATAATTTTTGAAAAATGCATTTCTCATTCTTTTATTGGCCTAGAGTACTTTGATGGGATATAATAGCTCCAATGGAGTGCCTTTTTATTTTCTTATTTTACAGTGTCTGACAAATAATCTTAAAATGAAAAAGTTGACTTTGTAAGTGGTCATTCCATTGGTGAGTGCTCTAACACTGACATTGACTCTGTTATGCCTGACATTGACATTGCATTACCTAATGATGCCAAAATCGACATGGTGTCAGGTTCCTTACGTAAGTGGGGGGTTGTGGGGGGGCAGGGAGGCTGAACAAATATGTGGAGGAAGCTTTCATTGTGTTTAATCTGCACTCCACACAATGAAAACTTCTTCCACACAATGAGGTGCGGGAAAATGTTATTCAGTTTGGCTTGGTTCTTTTTTCCCTCCTCCAAGAATCACTTCCAACCAGTCAGCAATGTTGCACCTACGATTTGCGTTGTTTTGTATATACTTTGCCAAACTTTGCATGCTAAATTTTCCCTTATCACATGACCTCTCCAAAAGGAAAATTCCATTGGTTTGTATATGTATTCTCTAATGGTTTAATCTATTAATTTCCCTCTCTTTTCTCGGTAACACAACCAAAAACAATGTTATATTCACGAATTATGCAATAGAAAGGGACAAATCAAATAATGTTACACCAATTCACAATTATGTTCCACTTAAAAAATCCTATTGACAGTATTCTTGTGACAATCATCATTTATATATTCTCATTTGTATCATTATTCGTAGGATCTCTATACTTGTAACCAACCGGTTTCTTTTTAGTTTGAATTATGAGGTAAAACAGTCCAATGGAGTGTGACATGTATATTGTCTCACACATCCACAAAGTCACGCTAAGTTGTCTGGCATAAAAAGCTAAACATTTGTTCGAGTGGAAACAAGGAAGCTATCCATAATCCATGGATTGTTGTTGAGCATCAACACTATTGGACTCCTCTCACCTCTTAAAAATAATTAAAGTTCAATAATGCAAAGGATCCTAAGACTCAGGCATAATGTAAATTTACATATTTCACCCTCTTCATACAGTATTTGTATTCTCCTCAAGTGTCGCATACATTTCCTCTACCTACGGTATTAGTTTGCCCACTTATGCGCAGTCTAGATTCATCAATCACAGGATTACGACAAGTGGCACTAGGAGTTATATATATATATATATAACCCCAACAGAGCCCACAAACTCTTGGAGTTCCATCTCCTGGGGTTAGTGTTTTGGTTTTTGATAGTTTCCCTTTGTTGTTCAATAATAAAAAGGCCCTTGACCCTCATGTAACATAGTTCAAAGGCATGTAGCCGCCACATCTTTTCTCAGAGATAAGCTACCATCGCTCGAGCTAGTTTATTTCCATTTTGTTTGTAAGAATCTTTTATTTCTTTGATATTAATGAAATGAAGACTTATTTATGCTGCATCTTTATGTTTATGTTTTCTGTTTCGTTCCGGTATAAGTCCAGATCAGAGATGAAGTATTTAGCAATATTCTCATATATTCCCCTATATCGGGTATTTCACAAACTATTATAATATATGTGTGTAGATAGTTCTTGATCAAAAATCTATTTCAAACCTAGTCCTTCAAAATCACATTTTACACACACATCATCCAATAGGTAAGATGTCATATATAATTCCAATTGTTCCCTCTCTAGTGGATTCTTTTCTTCTTGTACATTAGATTTGATGTAGGATGGCAACATATCTGCCCAGTTGAAAATGGTTCCTTTGGTGGCACGGGCATGAATCAACATAACCCATCTTTCCTAAAAGGTATATGTATTTGATTTTCCATACATCCTACATAAAATAGATGTTAGCATTTGATAGAATTTTCTAATTGATTGGTCTTATAAATTCCATCTACTCTTTGCCTAAACTTTCTTGGTTCTTGCCACCAAGACTTCAAAATGTCCTTAGTTGATCCATCAAATCTAGCCAACCACTTGGTATTGAAAGTCTCCCAAGGTATGGGCAACTTGTAATAATTTTCTATTTCAGTTTTTGTGAATGATTCCATCGGTTCTCCCTAATCACTTTTGATTGTATATTTTTCCTCATCAATATCCTGAAGAATCCACTCTATGGTCTCTACATAAGGGAAGACTAGAGGGTGTGCAAAAACTTTATGTACTTCTTCACAATAATGTAGACTTGAAAATATTCTTCATCCTGTGGGATTTCTTTGCTGGAAAATTTCGAGTATATATCACCCCAATTCAGCTCTATCATCTTATCAATCTAGCATGAGGTATATGTGCATATGGGAAATTTGAGAGGAATTTCCATAACTTCTTTTATATTTCTTTATATTCTCCCGGAACTTTTATTGAATCCTCTAATAAAGGGTGGAGCCATTTTTCCAAAAGAGGAGGATATGTTGAGACAATCCATAATTGATAGTACCTAACATCTCAAAAATATTCATTAGAGAAACAAGATGTTAGATTAATCTAATAGTAACTACTTACTTCCGTGAAATCACAAATCTACAAAGTAAAAAAACAATGGTTTAATTCACAATTTGAGAGTGTAGGGTTAGTCGCAAATCAAAAAAGAAAAGGCTAAGGGTGATCTAGTTGCAGAAGTAAATTCTAGCCTAATCGCAAATTCAAATTTTATCCTACTCATAGATCGCGATTCTATTTTCAATGAGGTTTGCAAATGCGACTTGGAACTTCAACGAGTGATGACTCCCATACAAGTAGAAATTTTCATTCCTATATTGCAAGGGTTTTTAGTGTCCTTTAAAATCGGGATTTGTGACTTAGGATGAGGGCACCTTCTCTACTGTTGTGAATCACATGTTTATGGGTCAAGAGGTATGGCATGAAGACTAGGATCACGTTGTCATTGGGAAATAACAATATAAGTGTCCAACACCATTTTAACTTGTGAACATGCTCTTAGAATACATGGTGTTAAAATCTAAGAGTGTAGGAGTATTTGGTTCATAATTAGAACACTAAAACACTTAGCCGATGATATGAGATTCAAATTCAAGACAGATGCCCTTGAAATTTTGCACGCAATGCATCACAAAATAGGCGACGTGTGATGGTTTGAGAAAAATGGATACTAGATCTGAGAGTCGAATTGAGATTAAAGAGGCTTATGCAAGATCTCGCCTTAAATGGTGAAGGTAGAGAACGAGTAGATTCATATTACAGCTGAGTGTAGAGAGGAATAGGAGAAAGAGTGTAAGAGTGTATAATTATTTGAGGGTAGAGGGTAGTTGAATTGATTGGGTTCCCATAGAATGAGACAAAAGGAAACGATTAGCAATGGATGTGCTACTTATCAAGCTTAGTCGCAATAATAATCTCTCCTTGGAGGAATGGATCCTTCGTCTGAGGGAAATGTGTACAATGAAATTAGAAATGCGGGCACCTTCATTATATAATTAAAGTGCACATGTGAGGAAGTCACATTAGAATATTGTGATAGGCCTAAATGTGACAATCCTAAGTCACATTTCCAGAGCACGATGAGGAGAGGAGGGGGTCACAAATTGAAATTTGGCATTCTAAAGCCCATTGGATGGGTCAATGTTGGCTTGAGGGCTCCTGGCTGAAGTTCAGAGTGTTCTTCATAACCAACAAAACCCTCCAACTACTGGCCCTTTTGGCAATGATCTGCTTGCGCAGACCAAATTCTCACCCGAAGGAGTATGGGGGGGTGTTGGAACTATTTTTCCACACCCTGAGGGAGTGTATCATGTGGATCTTATCCTTTTTCAACATATCTAACACTTACAGTCATGCGCAAGAGCTTTCTTAACCTGATTTAGGTCAAATCATACAAGCATATCTAACTGCAGAACCCCTTAAACTGTGAGGCGGTCGCGCGCACAGAGAATGATAATTAGAACTAACCCTTGTGCATTCACAGATCATTACCTTTAACAACAGTATTCATACAGAAATAAACCTTACTTCAATATAAATATGCGCAAATAAATATACTTTAGATTTATCTTATCATAACAAAGTAACACTTGCGCCATCACATAGATCTACCTTTAAACAATAGCCTTAACACAATTCTACGTGAAAATACAAGATCAATTATTACATAAACAACCCAGACAATATGTGCATTCAATTAAGATAACAACAATATATTTGTAATTAAATCACACATTTATGCATAAATACATGAATTATAACATAACAGAGTTCACCAAAACTTTCTCTTTATTGATAGATCTTCAATGATTACAATCCTTTCCACCTGCGCACACGGCAGCAGGGTCCTTGCACATAGCTCAAGACTCAGGTCTCCATGCACACAGCCAGCAGGAGCCTATCTCAACCTATACCAATCACAACTTTCCCAAGACTTAGATCATTACATTCATTATCCAAAAACACATCGTTCTTTTTACTAGACTCAACTCATACATATTTATATGACTTCGGCACGCACATACCATGGTCTAACCATGGTTTAAGACTCTTGGTTTTCTCTTTTTTCCCATTACAATGATTAGGGAGCTTTCACCATCCACAAAGCCCCTTGAATTCTGTGATCAACGTGTTCTATCAAACCTTACCCAAAAATGTACCCAAAATTGACCCTAGGGGACCGCATCCCAACAGGCCCCCAACACAATCTAGTGACTTGTCCCGAGTCACTCTGGTACAATCTCCTGCATCTTGGCCTTCAGTGCATGGATGGAATGTTTTAAGGGTTGGATGAATTTGATGCTCTACGTTGCGGCGCTCTGTGCTTCTTCCACCAACTTTTTTTTCGTTGGTCCTTTAACTGCTAAACTAATACTTCTTTGTGTTTGTTGGAATCCTTTGAGGGCACCATATACACTTTTCAAAAGTTGTAAGGCTTCCTCAGCCTAAAGCTACATCCTGGTTTCGAGTATCTTCTCCCGTCGGCACAGTGCCTCGATCTCTAAGTGGATGGCTCAACCTTCCTGTAGTCGGGCTAATCTCTAAGCTGGCACCAAGGTCGGCGCAATGACCCTGATCTCATTAAACTATTTCTCCTTGTTCCTCAACTCTGTTCTTAATTGTTACACTACGGGTTCAGCTTGGGCCAAGGTCCATATACCCATGGCTTCTTCAAATAGTTTACTGTAATCATCCACAACAATCATGATGCTAGCAGTATATTCCTAGACTACTGTGGCACGTTGTGCCCTAACCTCTGTGGGTGTTTCGGGTTGCAACTTCAGTTGTAAGTTAGGAATATTTTGTTCTAGTTTTGCGCGCACTGTTGCTACTTCTAATCATGATGCCTTGAGTTCTACTACTTGACTTTCCAAATTTACCATGGGGGTTGCAGTAGTTATCACTGTGATTTCGGGGAGTCTCGAGCACAAGTGATCTATCATGGTCTCCAAAGTGGTGCGCTAGCTTTCTGTAGTGCGGCGAGCATCTTCTACTATCTGATGTCCCTTATGCATTTTTTCAGCTTGTTGTTGAGCCTCCTTGGTGACCTGAAACACCTTATATTCTATGTATTGTAGCTCTTCCATGATCATTAAGTGAAATTCGTGTAACTTGCCACTGGGAAAGGTGGCCAAGTCAATTCTTACTTTTGAACGAGCATGGACGGAGGCGCACAAAGTTAGATCATCTAAGTGAAGCATCAGTTCGAGAACCTGGAACATCCGACTTTCTGAGGGCGAAGCCAAGACAGTGTTGAGAGTTAGCACGCTCACTTGTCCCGCACTCACTTGTTGCATGCTCGCATGAATATCGCTCGCTTGCACTCTTAACTGCTACAACCCTTGTTGCATGTCATCGAGGACCGACTTATACTGCACTTCCATGTTGGTCCATGCATCTTCCGTCACGGTTTTGACCATGTTATCAATCTCATCAAATTCTTCATCGGTCAGCCTCAGAGCTTTCGTGGTTGTATTTTTGGAAGCTTTCCTCTTGTGGTGTTTTCCTGGTGATGATTGTGGTCCTCGTTTAGTGTCGCACCGAGAGCATGTCTGTGTCGAAGGCACATCGACACTATCTCCTTCTCTATCCTCCATGTCCTCATCATTGTTGCGCAGTTCCATCGAGTCCTTAGGATTATATTTCTCTATTTATGTTGTAGTGGTAGGCTCCTGGTCCTTCTGCGCATCCTTTATGGTGTCCTTTGAGCGTGCGGCTTCGTCGGAGTCTAGTGGTACAGATGAAGATGCACCACCAACTGTGCCCGCTTCTAACCATAAGGATGGCCACTTTGTCATAGTGCGCACAAGATCCTCCTATGTAACCATATAGGGAAACTCATACCATATGCCTATCATGTCCTTCTTTGCACGCATCTGGATATTGTGAAAGGTATCCTTAAAGTCAGAAATGTGTTTATACTACTCATACAGAGTAGGTGATATTCATGGCTTAGATTGCACCACTTGGAATATCTCTGTGTCAAATAGAACCCAGAATATCTTATTCTCGGTCACTCTGGAGGGAATATTTGATTCCACAATAATGCATATTTGGTGCCTTCAAAAAATTTTGGCTCAATATCTGGCAATTGGGCATATGTTGGTGATCTCCATCCAACCAGTGTGACCAGCAACAGCATCCAGGCATAATAGAATTGCTTGTCATCCTCCTGCTCTTCCCTAACATTGTAAAAGAACTCATGGCAGAGGAACTGTGCCCAATTATACTTCACCCCTTTTACACACTGTCCAGCTAATGCAATTACATGAGCAGAGACTTCTTTCACGCGGCACTTCCTCATCATTTTGCAGGCGAGGATCTGGGTAGAAAATCGAACTACCGGTGAATTAATCTCTTGGAATAGAAATCCTCTTGTGTTCATGTTCACCCCAAACTCCTTTTTGACATCATGAGCAACCTTTTTATCTTGCCCCTTTCCATCGAAGGTCGCCACTGAATCCTCCCCCAATTAAGGAAACCTAGTAATCTGGTAGATTAACATATCATCGATCGGAATTTGCTCTCATAGCCAGAAACGATTATCGTGCATTAGGGGAATTTTTAGGTCTAAACTGGGCCTCCTAAGGAAATTATAAAATAATAGTAGAAATAATAAAATAAGATTTGATTACATCATCAAATTTTAGAGGGAAAAAAGAAAAAAACTACTTTTTCAAATCGTATTTTCAACTTATCTCCCAAATTTCTTACTCAAATTTCGAGCAGGAGTACTCGTTGGATGCAAAATTTAATTCCTCATCCAAGGAGTACCCATGTTGCATACTTTTTATGGATCCTGCTACAAAAAAAAAAATAGAAATACATGAAAAACGCGATTGTAATCTCTTTTTTCATGTATTTATCATTTTTCATGTAGCAAAATCCATCGAAAGTGTGCAACATGGGTACTCCTTAGATGAGGAATTAAATTTTGCATCTAATGAGTACTCCTGCTCAAAATTTGAGTAAAAAATTTGGAAGATAAGTTGAAAATACGAGTTGAAAAAGTAGTTTTATTATTTTATTATTATTTCAATATTTTTACCCTTTTACTTAAAAATAGTGAATCATCCCCCATGGTTGACATCATCATCTTGAATCCTATTGGTTCTTATAAAGTTTATTTTGGTTGTACATTTTTCTTAGGAGGCCCATTTTAGACTTTAAAATTCCCGTAATGTCAGGGCAAGCAGATGGTGCAGGCAAATATCATTGATTGTGTTGCGCCCAAAGTGTGGAATGTCAAAAATATTCAGCAACCCTGGCTGTTGCAAGCCCAATTCCCATGATTTTGGCTCAACCTTAATCACCCCTCCATCATAGGGCACCTACTCCAAGCATACTGATGGCGCAAGTAAGGGGAACTTGACGTGGTTAGCCAGGTCCCAGACTTCTAACTTCAGCATGGGTAATTTTGCAAACATTTCTCCTTCAAAGGGAAGTTTCTCCGGACACAACGGCGTGTTAATATGTGACTTGACCTTGTCCAGGTCCTTGGTTATTTTTACTGCAGGTTTACATTGTGCCATGTACTTGGGCAGCCATGACATTGGGTCTACCTCCTCCACAATGTCCTCCTTTATGATAACTTCAAGTTCTTCTGCCATAGGCCTCTTCTGTCTCTTAGCTTGAGAAGGTGGAAGCTTTGAGGTCTTCTTGCGCGAAGAATTTCTGGTCCTCGAGGTCTATCCCTTCTTTGTCTTCTGCGATTGAGGCTCAGGCGCAGGTGGTTCAACAACTTGCGTCGCAAATTGGGTAGGCTCTGGTACAATCTGTTACACCAATTTTTGGTCATCTAACATGTTACTATTAGATGGACCAAATTACACCATGTAAGACCAATTTTACCCTAAGTAAAATTGCTTTCACTATGAAAAATAACTTAGTAATCCATAATTAATTAAGTTGTTTATGGTCTAAACAAGAAACCCCATGAGGAAATATTGAATAAATCCATATTTGTTTGAGTTTCCTCAAGGAATAATTAGTTAAACAGCAATTTAATTAATATTCCTGGTCATATTTAACCCAAAACGGGAAATTTATTAGATAAATCATTATTTATCTTATTATTTTCTAGGAATAATTATTTAAACATTATTTAAATATTATTCCTTGTTAAATTTGACTAAATCATTTATAAATAATTGAATAAATCACTATTTATTTAATTATTACTCAACCACATCCTTAAAATAATAAATAAATCATTTATTTATTTATTATTTACAAATAAAGGGATTTGACAAAATTCAAATTCTTTTTCCCTCCAACAAATATAATAAAATATTTCATAAAATTTGGATCTAGATTTGGCTAATAATATTTTAATTATGCACCAATATCTAGACTAACTCAATATTTTGTTATAAATAGAAGGGTTTTTCCATTCATTCACTACCTTTTGTTGCCTAAAGATCACTCTCGATCTATTCTTTTGGTCTGACTTTGATCCTCCATCATTGTCATATTTTGCTTGTGAGCTCCCTTTGAGTTCCATTTTTTGTCTGGGTTTTCTACACCATCAAGAGATAGAGATCTTAGATCTGAAGTGCTGAGGACATACAAGAACCCATCCCATTGAGGGGGACTGGTAACATCTTTCTATGTTCCCTTCCCAAGTGTCAAAAATACAAAAATTCTTTAAAAATATTCTTGTCTTTTCTATTGGATGCATGGAGCAACTCTTGCTTTTATTTACTGCTTAATGTCTTTAATTGCATAGATCTAGATTTTGTAGCATTTATCTTGATCAACTAACTGCAGATCTAAAGAAATTGGCAGGCATCTTTGATGTTAGGGTTGTTTGTTATGCACAGCTAAAGTAAGCTTTTTTCGTACCCTTGCGATTAGGATTCACACTAACACATACGCTCAGGAACCCTCTTTGGCGCAGCGTCTCGAAAAAGGTTTATGTGTGCCCGTTCATAAACTTAAGCAACAACAACAGAAGCAATGTGAAAAAATCTCTTAGTAAGAAAATGGAACTAATGCGACCATTAATGTCATATTTATAGTGATGGTGTGCCATAAACGTTCTAATGTCCATTTATACAGCGTCAAAAATGTTAAAACGACTCCAAATCTAGCATAATCTCTGCCATAAATGCAGGTTAGCCACTCCTCCAAATGGTAATAAAATTGTCTTTTCCATATTTATTGTTTCAACGGCTACTTTATGGTGCATCTATGACTGTATCAACCTTCCATCGCAGCCTCTGTGCGACTATCGCAGACATCTACGCTTCCTCAATCTTCTGCACACCAAAGTACTTTTCCAACTTCTGACAAACTGATTTATGGTCCTACGCCTTCTCATAACAGTCTGGAGCGCTAAGACACTTCTCTAGCCATATAGTCATTTCCTAGGCGTAGGGATGGGGTCATCCCTATATGGTTTCAATCGACTTCCATTTACATACTTAGGAAGGAATTCACCACTTAAGGTAGCCAGATGTACCACACCTCCTTCTTTGATCTCCTTGACGATATACAACCCAAGCCAATGCATTCTGAGCTTTCCTGGGTGGCATGCAAACTTGTTTTCATATAGAAAAAAGAATTCATCTTCCTTAAATATATTCTACCTGATGTGCCAATCATGCCACGCCTTTTCGCGCGCCTTTTGGACCTGTTGATGATATCCAACAATAAATTTATCCTCCTCCAACACAACTAGTTGCAACAGCCATTCTTCCATAATATCTGGATCAACCATGTTTGTTATTATTGAAATTTGCAAGCTAGGAACAATATATTCCATCCAGATGACGAATTACTGTCCATATACCATCCTGAAGGGAGTCTGTCTGGTCAACTTCTTGCATGTAGTTCTATATGCCCATCGAACCTCAGGTATGTGAACATCCCAATCATTGCGATTAGCATTGAAAATGTTTGTGAGTTTGTTCTCCAATATTTTATTAAAGGCTTCTACAGTCCCATTCGCTTGTGGATAATATGGCGTACTCTTCTAATGATGTATTTTGAACTCCATTATCAAGGTTTGAATGGTCTCATTCACAAAAATGCGTACCTTGGTCACTCATCAAAATTTTAGGACACCCAAACCTTGTGAAAATATTTTCAAAAATGAAGTGCGCAGTTTTCTTTGCGTTGAAATCCTTCATGGGTTTAGCTTCTTCCCCTCTACTCAGATATTCCATGACAGTGATGATATAGCACGCACCAGTATTCTTCCCGAGAGGTTTGATCGACCCTACAAAGTCAATTTCCCATTTATCAAAAGCCTGCAAAGTCACCTATGGTTGCAAAGGTGTTAGGGTCCTGTGATTTGGCAGACTGGCTAACCAAATGACAAGGTAACATTAGACCAATCTTTGGAGTCCTAGGACCTAGCTTTCCTGGACTCAGAGAGGGCTCTCTCTATTGCACGAAGGATGTGAACTTGTTCACTTCGGATGATTGATTTTAGGCTATTTGTTAAGTGTGATTTGTTTTTTGTTTTGGGTTGGGGTAAGATGATCAATTAGGATAGGTGGAATGAGAGAATATCAAATCAATAGGGCTATGGGGTCAGATGAAGTCGAGGGTGTCGAAATGATGAATCAAAGTGTATTGCAAGGCCGATTTAGCAAGGTTAATGGATCCCTAGGTGATGATGAGGTGTAATGAACATTAAGTTTGGGAAAAACTAAGAGATATTACACATATATAGTCTGAAAGAAATAACTCCAAAGGTAGGGAAAACCATTAATCTCTATGAACAATACTCAAACTGATAAACATGTAAGATGAACAATCCAGTGGTACATAGAAGCATTAGAACTCCTAACTTTAGAAATCCACCTTAAGCTTTTTGAGAAAACACATAAGATAAACAAACAATTCAATATATGGAGAGGGAACTCCTAAACATCATATATCAAACTATCAGGAAACTCTGAAACAAGTTGATAAGTATGGGCAAATGGCAAGATCGAAACAAGACTTCTTTGTATTAACCTAATCAATCAGTATTCCATAGAAAAGCTTCACAATAAGTTTTTGAAAACTTTTAAATAAGCAAGGCATACCATGAATCATATGTATAAGCTAGCATACTAATAATTTATGAAACAAAGAACAAGTTTTAGTGGGCCTAAGGAGCAGTCAAGAATTCCTTAAGATGACTAAAAGAGGAAAACATCAAAGCTATAGCAAACAGGAAGTTTGAGGTGCTTCCATGAGCATATCTCAACCTATACTTTTCTGGTCTATAGCAAATAAGCAGACTGAAACACAATGAGGACAAGAAAACACTAACAAGTTATAAAAACATCACCATTCACAAAGCTATGGAATCCTGCAAGCAAGCTTCTTAAACATCAAACCACACAAGCCATTCATTCACTTCATAAAACCAAATATCTTCTCCAAGCTCATAAACCATGTATTTCTCTATAACACATCAAGTCCCGACTGTTTACAATGAATCCTCATGGCTTATATAACAAGCAAGGAGGAAGAGAGATAACTAGAGCATCTAGAAGCCTATTGGCCAAAAACAAATATCCTAACTTGACCTTGAGGCCTTACAAGGTCCAAGGCATAAAAATATCTTCCAAAATATATTTTTCAGACCAAAATAGAAAAAATATTGACTTTTAGGCTCTGACATATATGATAGAACTTGCCTAACGTACATTTTCTCAATCACCCAATCGGAACGCAGCATGTTGTCTCAAATTTTCAAAATTTTCCAGGAGTGCAGCACTAAAAAAGGTCTTTTTGCAACAGAGTTTTGGAGGCCTTCCCGATGTCAGAAAAGGCTCCGTGATGGCCCATTGGAAAGATATGGATGTCTACTTTCCAAATATATATTTTTTCCCTCAATATGACCTCTACAATTTTCCCAAAGAGTGTAAAAATCAAAAGCCTCCAGGAGCACAACACCTGCTCAAAAAAGAGCGCAGAAACGTGAAAAATTGGGTGTTTTTGACCCTTTTGGGGGACCAAAAAAACTCAAATTGAGCTGAAATTTGGTGAGAATACTCCTCTCATGATGGGAACTCCAAAAATGTAAGCTGATACCTCTAAATATGCCCTAGGAAAAAGCGCAGCACCGGGAGTGTTGCGTTCTTAGGCCTGAAAATTTGCAAAAAATAAAAACTTGTTCAATTCTCCCCAAATTTGGTATGTATGTGCCTCAAGGGTCCTTGGAGACCTGTAGTTAAGCTTGAGCCAAAATACCAAGCCTAGCTTGTTCTTTCTCATCATTTGGTGTCAGGCCCTCATTTTGGGCAGTTTTGAGTTTTTGTCTTGCAAAGTGATTTCTCCGTTTGTAATGCTCAGTCATCCTTCTTTGCAAGCTCAAGTTCTTGTTGGCCTTCTCCAATTTGGCCTCTAGATGTAGATTTTCTCTCTCAAGCCATGCTTCCTTGTTATGCTCAATTTCCATGGCAAGGATTTCGGTGAGGGGAAATTGTTGTGCTTGAGCTGATTCTTCCTCTTTTTTATTTGCAAACGCTCTCCCAAGACCCATAGTCTTAGGTCTCTTTCTAGCTTGCCCCTCTTCCTCATCATCTTCCTCATAGGCGCCCATGTATTCCTCAACTTCACTTGCAACCTTTGAGCTTCTTTCCTATATTTTAGCACTCTTGTTTCATAGATGGCCAGCTGGCCACTCATTTTTTTGTTCTGCACTTGGAGGAAATGAATGAGATCCTATGATCTTTCTAGCTCAGCCTCCAAGTCTTTAATCTATGCATTCTGGTCTTGTAGAAGGGAGTTCACTATCCTTGTTTAATTTTCCTCATCACTATCTATGTGAATGAGTTCAAATTCTCTTTCTTCCTCATGATTGTCTTCTTCCTCCTTCAATTGTTGTTTGCCTTTTTCCTTTAATGGTTTTGAGGAGGAGTGCATGGCCCCTTGCCTTTTGGAGGCAGCAAACACATGCCTCCTTCCTCTTTGATAAGTGATGGTGAAAGGTGCCATAATCTCTGCTTGCAAACTTTGATCATTTACAATCTTAGGATTGTCTTCTCCTTGAAAAATGCTCTCTGTGTGTAAATCCTCCCTACCTTGCTCTGGGTTTTCCCTTTGATCAACATTTTCAACATCCTTCATGGTTGCATCACTAATAGGACCTTCAAAACTTCCATGTTTTGTTTCTGCATTGTTAGAGGCGCCTATGTTGTTCATTTCTTTACTTTCATGACTGTCCTCCTTTTGATCTTTTGGTCCACTGTCTTCATTGTCAATATCACTCTTTATATCATTGTTAACATTGTTTGTAGTGTCAATGCTTTGGGCACCTTCATTGGTTCATTATTGTGAGAATCATTCCCTTCTTCATTAAATTAGTTCCTTTGACTGATTTCTTCTTCACTTCCCTGTTTATTGTCTTCATTTCTTAGCCCTTTGTCATCATTTCCTTGCTTATTGAAAAAAAATTTAAAATTTGTGTGTGGGCTGCCCTTGTCATTTTTGTCACCATCATGGCTTTCTATTGCTTCCTCGTCACTGCCTGCTGTAGTGTTTTCAGTGTCATTTCCATTTTCACAAGACCCACTGACTGGAATTGTTAGCTCATAATGGGATTTAGTGATTAGAACTTTGTTTTCTTTCCCACTGTCCTTTTCTTGAGAGGTTGCCTCTATTTCTGTGTCTTTAGAGCCTTCTTCTTCATTATGATACCTATTTATTTGGCTCCCTTGACCATCATCTGTATCACTGCTTCCACCTCTGTTTTCTTCTTCATCTACATCCTCATCCCTGCTACTGCTTTGAATGTTTTGCTCTTGGCAATTGCTTCTTTCTTCTTTTCCATCTCCCTCTTCTTCATCTTCTCCCTCACTGCTTTGTTCATGATCATCACTCTCTCCCTTATCTTCATCATTTTCCCCCTCATCTTCATTATCCTCTCCCTCATCTTCATCATCTTCTTCCTCATCTTCTTCACCCTCTCCCTCACTGTTTTGTTCATGATCATTACTACTTTCTTCAAGGCCTTCATCATCTTCTCCCCCACTGCTTTCTTCATCGTCATCACTCTCTCCCTTATCTTCATTATTTTCTCCCTCATATTCATTATCTTCTTTCTCATCTTCTTCACCCACTCCCTCACTGTTTTTCTCATGATCATCACTGCTTTCTTCATGATCAGATTTTTTAGGGGAAGGCAAATGAGGAGGGTCTGTTTGAGGGAATAATTTATGTGAAGAAGATGAACCAAGGTTAGTGGAGGGTGATGGAGGAGTGAGGAGGATTTTGAGATGATGATGGCATACTTTGCAGAGGGATGGGCTGTGGAGTTGTGAAATCATCATGGGCGATAAAAAGCTCCTAGGGAATGCCTTGTTTTTCTAGCTGGTATGAGACAATTACTTTGATGAGGGAATGGTGAAGGAGGCTTGACATTTGTTGGGATCGAGGCCTTTTTTTCATGATGGATGACATTTTCTCAATGCTTTTGCGAAGGTAGTAGGGCATGTGTAGTAGCTTGGTTCTGGTGAAATGCATGAGGAGTCTAATATGATAGGAATAGACTCTGGAGAACCTACCTTCACAGGTGAAGTATTTCATGATAATATTTATGAGGAGGGTATATCTGTCCAATAGATGATAAAAAGGGAAAATATTTTGACAGTCAGCTTGACAACTAGGTTTTAAGAATGGATGATAATGGCTTAAGTCAATATGGTTCTTTTTAAACCACCTTTCTCTTATACCAGGTATTCCAGTGGCCTCAGAGATGGCCCTAGTGGTTAACTCAAATCTTACCCCTGCTAGATGTACTTTATGCCTGTGAAGTTTTAAGGCAAATAACTTGGTCAACTGAGGGTGACTTTTGATCTCTTGCACTTTGTTACAGAACTCATAGCACCCTAACTCTTGGAAACAGGAAAGATTAGAAGGGGAGGTTGTCAGTTCTGCAGTGCTTATAGGTTCAAACCTATTGGGCATTCCTCCTTTCTTCTATTGTTTTCTTGGTCTTGTTTCTTCATTTAGGTCAACACTCTCTTCTTGAGACATGGTGTTTTTCTTCGCCCCTATCTCAAACCTTTAAGGAGAAATGATTTGCTAGCAAAGTAATGTGGAAAAGGGGTCAGAGAGATGCTAAGTTTTCTAGCAAGGTCAAGATACTTAGCAAAGGGTAAGTTAGGTGCCCTTTTTCAAGTTTTCCCTATGCTTTCTTTGACACAAATTTTGAACCTGCTTGGCGCCCTTATCCTTTCATAAAACCATGAAGGGGTGAGAATAGTGAAAAATACCTCTTAAAAATGACTTCCACAGCAAGAAACAGGCTTTTCTGATCTTTCTGGGAAATCTAGGCACCTCTAAACGCTTTTTTGGGTAACGCTGCGTTTTTGTGCCAGGAGCGTAGCATCCTGGGTAAGCCTTAACGAAGTTCATTCAGCGTTGCAGGCCCGTGGCAGGAGTGCAATGTCCTGGGCGGGTAGGGCCTGCACGCAGTGTCGGGCAGCAGCTGGGCGCAGTGGTAAAAGCGCAGCACTTGGGTGTCGAGTCACCCTGAACGTGGAGTCGGGTGAAGAAGTGGTGGTAGGGGCACAGCACTGGGTGGGTGGCTCGGGAAAATGTTTGAAAACAGCGGCAGGAGCGTAGCACATCTGGGTGATCCTGCACGCATTCGGGCCCTCCTTCTGCACGTCGAGCAAAACTGCAGGAGCGCAGCGCAAATCTACAGGCGCGCAGCGCGTAGTGGAAAATTGCAGTGGAGCGGGTTACAGGTGCGCAATGTCCACTTACAGGAGCACAGCACCATGAAATTTTTTCTTGAGGATGCCTTTGGAAGCTTAAAAACTGCACTCTATCTTGCAAAAGGTCGAATGAGGAGGGTGTTGAGGCATAAAAGGTATCTTTTTTAACACCTATTTATCCTAAATTAATCATCAATCCAGGAACGACTTTTTGTTTCAAGAGTGTACTCTGTCTGAGGCTGCAATTCAAGCTAAGAGTAATGCTTTGTAAGATGTAGCACAGTGTTCTATATACAAGAGTAAACGGATGCTTGGAAAAGAAATCTAATTACAATAACATGAACTCGAATGCTCAACTATTCACTCAGCAAACATCAATCAAGGATATAGTAGAAATAACTCATTCCTCTAGAAATTGATGCAATTGAAATCAAACTGGAACAAGACAATCAATCTGGGAACGTGGAAGCAATAACTAGTATTCTCTACAGTTGACAGTCCTGCTTTAAAGCAATTCAAGGGAAATAGAAATTGAACTGAAGCTGCTATTGAAAGTAAACTAGGAAAACTCTTTAAAAGAAAACTCTTTGCAATCTGTAAACTAATGAATTGGAAATGAACAGCACACTGGAATTGAACAGCAATGTAAATGAGTAGCAACTATAACTTAGAAGAATCAAACAGAAAATACTAACTAATGAATCTGAATAGCAAATCTTAACTTAATGGAATTAAATAGCAAATTCTATTAAATGCCAAACCCTGTCGATAGCAAACGTTGTTAAGCAGTAATCCGAAACGAAAAGCAATCTAACGGGATAGCAATCAATTGGAACATAACATCTAATGCTAAATAGCAAAGCTCTGTAAGGTATAGCAAGATAAATAATACAGGAATTAAGGTCCTTGTCAAAACGGAATAGCAATGCAATTCATTAACATAATGAAATCAATCAATAATTCAATAGCAAACTAATTAACTTGCAAATGTAATGAAAACAACCACAAACTATCACACGACGATAATTTAAAGATAGAGATACAAATAGCAGATTGATCCACCAGGGTCGGGCCCTTAGCACTAGTGAAACATTGTTGCGTTACTGCAGAGCTTAAGAAATGGAACAGAACACATCTTTATATTAATCAAACATAAATAGTGTTTACAGTGATCGCTCTCTGATTATGAGAGTTAATAAGAAAACACAGAGTTATACAAAGAATGCTTAATCAATGATTCGACCCCTTTGATCTCTAAAGGCATTTCCTTTTATAACAGTTTTGATGGATAAGACAAGGAACAAGATAAGACTGAACAGTGATTCGCAACTTTTCTTTCTTTAGCTAGCACTTGATTTTCTTTGGTTGTAGTCGTGTTATTCCTTGTCTTCTCTTAGCTATGCGTTCAGAGTTCCTTCTCTTTGACTGGATATGGTCTATTAATGGAGGAACAACAATTACTCTCGCTTTAGCTTTGCCTATTGAATAGTTGTTTAATCCGTTTGTTTCCTTTTTTTACAATAAAAGGAATTTTTTAGTGACTTTTTACAATAAACATAAGTCTTTGCAATTCTATCATAATTCTACAATAAATCACCTTTCTAGAATAAAAAGAGTTATGTTTAAAGGAAAAAGATGAGAAAATACATGGTGAATTCATACCTTTTTCAATGCTCAACATACCCCCCTACTTACCCTTTTTCATGTCCTCGTGAAAACCATAGTTTACATGTAAATCAGTTAGAGAATAGGCTGGAGAGGGTTTTTCATCAAGAGGCCTAAACCATGATTTACAGCTAAAGCTTCAAAGACATGCCTTTTCTGTCCTTCAGGTAATTCATAAATGGCTTTATAATCTGTTGCAGGATACCATACAATGGGGCTTCGAAACCTACACCCTAGCCAGAATGGGCATTCCCTTAAGATGAGGTTGCTATAGAGAACCAAGAGGTCAGCAGCTAATCCAAAATTTCTATAATTAAATGGCTCTCAGTTTTGAACATTCTGATTGGAAATCCTCCATTGGACTTTAGCTGTTGTATAGGCCTAGTCTCTAATAGATAGAAAATATTCTACCCCATTCAAGACAGTTGCTTTATGGACAGGCCCCAATGCTTGGATAACACCCTCTCTTGTCATTAGACTCTTCTGCCTAGCCCATAATTGTAATGGGTGTCTTGGTTCACTCCTAACCCACAGGTCTAACCCATTTTCTTGCCTTTGGAAAGTATTATAGGCCTTGAGCCATTTCAACTGATTGACAGCGAATGAAATAAATGCTTGATATTGGATTTCACCCACAAAAGGGCTGGGATTTATCTCAATTTCATTTTCCAATATGAGATTGTGCAAATAGAACTCACACAGCAGACGCTAGACTTTGACCCCATAGAGTTTGTAACATTTTACGAAATCATCTACAGTGTTTAATTCTATAGACTTTCCTACCCTATCTACTTTAATTTTCAACTGTAAATATCTTTCTAATAAAAACAAAGCATAATTCTTGGCAGGGCATCTACATGCTAGAACATCAGTGTATAAGGAGCAGAGAGTATCCATTTGATTCTGAGCCATTTTTAATTTATTCCTTACCTTTTCAGCTTTCTCTTCTGCCTTCTGATACTTATCATATGCTTTAGCCTCTGATGCACTGATGTCCTTTAGTTGCTGCTGTAGCTATTGATATTTCTTTTTGGGGACAGTCTCTTCCTCCAGCTTTTCTCTTGCTTGTCGAGCATGTGCCAGATCCTTTTGGAGTTTTGCTATAGTGGGATCAATAAAAATGGTTTGACTGCAGGCCTGTGTATTTTCATTTGAGGTTGTTGAATATGGAACAGTTGCATCTGGAACAGCTGCCTGCTCTTCCATGTCTTCTTGATTGGGCTCATCTTGGGTTTCCACAGTCTCTGCAACCTGGGGCTTTGTTTTGGTAGCTACTTTCCTCTTTTTCAGAGTTCGTTTGGTGGCTGCATTCCTATTTTTTGGGATTCGTTTGGGAATTTGCTTCATTTTAAGAACCCTAATAGTCTATCTGAGTTGTTCCACTAGCTTTTGAATCTTCTGTCGTTCCCTCCGAAGTTTTTCAAGTTCAGTTACTTTCTTTCTCCTCCTAGGAGGAACGGCTGTTCCTTTTTCTGTGCTCAATTGCTCAACTAGGGTTTTCTTTTCAGTAGTCATGCCTTCGCTCAGGCTTGCTTCTCTGTTTTCTAATTGGAACACTTCTTCAGTGTTCATATGCTCCTGGCTACGTTCTTCGGGGGTAGTAACCTGAATTGGTTCTGTTGTCCCCTCAGGGTTTAAGTTTGGAACACTTCTTCAGTGTTCACTTCTTCCTGGCCGCATTTCCCAGGGGAAGCAAACCTAGTTGGTTCTGTTGTTCCCTAAAGGTTTTCTTTTTCTACTTCATCGGGTATTCCCTCGGCCATGTCTTTACCAGTAACAGCTTGTTCCTGCAATTAGTTTATCTCGAAATTGAAGTTCAATGGGCTGTGGGGTTGTATGTATTCGCTCATGCTGGAAAAAATTTGGGCCAATTGGTCCTCCCGCAAAGGGCTTTGTGGTGGACTTGCAATGGTGGTTTCGGGAGGTTCTACTCCCTCTCTTTCATTCTCACTGTTGTGATTATCTTCTTCCCCTTCACAGGTGTGGTAACTTTCTTCTTCCTCATCAGAGTAGCGAATCTCTTCTTCTACACTGGTATGGGGACTTCCTTCTTCCTCATCAGAGTAGAAAATCTCTTCTTCTACACTAGTATGGGGACTTCCTTCTTCTTCAACAGTGTGGTGACTCTCTTCTTCCTCCTCATTTCCTTCTTCCTCGTCATTTCCTTCTTCCTCCTCGGTATGATGACTTTCTTCTTCGAGTCGTGGGGGTTGTTCATCTTCCGAGCTGGGAAATTCTAGGGGTTGGCTAATGCTACCCTGAAACCCTTCTATCATTCCCCTACTTCTACTTAACCTGGAGGATTGCCTACGTTTGATGGTTCTGCTGCTGTGCTAGTAATTCTTTTACGTTTTGGGGCAGGCAGGGCTATGCCTCCGTCAATTGAGAATATCAGTTCTTCCCAACTAGCCCGCTGTTGGGCAAGACTGTAACTTACTATCAATCTGATTAAGCAATGGTGGCTTACCACCATGTCTATATGACGAGATTTTCTTATACTTCGGGCCTTATCATGCAATAAGGAATTTAAAAATGCAGGTAGGTTTACAGTACATTTTTTCTTTAATACTGCCAATAACTTAAGGTGGCGAGGTCTTACCACGTCTTTTCTTCCATCGCATGTTATGTAGCCCTGTACTACTTTTTCCAATTCCATCCATGGTTCTCCCAACGACGCTGGCTGAACTCCTTTCCCTTTGACGACCAGGGTCTATCCTTCATCCTGGAAAATGTTCATGGCTTCTTGAAGCCTCACTTTCTTATGGGTCCATATGGTTCCTTCCGCTGGTAGACCAGACACCTCGGCAATTATTGAGTCTGTTACTGCTATCTTCCTACCTCTAACCATGGAGTAACCTTGCTGCAGATTTTGTAAAAATTCAATGGCTACTGTTTCATTAGGTTGTTGCAGTCTTGTGAGGTAGGTAATCCACCCTACTCTCCAGAATTTCCCGTGCAGCATTAGAAACAGCTAGCACCTGCGGCTCACTACGAATTGGTCGTCCTCCCATCTTCTCTGCACATTGTTAATTTTTCACAAATGCATAGTAATGTAATGGAACAGCGCAGCACAGTATATCGGAATAATACCGTTAAGTTTTTGTTATTACCGAGAATATAGGGATTTGATTCGCATGCAGGTAAAAAAAATAGGGATTTGATCTGCATGTAGTCATTAAAAGGCATCAGCGCCCCCCATGAAGGATGATAGGTCATCCTCGACCATCAAATAAGAGAGCAACGTACTGCACAGCAGTTGTACAACAGGAAAAATCACACATTCTTATGATACAATCAATCAAATTATTGCATTACTGAAATCGATGCATATGATTAAATTGTAAATAGATATAGAAACATTTATGTAATGATTCAAAGATAAGGGAAAGGGACAACTGATGTGAAAACAAGTACTTATGCAATTATTACCAACTCAAACTAATATGATCGATTTATGATAAATTTCATGTATAATAGGTTCAAAACCAAGGGTTTAGGAACATACTTTCATTTGATATTAGATAGAGTTATAGGAAAAGGGTTTAACATTACTATTGATTTGTAAAAAATGTGACTCCAATACCATCAATAGAGCTCTGTTGCCCACAGGTGTCCATAACCTTGACAAAGTTGCTTTCTCACCCTTGGAACCACTATCCTTTATTTATGCCTAGGAAAGTGTTGTGTGATGTCATGATGGAGGCCACTGTGTCAGCTTGGGAACCAGATAAATCACAATTCCATTCACCGGAAAGAAGTGAAAGGTGGGTAGGCCGGCTCGTGATGAGACCTCTTGTTCCAAGGACTTTTTAGTTTTTTTCTGAGTTATCCATTGGACCATATCCCTAGTGTGGTGGCCATAATGGGAATTCCACTTCACTGCTTTCTTATGATCATGGTAGGTTGGCTCTTGATGAGACCCCCTATCCTCCATTTTCCATATCATAGAATTGTTAGTAATATATAGATATTTTCCTTTTTTTCTTTTCTTTTTTCATATAGAACTTTCCTACTTATATATAAAGGATGGCTCAGCACTCCTTAAGAGTAGGGATGGTGGAAGAATTCTAAACATCTCAATAGAGAAAATATGCCCTTATTCTTACTCAATAAATAAAAATCAAAGAAAGTTATGAAAATTTAGGGAAGAACCAACATGATAAAGATAATCGATCATATTAATTTCAGTGATAATAAGACAGCAAAGTGATATTGATGGTTATGTCCTTTCCTTTTTCTTATCACTACAAAATAATTTCTTTTTTAAACAAAATGACAATTTCTCTTGATTTGCTGATTCCAGTAACCTTTAATTTCTGTAACCTTGCATAAATTGTATGTTTGCCTTTAGAAGAGTCATGAAAAATCCTCAAAATGTTGTTTTAAAACAAGAAAAATGCACTCAAAAAGTGTTGTTCCTTGGAAAGGAATAGAAGAAACAATCTGCGAAAATGTTGTTCCTTTCGAAAGGAACAGCAAAAACAATTGGCCAAACTGCTGTTCCTTTCGAAAGGAACAGTAAAAACTATTAGCGAAAATGTTGTTCCTTTGGAAAGGGACAGGAAAAATAAACGACTAACACTGTTGTTCCTTTGGAAAGGAACATCCAAAACACTCGCAACAATGTTGTTGTTCCTTTCGAAACGAACAGCAAAAGTGTTGTTCCTTTGGAAATGAATAGCAAAAATTCGCAGCAAGAAAAGTAAGAACAGTTTAAGAAATAAAATTCTATACAAAAAACAAACAAAGTAAAAGAAAAAAAATTTATGTATAGGTTTCGAAATAAAGAGATGATTCAATGAATGGGTGCCAAGGAGGAGTTATCTCACTCAGCAAGAACTTGCATGGTAGAATCTTCCCGTAATTGCTGGTAAAAGGATTCTCGAGTAAGCGGTTTATGGTAAAGTCGCACTCGATGACCATTTACTTTGAAGGATTGTCTAGATCCATCAATGGTGGCTAATGTAATGGTGCCATTATCATGCACTTTTTTTTATCTCGTAAGGTCCAAGCCATCATGTCTGGAGTTTTCCTGGAAAATCCTGAAAACTGGAGTCATATAGGAGTGCCCAATCTCCTTCGTGGAAGATTTTCTCTTTGATGAGGGCATCGTGCAATTTTTCTCTCTGTTGTTGAATTAATGCAGTGTGTTGAAGAGCAGAGAGCCTAATTTCATCTAACTCATTGATTTGCTGCAATCTTCTAGCCTAGGCTTCATTTAAATCTAAACCCACCTCCTGGATTGTTCTTAATGTCTGAATTTCAAACTATATTGGAAAGATGGGCTCTTTTCCACATACCAATTGATATGGTGAATACCCTGTGGTACCTCTCCATGTTGTTCGATACGCCCACAAGGCTTCTGGCAATCTGTAAGCCCAGTCACGTCTGTGTGAGGCAACTGTTTTTTTCAGTATAGATTCGATCGCTTTATTCATGCTCTCTACTTGGTCGTTTTCCTGTGGGTGGTATGGAGTAGTGATTTTGTGCTGAATGTGGTAATTTTCTAATGTTTCAGCGAGTTTGTTACCTAAAAACTGTGGTCCTCCATCTGTAGTTATGTCCCTTGAGAGGTCGTATCGCACAAATATCTGGAAAAGGAATTGTATTACAGAGTCTTCTATAGTTTTCGAAAGTGCCTCTACTTCAACCCATTTAGTAACATACTCGGTTGCAACTAGGATGTACGTTCTTTGATTCGATGGTGAGTTAATGGGACCAACAAAGTCGAACGCCCAGTGTTCATGTTGGGGTTCCCATGTTTTGGCCAGGTTGACAAGACCAAAAGATGAGACAACATAGAACCACTTTTGGGCCCTAGGATCTAGCCCTCCTAGGCCCAGAGAGGTATCTCTCTATAATAGTCAAAGATTTTGTCTTTGAAGCTCTAAGTTATGATTTTAGGCTAGTTATATGCACGGGGTTTGTTTGTTTGATTGTTTTTGTTTGGTTGTTGGGAACCAGGAAAGGAAGGTCCAATATAAGACAGGGATGAGCATAGAGGGAATTAGGCTAAGACGGATAACTCAGGGAACATCAAGGCCATTGGGCAATGGAGTCAAGAAAGGATTTACTTGTGTTCAATTTGCAAGCTTTCAGTTGGGCTAGTCATCTAGAGAATTTGGATCTTAAAGATGGTATTTGGAATGGGACATTAAGGACTAAAAATGAAAGGAGGAGAACCATCCAATTCTATCTACAGATCAGGCCAGAGGTCATTTAACTCCAGGCCTGCTTGGACAAAATCAGAGGCAATACAAGGGATCTTGGAAAGGCTTAACTGAGATGGAAATATCCTAGTGAGGCAGAGACAGAGTTCTAAACCTCCCAGTGTTCTCAACTCATTCAACTAAATCCTAACAAGAACATATAAACATAGATTTCATTAATTCATACATCATAGAGGAGGAAATGACATCCACTACACTAGTTAAATCAATTGAAATCAATATTCAGATACACATGTAAGCAGAAAACATAAAAGGCTGGGAGAGCAGCAACATAAGGTACCTATCAAGGGTAAATCTTATGCCAAACTTCTGATGCGAGCCAGTAGAAAAGGAATGAAATGAAATCAAACACGAAGATAGGAAAACATCACCGGTTGCTTTAGATCAGGATCCAGAGAAACATGCTTGTCCTATTAAAAACAACACCAATCAGGTACATTCATTGCCCACAGCTTGAAAATTCAGTCTGAATACATCTAGTCTCAGCCTATCTTACAATATTACACAGAGAACTTGTCCCAAGAGGAAAATGCTTTCATTTCTCTGATATCTCATCAACAACCCTTACAATAATTTCCTTTTGTGCTTTATAGCAGAAGAGACACAGAAGATCGACTGAGGAGGTAGGTGAACACTAAATGTAACATTAAACACAAAAATGTATGCAGGGCCGAAACCCATTCTCTTTGAATGCTGAGTATTTAATTTCTGTCACCTCTTTATGCAGGAGTGATCTTCTCTGGATATGATTTTGACATATTTCGGCCGTGCTGCTGTACTTCGAATGTGTAACAAAACAAATGAACTATTAAGAAGTCTGCTTCATGAATGTTCTGGAAGTTTTGAACTACTGTTAGGGTGGAAATTCCTTCAGGGACATTGTGCATAATAAAGGCTGTATAGACACCCTGTACTTTTCAAAGAAAAACATTCTGCTGACTAACAACCCTGATGTTACCTTTTATTCGTGCTCAGGATCTTTTAATCGATCCTCGGGGTCTTCAAACTGGTGCTTTGCCTCTTAAACTGCTGATTCAAGGCTTAAGATCTTCAATGACGTGCTCTAATCTCTTTTCTTGCATTAAACACTTTGTCGCTCCATCTCTGTCTCTGTTCGTGCATCATGAGCTTTAATGGCGCCGGAAGGTTTTCCACAGAGTTTAAACCCTGTTTCTTTTAATGAACGTCTATTCTTTACCTTCCCGGGTCCTTGCTCATAAATTAGCTGTTGAAACTGATCTTCTTTAGATTTCGTTGTCCTTGCAGCAGGGTCGCGCACCATGGTGGCCATTAGCTCTTTATAACCCTGCAAAACACACAAATAAGTTAGGAAATCATGTATGGGGTGGCGGATGATGTGGAGGCGGAGGAAGGTCGTGTAGATGACGATGCAGAGGAGCAAATCGCAACAGGAATGGAGAAATGTGCTCATGGTGGGTGGTGACGGTCTGCAGCGTAAATAGGCGTGGAAAACGTTAAAAAATGTGAAAAGAACCACTATATGCGATGGAATGGAAGACTGTACGGAGGGTGCACGTGGTGGACCGGGAGCAATGGAATGGTCAACATCGGGAGAAAGAATCCGGACTGTCCGATCGCGGCGGAGATCGACGGCGGAAGACGACAGATGGTGGGCCAGCGGGTGCGATGACCAGGGGTTAAACGGTGCACAGCTTTGTCGATCGATGACCGTCGGATGGGCCATCATAGATCTAACGGCCTACGACGATTTCGCTGCGTCACTTGGGTCGAAAGTTAACCTTCAGGGAACGGATGGTTTCGGAATCGTACAAAGGAAACGCGGTGGCAGCTGTATGGAATCGTTGGCCGATGGATAAAAACCACCCTTCGCCCAAAGGCGATGCAGAATAAACAGGCAGTTTCTGAACAGTGGAAGCGGGAACCACAGGGCGGAGAGGTTTCAAACCGTCGGATCTTCGTGCATTTGGACGGCGATGGCTCGATCACAGGTTTGAAAGGGGGAAAGCGCAAGGGATGTGGATTAAATGCTGGCCATCCGATCTGTCAGGATTGACGGTCGAGGATGCACCCGATGAATAAATACGGTAAGCGCCCTTCGATGTTAGAGCCCGGTCACAGCGATGGGTTTTGTGGGAGGTAGAGGAGCACGGGGCTAACGGGAAAAGGGCTGAGGACTGTTATATGGTCGGGAGTGGGTTTTTAACCCCCTTTTCAATGGAATTTATGATTCCTGGCCCATTTGCAAAGTGTTTTAAGGCCAGCCAAGGGCAGCTACAAGGGGAATGAAGGATGGAATTGGCCAGACAAGGGGTAAGAATAGGATTTAAAGGGGGATTTTGGGAAAATAAAGGATGCAGGGATTTTTAGGGGGGATTTCAGGGACAGACAAGAGAAATTAAAAGGGGAAAAGTGGGACTTTGACAAAAGGAGGAAAAGGGGAAAAAGGGACATTTTGCAGGGGTACAAGGGGTAAATGAAGGCCCTGAGATAGGAAATCAGCAGAGGGGATTTGTATAAGGCAAATCACTGAGAGACCTCAAGGATGATGTGTCTTCAGGAGAGATGCATTCCTTGAAGGTCTCCAAAATGACATAGCCCCCAGCTTGCTTGTCAAGAATTTCCTAGGGGGGCTAACAGTGGCTCCACATGGGGATGGCTTCTTCTCGAAGGAGGCAAGAAACCAGAAATGATATTTGGAGTAGGCCAGTTGCCTGCTGCTTGACACATCCCTTTCTCTGATCAGCTACCACAACATGTTAGATACATCAGCAGAAAAACTTTCACGACCAAACTACCTACCCAGACTACAGTGCTAACATTTCCCTTCGGGTGCATTTGAGCTAGCAGACCCTTTACATCATTTATTTTACAACAGAAAATAAACCTATTCTACATCTACCCTTATTACTCCATGAGACCAGATTAGACTGTTGGTCTCATATAATTCTCTACCTAATCTACTGCCTGCTGGGATTAAACTGTCCAACAGGTTTCTTCTCCTACATTCTAAGACAGGAAATTGAAAAACAGCCAAGCCAGGATTAGACTGTCTGACTTGCTGTGGAGTGAAACAAAACTTTGAAGGCTTGAAATTTGAACTTTTGAAGTATCCTTCTCTGTTGTGACTCAGATTTTGATCATATTAGAGTCACCTTTTCTTCTTCAGTTTCAGCTTTGGTTTTAGGCATGTTAGAGATAATTCTTCCTTTTCCTTTGCTGGTCTGGATTTTGGGCGTGTTAGGACCAGCTGCCTTTCTTTCTTTGGCTCAAGTTTTGATCATATTAGAGCCAATCTTTTGCACGTTTCAGAGGTCCATGTTTTGAGCATGTTTGAACCTCTACCTTCTATTTTTGGGAACATTTTCTCTGTTTTTTGAAAGTAAAACTGCAATGGTATGTACAATGGAAATGGAACTGGAAATGAAAATTAGCAGAAGTAGTGTTTGAGCATCCTGCCATTGACAGGACCCCCAAACAGCTCTGTACCATCAATTTCTTGTAAGAAAAATGCATTAGGACCCACAGTGGCCTGGATGATGTATGGACCTTGCCAAAAACTGTCAAAATTTCCATGTTTACCTTTGTCCTCTCTTCTTGAATCCCATTTAAGAACCTTTTCCCCGACTTTGAAATCAGAGGTTTTGGTTCTTTTGTCAAATAATTTCTTTATATTCTCTTGAACTCTGACAGATCTGTTATAAACCTGCTCCCTTGTTTGCTGAAGATGAATAGTTTCATTAATTCTTCTCACCATACTGTCTTCCTCTGTCTAAATCTCTTGGGCAAGTTTAATCACTGGTACTCCAAGGCTGGTAGGAAAAACTGCTTCTATTCCATAAACTAGCTGGAATGGTGACATGCCAATAGATTTCTTTGTGGTGAGCTTGTCAGCCCACAAAGCATGTATCAAATTTTTATGCCATGACTTCTTGTTCTCTTCCAGCAGCTTCTTAATGATTGTGACCAGGCTTTTGTTAGATGATTCAGCGAATCCATTACCCTGGGGGTAATAGGCAGTTGAATGACCAAGTGATATTCCGTACCTGTGACAGAAATCAACCATTCTCTTGGATCTGAAAGTAGCAGCATTGTCAGTGATTATTTTCCTTGGACAGCCAAACCGAGATAGGATGGAGTCTTCTAGGAACCTAATGATGACAGAATCAGTGGCACTCCTAGTGGGTATGGCTTCTATCCATTTAGTGAAGTAATCTGTAGCAGTCAGGATCCATTTGTGTTGCCCAGAGGAGGCTGGATGAATTTCCCCTATAAATTCTAGACCCCATTGCAGAAAGGGTCCTTCAACAATGATGGGTTTTAGGGGGAGGGGGAGAATCTTTCTTCTGCCTTAAAAGATCTGACATTTGTGGCAGGTAATGATCATCTTATGGACATCATTAAAGAGTGTAGGCCAATAGTAACCAGCCCTGAGTATTTTATTTGCAGTGGCTTTCCAACTCAGGTGGCCTCCACACTCTCCAGCATGGAATTCTTGTTTGATCCCTTCAGCTTCAGTTTCAGACAAACATTTCAACAATAGGCCATTTTCATTTTTCCAATATAAGTTTTCATTCAAGATGCAGTTGTTTCTGTCTTTGAGTTTTATGAATCTGGCCTTAGTTTTGGACAGTTCTGGAGGGGCACTGAGGTTGGTGAGCACGTAAAGGATATCAGAATACCAGAGAGAGTTTTGAAACTGCTCCTCAACAGTTGGATGGGGCAATCCTTCCTGCTCATTTAAGGCATTTATCATGTTAATGTCAAGGGCCTGCAAGTTTGATTCAGCCATTAATTGGGCTAGGCCTTGACCTTTGATCAGCTTGGTGGGCTTTATTTCAATGTCATATTCCAAGATCGTAGCAATCCATTTGCCCATTTTCCCATCAGTGTCCTGGGATAAGATGTCTTTGACCACTATATTTGGCACGTAGGCAATGTTCTGAGAATGCCAAATGTATACCCTAAAGTATTTTAAGGCCTTTACCAGGGCATAGGCCCGTTTTTGCATAATGTTGTACTTCAAGGGTGCATCTCTCAATGCTTTGCTGAAAAAGGCAATTGGTTGTTCATTACCTTCTACGTTCTTTTACAAGAAGATTGCGGTCATTAAGGTCAGAGGCGAATGAAAATATCGTGAAATCTCATTAGAATTCCCAGCTCGATGAGGGTGTGGGCTTGAGTGGAGGCAGCCATCGTCCCAAAAATATTTCTTGCCTTCAACAGTCCACTTAATTCCTGCACCTTTCTTTAGCATGTCAGTCATTTTTCTAAGGTGCTCAGCAAGATTGGGAATGAATCTCGTAAGGAAATTGATCTTCCCAATGAAGGACTGTAACTCCTTGATGTTTCTTGGGTGTGTGATTTGAAGTATTCCTCAACTCTTTGAGGGTCTATCCTAATCCCTTTCTCAGATATAATGTGGTCAAGAAGTTTACCTTCTTGCAGCCCAAAAACAGTTTTCTTAGGGTTTAAGGACAGACCGTACCTTCTACATTTTTCAAAAACTTTTCTCAGATGTTTCAGGTGTTATTCTTCAGTTTTAGAGAAGACAGTCAAGTCATCCAGGTAGATAACTATGAAGTGTCCTATCTCATCTGAGAAAGCTATATCCATCGCTCTCTGGAAGGTGGCACCAACATTCATCAATCCAAAAGGCATCTTCACATACATAAAGGTGCCCCATGGAGTGGCAAATGCTGTTTTGAGCTGATCTTCTGGGAGTACCAACACTTGGTTATATCCTGAAAAACCATCTAACAGGGAAATCCTTTTAGAGCCCACTACCTTCTGTAGGATATGCTCCATTCTGGGCAAGGGGTAGTTGTCTTTCAGGGAGGCTCTGTTGAGGTTTATGAAGTCTATGCACAGTCTGATTTCCCCTATTTTCTTTCTCACAACCAATAAGTTTGACACCCGCTCAGAAAACCTCACAGGAACTATTATGCCTACATCATACATATTTTTGATCTCTTTCTCTACTGCAGGCAATTGTTTTGGATTGATCCTACGAAGTTTTTGTCTGAAAGGCTTCTGATTTTCTTTCAGGGGTATCCTGTGTTGTATGATGTTGGTATCATAGGCCTTTAAGTCTTCATAGCTCCATGCAAACACATCAACGAATTCCCTAAACAGGTCAATGTATTTCTTCTTCATGTTTGCAGGTATAGACTTAGCCAGCTTGATCATTTTGGGTCTATCTTCAGTGCCTATGTTGCATTCTTCAACATCAGAGTCTACATGTTCTAGAGTGGGCCTTTTTGCTACGTCATCAAAGTTAAAAAGGTCCTCTAAGGGTGCTAGGCCTCTGGGTATATTCTTGTCTTTGGCCTGTAGCACTTCTACTTCTTCACTATCCGTGTTTTCACATTTTTCGGTTGGATTTCCAGTTTCTTCAGAAAAGGTGTTTATTTCTATGTTATAGGGTGTTTCTCGTTCATCTGGGGCATCCTCACTTGGGCAGCTGTCATCAGATTTTGAGTCAGAATTAGAAAATTCAAACTCATTTCTGCCCACCAGGAAATCTTCAATCTGTTTGTCTCCTTCAAAGACCTGCCAATATTTTTCATTGTCTGGCACTACAGGTCTGAACTTGGTCTGAATGATGATTTGTTGGTCAGGGGGAGTCTTAGGATATGAAATAGCTAGGCAAGCTAATCCATTTGCAATGAAATTTTGACTCCTGGGAACAAACACCAATTCATATTCCATGAAAGTTTTCAATATATCCATGGCATCGTTCCTATATGCTCTTAATCGAGGATGTTTTGCTGCGTATTCACCATTCACTTGTTTGACAACTAACTCAGAGTCTCCTAGCACAGTTACCCTACGGGCTCCTAATTTTTCAACAGATTTAAGCCCAGGATAAGAGCCTCATACTCTACAATGTTATTTGTACATTTGAAGTGCGGATTGACAGCGTGGCTCTCTGCATGGTCATTTTCTGTGTTACGTAGCCACACCCCTGCTCCAGCAGTTTGCCTAGTACAAGACCCATCGAAATTCATTTCCCACAGGGGTTCGCCATTATGTTGCGTTGTGGGGTCTGTACTAGGTTGTGGGTTGTCTTGTTCTTCACATGGTGTGTTAGTTTGCAGGGTGTGACTAATAGGCTGACTGCGTTGTGTTTCTGGTTCATTCTGAGTTCCGTTTTCTTTATCCTGCCCATGGTTTTCTTCATCGTATTCTTCTAGGGTGGCCATTATGCTAAAGTCCATGGGTTCTGCGTCCTTGCTTGTATTTCTGCATTCAGATTCTGGCTCTCCTAAGGATTGGTCGTTATAAAGAATCCAGATCTCTGTGTACAGAGTACAATGGTGAATTTTCAGGCTTCTCGGGGGTGTTGACTAGGAATTTCATCTGGGACTCTCTATACAGTCTTCTAAGTTGGCCAAATATAGGGATGGTGGCATATGAGCCATCCATCTGCATTGTTCCTTGCAGCTTGGCTCCCCATGATCTAGATAGCAGCATGCCATACTTAGGTGGCACATCTGCCACCACAACATCCATGACCATACACTTGGCAGGAATCTGGGTCAAGCTCACACACAAGTCTTTGATTAGGCCTAGGCATTTTACTCTGCTAGAGTAAAACGAATACAAATCTTTGTAAGGTCGTGTTATCTCTAGGCCTAGCTTTTCCATCACTACCTTAGGCATCAAATTGTGTGATGCTCCAGAATCATGCATGGCGTTGTGAAGTATCTTGTCATGAACGTTGAGATTGATATAGAAAGGTGGAACTACCCCTTCCTGAAATTTTCCCTCAATATTTGGACCAAACAGGAGGGCAGGTTGATCATCATTCAAATTTACAGTGTCATTGTTTTCCCCCAGGTTCAATGCTTTCAAAATTTGGCCTTTATATACATTATGAGTGGCCAGCTCAGAGAGGGGGACGGAGATTTTGATTTTTGCAATCTCACTCTCTAAATTGAAAGTGGACTGTGTCTTTGGAGTGCTCAATTCTGTTTGATTTGCTACTGCCTTGGTGACCGAATCAGTTTGTAAATTATCACTATGTACAGGGTTAGTAACAATCGTTTTAGGAGTACTAACTGAAGTGCTAGTACTGCTAGTGGGCTGAATTTGTTTTTCAGTGTTTTGGTTGTATTTTTCCTTGTGTTTACCGGAACTTTCAGCTGCTGATTTTTCATTTGCAGCAGATGCTTTAGAAGTTTTATCAGGTCTTTTCTTGATGGTTACCTCAGGAGCCTTTGTTTTGGAATTTTCTTGGTTCTTTTTGCTCCTAAGTTCATATTTTTCTCTGACCTGCATCATGGCATTTTCAAATCCTAATATGTAATCTTCAGTTTCTAACCATTCCTCATCCCAGTGTGAAGGTGAGGGCTGATCTTCCCCTGAATCACAGTTAAGGACTGAGTCTTCTGTTTCGAACATGTTTATTGTATTCCCTTCAGACTCTTCTATGATTCCCTCATCTTCATCTAAAAAGTCTTGGAATGGGGGAATAACTTGTTGATCTGATTCTTTTTGTCTGTTGGGAGCATTGTTGTTTCTTCTAAAGTTTTGGTTCTGATTCTGGTTCTGGTTTCTGTTCTGACTGCTAGCTGTGACAACCATATTTTCCATCATTTGTTGTAACTTTTCTACATTCTTAGATAATCTATCATAATTTGGGTCTGAAGTGGAAGCTACAGTGTCATCCCTATATGTTACCCTCTTCTCAGCTCTCAGTCTCGCTCTCTTTTCAATCAGGTTTGCCTCTATGTTCACTGCTCCTTTTTGCATGTCCTCCATTGTGGTGTACTCTTTATCCCTAAGCTCATAGGCCATGTCAGCATCAAACCCATCGGGGTATTTGGCCAGGGCCATACCTTGTGGAGGTTTCATGTGTGGAGGAAGAGCATTGTAAATGCTGTTGAATCTAGTGGTGTAATCATGGACACTCTCTCCCACATTCCTCTTAAGGGTCATGTAGTCTGCTAGGAGCTGGCGAGGGTTTGCCCTAACTTCCCATTTGTTTATGAATGTCTGATATAAAGTTGGGAGGTCATTAATGCTGCCCGGAGGTAGGCCTTTAAACCATTTCTTTACATCACCCCCTAAGCTTTGGGAAAAGATTCTCATTTTGATTGTTTCATCATCAATTTCCATATAGTCAAAAGAATCCTCCATCTTATCTACATGTTGCTGAGCTGTGATTGATTCTTTAGCAGTGAAGTGTGGGATTTTTGACTGATAATCATTGGGTAAGGGTAGCATGGGTTGAGGTAAAACTAAAGGTGCATACCAAGCTGCCATGATAATGTTCTGATGAGGTATAGGGTTGGTTTGAGCAGCTGGTATATGGATGACAGGGATATTAGGACCAGCAGAAGTCTGTTAGGTAGATCTAGGGTGGGAGAGCCCCAAGTTTTGAAGGAAGTGAATATTAGGTGGTGTAGATGGAGGGGTTCCTCTGTCCCTAGTGAGATGACCACCATAAGATGGTGTACTGTGAGGCTCAAGGTCTGGCTGGTCTAGATGATTGAATGACCTAGTTTTCGGTAATCTATTAGGTAAGTCTAGGTCAGGGAGAAAAAGTGATAGAGCTGTTAGGTCTTCTGGTGCGGAGTTAGCTCTATGAATGTGGCTGGAAATAGTTGGTCTTTTAGGTATAGGAGCTCCCTTGAGGATACTCTCCGGATTGTCAACTATTTCAGGCGGGTCAAGGTTGGGGTAAGCTCTTGTGTGAATGGTTCTGAAAGCCAGAATGCTATTTCCTAGCCAAGAAACTTAACCCTACTTATCACTTCTACTGTGGTTGATGTTGTCTCAGGGGCTGGTCTCCCAGTGGAGTCTATTGTGAAGTCAAGATAATCAGCAGGCCTACTGATCACCAGTGGAGTCTTTTCGTTTAGGAACAATGGAATCGCCAGGTGGAGGGTTTTAGGGTGTATCTAAGGGGTCACACTGTCCACCACAGTGCTCAGGCACTATCACCTTTCAGGAATCTCCTCAAAAACAAACTCCAACCAGAGATTGACTGGGAGGGCATTTACCAGATATGTCACCTCCGAAGAGGGTGAGATCCGGAGGCTACCTGGCCCTTTCCAGGCTCTGTCTAAGATTATGATGGACACTCAACAAAGGAGATCGATTCAAGAAAGGAGTGACTTACTGTCAACCTAACCAGAGTTCTAATTTTTTGAGTCTGCTAAAATTTTTTAAGGTGAGATGCACTCAGAGCCTCCCCAGCGGAGTCGCCATTATGTTGGGGTTCCCATGTTTTGGCCAGGTTGGCAAGACCAAAAGATGAGACAACATAGAACCACTTTCAGACCTTAGGATCTAGCCCTCCTAGGTCCAGAGAGGGATCTCTCTATATGAGTCAAAGTGTATGTCTTTGAAGCTCTAAGTTATGATTTTAGGCTAGTTATATGCACAGGGTTCGTTTATTTGATTATTTGATGTTTGGTTGCTGGGAATCAGGAAAGGAAGGTCCAATATAAGACAAGGATGAGCATAGAGGGAATTAGGCTAAGACAGATAACTCAGGGAACATCAAGGCCATTGGGCAATGGAGTCAAGAAAGGATTTACTTGTGTTCAATGTGCAAGCTTTCAGTTGGGCTAGTCATCTAGAGCATTTGGATCTTAAAGATGATATCAGGAATGGGACATTAAGGACTGAAAATGAAAGGAGGAGAACCATCCACCACTAGCTGCATCGTGCCGAGGTCATTTAACCTAGCCTGGCTGACAAAATCGAGGCAATACAAGGGATCTTGAAAGGTTTAACTGAGATGGAAAGATCCTAGTGAGGCAGAGACAGTAGTTCTAAACCTCCAGTTGTTCTCAACTCATTCAACTAAATCCTAACAAGAACATGTTAGCGCTCAAATCTACCTTAGGCTGAATTAAGGTAAAACTCAAGGCTACATCAAACCACGCTCAGCCTCGTAGCTAGCCCTACGAGGACAGGAGAGGGCTCTCTCCGGGTCTATCTCGGCAAAGGATCTTCAGAGGGGCTGAGATGACTTATAATGAAAAATGAATACTGATTTTAGGCTAGTAAATGGATAGGGGAGTTTGATTTTGATTTTTGGGTTTTCGTTGGAAAAATGGGAAAAAACAATTTTGGGTCCGGGGATAAGGTCAGACCTTTGCAGAATTCGAGTTGGGGCAAGGTAGGTGAAGGTCTTGATGCTTTTGATTGGATATACAGATAGACCAGAATGAAAAGGAGCTGAAGAGGGCAAAGAAGAACTTGAATCCTCTCCAAACAGTCGAAAACATGCAAAATTAAACGAATTCAAATGCAGAGCACTGTAAACAATGGATTCAACCTCATCTACTCATCCATTTAATTTCAGAAGCATATGAAAGGAATGGCATACATTTAACATGAAGAAATTACAGTAAACAGAGAGAAAACACCATCAAGAACAGAACACCACAAGAATCCCAATAGGTGCCGCAAAACCTCTGATCTTTCCTTAGCCAAAATATGAAAAAATATGTACAATGGTGCCAAAAGTCTCCCAAGAGTCCAACCTCTCCAACCCCTGAAAATGATTGAGAAATTACATCATATAGAGCATCCTAACCCCTTCCCACACCTCTAGGGGTCGAATTCCTTCTTCAGGGATCAATTTCAACCAAATTCTAATCAAGGAACTAAAATCTAGGCAGCTAACAACTTGCCTCTAAAAGAGTGGAAACTGATTCATTTACATGATTTTCACTTTTTTAAGAGTGAATCTTCTAAAATAGGTAAAAATGAACCAAATTTACATGCCAAACATAAATTTACATCATGAAAACCCAAAAATTTCATCCACAAGCAAAACTGGTCCAAACTGGCCGAAAATCTGAGCTGGAAGTTGAAAATTCAGCCAAAAATTTAAGTGGGTCGCATGCCTGAGCCAAGTGGGTCGCATGCCTTTCAGCCCGATTTTGAAGTACTTCCCAACATCCAAATTGAGCTCATGATAGCTCGTTGGAAAGCCCTGGATGTTGGCTATCCAACCCAAGTAGAATTTCCCAATTTGGAGCTCATTTGACCCTCCAAAACCTCATTCTCCCAGAAGTACTTCCTGCTGGTGCAAAAGGTGGCAGCAAGGTGGTTTTCATGGTGTTTTTGAGCTTTTTGACCATCCAGAATCTGATGAAATGCTTCGGAAATGCCTGAGGATGCATAACTTATCATGAAAAATCCAAAAATGCAAAGATTTCCTTCAGCAAGTGTCCCAAAAAAAAGTGAGCATATGAGTGCGAGACCCGCTTAACTGAAAAACCTGTTTTTGAGACCAAAATTTCAAAATGACAAAAATTTCTCCGAATTTGCTCAAATTCGGAGTGAAGACCCTCCATCATGTATCTTGCCCAGCCAATGAAGCCTCGGCCAAAATCCGAAGTGGATCAGGCCTTTTCCGCCGTTTTAGTGCTTCTCAACCTCCTTTTCAGAATCTTCATTTTTGCTTTGCAGACATGCATGCGAGCCCAATAATGTCCTTTCATGTGACGAAGCATGTCTTTGTCTCTATCATGATCCTGTGAATGTACCTACGCTGATGAAGAAGGCGAGACCCCTTCCATGCCATGTGGAGATAGTACTCGCGCTGCTGATGAAGTCAACGAGACCCCTTCCACCCCGGGTGGAGATAGTACTCGTCGTGATGCTGCAAACAAAGCTCTGTGGCCTCTCTGATATGTTACCACTACTGGTGCACTGCTATGCTCCATCTCAGTACATCAACCTCAACGATTGAGTCACTGTCCGACTCCTGCTCATACTCTGACTCTGTCTCTGACATGGCTTTGAACAAGATATTTGCAATATGTATACTGATATAGATGCAGTGAAAGAAAAGTTATAATGTATGTTCAACACCCAATAGATATCACCCACTGCCAAAGTATCACAGGAAAATAAAATTACAATGAAGATGGCTCTGTTTTAGTGGCATGAAAACTATCACTGTTTTGACCATAAGTGAGTTTCACAAATGAGTGCCAACTGCAAAGTATGGGGCAAGCTTTTGGTAATGATGGGCAAAGTTTGTCAAAGAAGAAAACAAGTAGAGGACTGTGTTTATGAACTGGAGAACAGGGAGAAGACCATGACCATAGTGACACAAATTACTATCACAATGGTAATATAATGATAACAACAACAATGGTGATATTATGGTAATGAGGGCTATAGATTAGTCGACATAAGACTGTGCAAAATATGAAAGAGCATGAACAACAGCGACAAGATGATAACTGAAAGTGTGAGGATCATCTATACAACGTGCTAGGTGTGAACATATCCACCATTCAAGGTTTTCATATTTTTTCATAAAATCATTTCATACAATCTCAAAAAACCCTTGGCTCCACTAACTCGCATGTGAATGAAAGGTTCATATATTTTCTCCAAGGATGGCTTGTTTCCCAACATCAATGACATCACAACCATATTAAAAATAGAATGAGCAATGATTAACGATTAAAACCTCGTTTGGAATCATTTGGAGTCGACTAGAATCGAATCCGCAAAAAACGAATTTTCCGTCTGTTGGCGGGGTCGCACGCCGTTTAAGTGGGTCGCACCCCCAAGTGGGTCTCACCCGTTCAACTTTACACTGGCCGGTGGCGCTCAAGTGGGTCGCACCCCCGGCGGGTCTCTCCACCCGTTTCGGCGGGTCGCACGCACTTTTTTTTATAGCGTTACGGTGCATTTTGTAGGAGGCTTTTGGAGGCCTTCCCGGTGTCCAAATCGGGCGTGTGATAGCTCGTTGGAAATATATTGGAGTCTAATTTCCAAAAAAAGTGGAATTATGAAATTTGGATTTCATTTACCCTGTCAAAAATCAAATCTCCCAACACTAGTCAAAATGAGCAGAATGAGGCTGCCTCAAGGCAGAGCGCTGTTGCAGTCAACTTTTGAAGGTCTTCCTCAACTCCAAATTGAGCTCATGATAGCTCATTGGAAATATATTTTTGTCTAGTTATCATTTGACTCATCATGCAAGTCATTTGGCCAACCATGCTAGGAGAAATATTGATTTTCCCAAGGTCACTTCAGAGGTGCATTCAATTCTCCTGAGGCAACGGTATTTTTGACATTTCTCCAAAACCATTATACCTGTGTAAAAAGTGAAGGAGGTTTTTCTTCCTTGGGATGTTTTGGACAAAAACCTCTCTCAGTTTTCCAAAATTCATCTTTTATTGCTCTGAAACATCTTTTGAGTGAAACCGATCCCGATGTGTGGAACAAGGGATTTTGTCGAAATGAAGCGAAATGAAGGGGATAAGGGGCTTCTAAATTCTTGGGGAAATTTTGGGAAGTAGGGAGGGATGTTAGGAAGCAGGGGAAAGTTGAATCTCAGAGATTGAGTGAGGGGAAGGGGTCCAAAAGGGCAAAACACAGGCCTAGCCTAGAAAATTGCCAAGTTGTGGCAAGAAACTAGGGTTTGTGCAAAAATGAGGAATTTGGGGGATCTCAGTGATGGGAAGTGTTTAATAAAGTATATTAAGAATAGGGGAAGGTGTGTGAACATCAGGATACAATTTTTTTCGATGATTTGACCATCCAAGAGAAATTACCTCCAAAACCCTAGGAGAGGGAAATGGACCTTACCTAGGCACAACTGAAGCATGAAAAAGATGTAAAATGACCCAATGGAACCTGACATGATGATGAAAACCCTCTGAATGATGGTACACTCAGCTGAATGGTGACATGAACCGACATTTGGACAACTTTGACAAGAGTAAAAGCAACCCCTAGACCTAATGCCTAGTGACCAAATTTTGCTTGAAGACTCTTTGAAATGACAAAATTTGACCTTGACACCTTAAAATCACTTTGTAAGAGCATGTTTGATCACTGAAGGAAAGCTGCAAAGGCTGACTCTAACATTGGCTCCAATGGGGATGGTAGCTCCTTAGAGGTGCCAAGAACGACAGATCTTTGGGAGAGCAGACCAGTGCCTTATCCATTGGGCAATGGAATCAAAAACTCAAACTGAAATGCATGACTGAAAACTGATGACTTGACGACAAAAATTGACTCTCACTCAACTAAAAAATGACTCGATACTTAAACACAACCGACAAACTGGAAATATGCTCAAAGTAGAGCTTATTCAATACAACCTACTCTAATTGTGCTTTACACCACCCGATCAAGTGAAATGGAACCGCCAATGCAACCATGTAAGCATGCTGGCTGCTGTTTGATTTCTTCCCACATGCTTACTGATGCACAGGAAAAGGAAAGAATCAAAAGGCAACTCCCATGGAAACTTTGAACCAAGTGGACTGCTGATAAACTTGCAAAGCATAAATTGACTGGATGACTGCAAGAATATTGCGAATGGATCTTCATAAACATAGCTCTGGTCCAGATAATCTCCATACCTTGATCTTAAACTTTTCCTCACATCTGCGGTGCTTTTCTTTGGTGATTGCAGCAAGCTGCCAAAAGGATCCTGAATTTCGTGAATAACCAAACACTGTTGCTGATTACAAACAGAACAAAAGTCTCCTTCATCAATCTCCTCATATGAAAAATCTGTTGAACAACACAATGAAATTGACTTTTGAACAAGATTACTATCAACATTCTTTTTGGGCACATGGTTAGCTAATGGAGCAAAATTTTTATAGCAAACATCATCCAACACACGAGCAATAGGATCATCAAAAACTTGAGAAGACTGCTGCACTGTATCCCTTGAAACTGTATGACATCCTACTGGCTGTTCATCTTTTCCTTGAGATATATTATGAAGATTCTGCCTTATAAACTAAAATGCTTCGAAACAAAAGGGTATAGAATTTTCCTGCATCATCAAATCATGTATTTCATCTTCCACAACTTCATCTGTAATCTGACCTTCAATTGCATTGGATGGCTGCAAATCTGATGCTACAAGCTGCTCATCTGAAGATTTACTATGCAATTTTTCTCTCAAAAGCTGAAATGATTCAAAACAGAAAGGTACGGAGTCACCTTGAATCATTAAATCATGTGTGCCCACTTCCAAGTCTTCAGCTGCAACTTGACAATCAATGACTTTTGGGGGCTGCAAATCTGAATATGAGAAGTTTTCGTTGCCCTCAAGACGATCCAGATCAAGACTTGTTGACGTTTGATTTTTGATTGCATGGAAGTTATCTCTAATGAACTGAAACGAATCAAAACAAAAAGGCAAAGATCCTTCACTTACATCAAAATTTTATGCACTTTCCTCATCATTTCCATAGCTGATATGCATCGGTTGATCACTGTACTCGAGCTGCTGAAAGTGAACTTCCTCCTCACACAAACTAGCTACTGATTTGTCTGCAAGATTAGCTTCTTTTTGGAGAACATAATCATCATCATACTGATCAAACTGAGGCAATTCATCATCAAACATACACATCATATCAACAACTCTCTCTTCTTCACAATGATCTATAAAACAATCACTATGACTACTGGGATCAGAAACAAAATGTTTTGGGTCAGCAACTTGTTCTTGAATGTCATTTTCATTTTTTGTATTCATTTTCCGCACCATCTCTTCTACTGCATTTACAAAAAGATCAAGATTTTCCTCTGAAAGTGTCAGCTGCTCTGAAACATTCTTCTTTTCTTCTTCCTTCAACCTTGCCCTCAAGATCAACAAATGAGCCTCTACATTCACTGCCTTGTTCTGCATCTCGTGAAGTGTTGCAATATTCTTTTCTCTCAGCTGAAACTCCATTTTCGGATCAAAGGCACCCGGGTAGTGCAAGAGAGCAGATCTAGGAGAAGGTCTTATATCAACTGGCATCGAATAATAAACTTGGTTAAATCTAGCAGAAAATTGTTGTACTGTCTCACCTGGCATTCTTTTCAACTGGTTATACTCCTCTATAATCAACAAAAAGTTCTGTCCGATCATCCACCTATCAAGGAAAACTTTGACAAACTGCTGGAAATCTGTGATGCTCGCATCAGGCAGGGCTTTAAACCAACTCTTCACTTGGCATTGCAAAGAAAGAGAAAAAAGCCTAATACTAACATCTTCATCATCAACTTCAAAAAGATCTAGAAAAGTCTCAACATTCTGCACATGTTGCTCAGCATTGACATTGTTACATTCACCGTCAAATCTTGGTAGATATAGATCATAATTTGCAGGAAAAGCATGAAGAACAGAAGGTAAAACAAGAGGTTTGTACCGATCTGGAATTTTACAAGGTGTAGGGGCATGTACAAGAGTTGTGGGATTAGTTTTGTTTTCTGGCTCATCACTCTGTAGAGAGTCATCATAAGATGTGGGAAAAGTAAGGAGGCCAGGATCAAAGGGAAACTCAACATTTACACTCTTTGAATAGGTCGAGTGAAGATTTTGATGACCTTTCTCATACAACAAACTTTGAAAAACTTTCAAGACAGCTTCAAGACCAGCAAAGAAGTAATTTACAAGAAAGCAGATTAGATCCCGAATACCATTCCACTTTAGATACCTGAACTTTGTGTAAGATCCTTCCATTTTCTCAGAGAAAGAGTCAGTCCTCCAGACTTTGAATTGGAGTCACCAGGTGAATGATTTCAGCCTTCTTATGTCTGATCGTTGTCCACCATCAACCATCATATCTGAACTCGATACATGTACTGGGGCAATTTACAAGTTAAATGCTACGATTACAAGTTAAACCGGAGATCGACTGAAGCAGCGTTTATCTACTTCGCTGATGCATAGCAACAACGTTTCGAAGGCTACCTGGCGTGACTTCAGACTCCGTCTATAACAAGCAAACGTTTTGATTTTCTCCCCAGTATGGTCGCCACTATGTTAGCGCTCAAATCTACCTCAGGCTGAAATGAGGTAAAACTCAAGGCTACATCAAACCACGCTCAGCCTCGTAGCTAGCCCTACGAGGACAGGAGAGGGCTCTCTCCGTCAATCTCGATAAAATGAACACTAGGGTGCGAGATGACTTTAAAAGGGAACTGATTTTAGGCTAGTAAAGAGATAGGTATGTTTGATTTTTGATTTTTGGGTTTTCGTTGGAGAAATGGGAAAAACAAATTTTGGGTCCGGGGATAAGGTCAGACCTTTGCAGATTTCGAGTTGGGGCGAGGTAGGTGAATGTCTTGATGCTTTTGATTGGATATACGGACAGATCAGACCGACGAGGAGCTGAAGAGGGAAAAGAAGAACTTGGATCCTCTTCAAACAGTCGAAAACATATAGAACTAAATGAATTCAAAGGCAGAGCACGGTAAACAATGGATTCAACCTCATCTACTCATCCAATTTAGTTCAGAAGCATATGAAAGGAATGGAATACATTAAACATGAAGAAACTTACAGTAAACAAAGAGAAAACACCATCAAGAACAGAACACCACAAGGATCCCAACAAGTGCCGCAAAACCTCTGATCTTTCCTTAGCCAAAATATGAAAAATATGTACAATGATATCAAAAGTCTCCCAAGAGTCCAACCTCTCCAACCTCTGAAAATGATTGAGAAATTACATTATATAGATCATCCTAACCCCTTCCCACACCTCTAGGAGTCGAATTCCTCCTTCAGGGGTCAGTTTCAACCAAATTCTAATCAAGGAACTAAAATCTAGGCAGCTAACAACTTGCCTCTAAAAGAGTGGAAACTGATTCATTTACATGATTTTCACTTTTTTGAGAGTGAATCTTCTAGAATAGGTAAAAATGAACCAAAGTTACATGCCAAACATAAATTTACATCATAATAACTCAAAAATTTCATCCCCAAGCAAAACTGGTCCAAACTGGCCGAAAATCTGAGCTGGAAGTTGAAAATTCAGCGAAAAATTTAAGTGGGTCGCATGCCTGAGCCAAGTGGGTCGCATGCCTTTCAGCCCGATTTTGAAGTACTTCCTGGCATCAAAATTGAGCTCATGATAGATCTTTGGAAAGCCCTGGATGTTGGCTATCCAACCCAAGTGGAATTTCCAAATTTGGAGCTCATTTGACCCTCCAAAACCTCATTCTCCCAGAAGTACTTCCTGCCGGTGCAAAAGGTGGCAGCAAGGTGGTTTTCATGGTGTTTTTGAGCTTTTTGACCATCCAGAATCCGATGAAATGCTTCAGCAATGCCTGAGGATGCATAAATTATCATGAAAAATCCAAAAATGCAAAGATTTCCTTCAGCAAGTGTCCCAAAAAAAAGTGAGCATATGAGTGCGAGACCCGCTTAACTGAAAAACCTGTTTTTAGACCAA
This sequence comes from Pinus albicaulis, assembly GCA_034641835.2. Taxonomy (NCBI): domain Eukaryota; kingdom Viridiplantae; phylum Streptophyta; class Pinopsida; order Pinales; family Pinaceae; genus Pinus; species Pinus albicaulis. The sequence continues at coordinate 1,609,222,348 of CM076578.1, read as the reverse complement.
AATATTTCAAAATGACAAAATTTTCTCCGAATTTGCTCAAATTCGGAGTGAAGACCCTCCATCATGTATCTTGCCCAGCCAACGAAGCCTCGGCCAAAATCCAGAGTGGATCAGGCCTTTTCCGCCGTTTTAGTGCTTCGCTCAACCTCCTCTTCAGAATCTTCATTCTCGCTTTGCAAACATGCATGCGAGCCCAATAATGGCCTTTCATGTGACGAAGCATGTCTTTGTCTCTATCATGATCCTGTGAATGTACCTACGCTGATGAAGAAGGCGAGACCCCTTCCACGCCATGTGGAGATAGTACTCGTGTTGCTGATGAAGTCAACGAGACCCCTTCCACCCCGGGTGGAGATAGTACTCGTCGTGATGTTGAAACAAAGCTCTGTGGCTTCTCTGATATGCTACTACTACTGACGCACTGCTATGCTCCATCTCAGTACATCAACCTCAACGATTGAGTCACTGTCCGACTCCTGCTCATACTCTGACTCTGTCTCTGACATGGCTTTGAACAAGATATTTGCAATATGTATACTGATATAGATGCAGTGAAAACAAAGTTATAATGTATGTTTCAACACCCAATAGATATCGCCTACTGCCAAAGTATCATAGGAAAACAAAATTACAATGAAGATGGCTCTGTTTTAGTGGCATGAAAACTATCACTGTTTTGACCATAAGTGAGTTTCACAAATGAATGTCAGCTGCAAAGTATGGGGCAAGCTTTTGGTAATGATGGGAAAAGTTTGTCAAAGAAGAAAACAAGTAGAGGACTGTGTTTATGAACTGGAGAACAGGGAGAAGACCATGACCATAGTGACACAAATTACTATCACAGTGGTAATATAATGATAACAACAACAATGGTGATATTATGGTAATGAGGGCTATAGATTAGTCGACATAAGACTATGCAAAATATGAAAGAGCATGAACAGCAGTGATAAGATGATAACTGAGGGCGTGAGGATCATCTATACAACGTGCTAGGGTGTGAACATATCCACCATTCGAAGGTTTTCAAATTTTTTCATAAAACTGCCCATACAATCTCAAAACCCTTACAGAATTAACTTGCATGTGAATGAAAGGTTCATATATTTTCTCCAAGGATGGCTTGTTTCCCCAACATCAATGACATCACAACCATATTAAAAATCGAATGAGCAATGATTAAAACCTATTTGGAAGCTTTTGGAGTCGACTAGAATCGAATCTGGGCGCAAAAAACGAATTTTCTGGGTTCTGATTTAAGTGGGTCGCACGCTGGTTTAAGTGGGTCGCACCCCCCAAGTGGGTCTCACCCGTTCAACTTTACACTGGCTGTGGCGCTCAAGTGGGTCGCGCCCCTCAAGTGGGTCTCACCCGTTCAAGTGGGTTGCACGCCCTTTTCTATGAGTAGCTACATAGTGCATTTTGTAGGAAGATTTTGGAGGCCTTCCCGGTGTCCAAATCGGGCGTGTGATAGCTCGTTGGAAATATCTTGGAGTCTAATTTCCAACACAAGTGGAATTATGCAATTTGGATTTCATTTACCCTATCAAAAATCAAATCTCCCAACACTAGTCAAAATGAGCAGAATGAGGCTGCCTCAAGGCAGAGCGCTGTTGCAGTCAACTTTTGAAGGTCTTCCTCAACTCCAAATTCAGCTCATGATAGCTCATTCGAAATATATTTGTGTCTAGTTATCCTTTTACTCATCAAGAAAGTCATTTAGCCAACCATGCTAGGAGAAATATTGATTTTACCAAGGTCACTTCAGAGGTGCATTCAATTCTCCTAAGGCAACGGTATTTTTGACATTTCGCTAAAACTATGATACTTGTGTAAAAATTGAAAGAGGTTTTTCTTCCTGGGGATGTTTTGGACAAAAACCTCTCTCAGTGTTCCAAAATTCATCTTTTATTGCTCTGAAACATCTTTTGAGTGAAACTTATCCCGATGTGTGAAACAAGGAATTTTGTCGAAATGAAGCGAAATGAAGGGGATAAGGGGCTTCTAAATTCTTGGAGAAATTTTTGGAAGTAGGGAGGGATGTTAGGAAGCAGGGGAAAGTGGAATCTCAGAGATTGAGTGAGGGGAAGGGGTCAAAAAGGGAAAAACACAGGCCTAGCCTAGAAAATTGCCAAGTTGTGGCAAGAAACTAGGGTTTGTGCAAAAATGAGGAATTTGGGGAATCTCAGTGATGGGAAGTGTTTAATAAGGTATGTTAAGGATAGGGGAAGGTGTGTGAACATCAGGATACAAGTTTTTCCGATGATTTGACCATCCAAGAGAAATTACCTCCAAAACCCTAGGTGAGGGAAATGGACCTTACCAAGGCACAACTGAAGCATGAAAAAGATGTAAAATGACCCAATGGAACCTGACATGATGATGAAAACCCTTTGAATGATGATACACTCAGCTGAAAGGTGACATGAACCGACATTTGGACAACTTTGAAAAGAGTGAAAACAAACCCTAGACCTAATGCCTAGTGACCAAATTTTGCTTGAAGACTCATTGAATATGACAAAATTTGACCTTGACACCTTAAAATCACTTTGTAAGAGCATGTTTGATCACTGGAGGAAGGCTGCAAAGGCTGACTCTAACAGAACATATAAACATAGATTTCATTAATTCATACATCATAGAGCAGGCAATGACATCCACTACACTGGTTAAATCAATTGAAATCAATATTCATATACACATGTAAGAAGAAAACATAAAAGGCTGGGAGAGCAGCAACATAAGGTACCTATCAAGGGTAAATATTATGCCAAACTTATGATGCGAGCCAGTAGAAAAGGAATGAAATGAAATCAAACACGGAGATAGGAAAACATCACCAGCTGCTTTAGATCAGGATCCAGAGAAACATGCTTGTCCTATTAAAAACAACACCAATCAGGTACATTCATTGCCCACAGCTTGAACATTCAGTCTGAATACATCTAGTCTCAGCCTATCTTACAATATTACACAGAGAACTTGTCCCAAGATGAAAATGCTTTCATTTCTCTTATATCTCATCAACAAACCTTACAATAATTTCCTTCTGTGCTTTATAGCAGAAGAGACACAGAAGATCGAATGAGGAGGTAGGTGAACACTAAATGTAACATTAAACACAAAAATGTATGCAGGGCCGAAACCCATTATGTTTGAATGCTGAGTATTTAATTTTTGTCACCTCTTTATGCAGGAGTGATCTTCTCTGGATATGATTTTGACATATTTCGGTCGTGCTGCTGTACTTGGAATGTGTAACAAAACAAATGAACTATTAAGAAGTCTGCTTCATGAATGTTCTGGCAGTTTTGAACTGCTGTTAGGGTGGAAATTCCTTCAGGGACGTTGTGCATAATAAAGGTTGTATGGACACCCTGTACTTTTCAAAGAAAAACATTCTGCTGACGAACAACCCTGATGTTACCTTTTATTCATGCTCAAGATCTTTTAATCGATTCTCGGGGTCTTCAAACTGGTGCTTTGCCTCTTAAACCGCTGATTCAAGGCTTAAGATCTTCATTGACGTGCTCTAATCTCTTTTCTTGCATTAAACACTTTTCCGCTCCATCTATGTCTCTGTTCGTGCATCATGAGCTTTAATGGCGCCGGAAGGTTTTCCACAGAGTTTAAACCCTATTTATTTTAATGAACGTCTAGTCTTTACCTTCCCGGGTCCTTGCTCATAAATTAGTTGATGCAACTGATCTTCTTTAGATTTCGCTGTCCTTGCAGCAGGGCCGCGCACCATGGCGGCCATTAGCTCTTTATAACCCTGCAAAACACACAAATAAGTTAGGAAATCATGTATGGGGTGGTGGATGATGTGGAGGTAGAGGAAGGTCGTGCAGATGACGATGCAGAGGAGAAAATCGCAGCAGGAATGGAGAAATGTGCTCATGGTGGGTGGTGACGGTCTGCAGCGCAAATAGACGTGGAAAACATTAAAAAACGCGAAAAGAACCACTATATGCGATGGAATGGAAGACTGTACGGAGGGTGCACGTGGCGGGACTGGGAGCAATGGAATGGTCAACATCGAGAGAAAGAATCCGGACCATCCGATCGCGGCGGAGATCGACGGCGGAAGATGACAGACGGTGGGCCAGCAGGTGCGATGAGCAGGGGTTAAACGGTGCACAGCTTTTTCGATCGACGACCGTCGGATGGGCCATCACAGATCTAACGGCCTACGACGATTTCGCTGCGTGATTTGGGTCGAAAGTTAACGCGCAGGGAACGAGTGGTTTCGGAATCGTACAAAGGACACGCGGCGGCAGCTGTATGGAATTTTTGGCTGATGGATAAAAGCCACCCTCCGCCCAAAGGCAGTGCGGAATAAACAGGCGGTTTCTGAATAGTGGAAGCGGGAACCACAGGGCGGAGAGGTTCCGAACCATTGGATCTTTGTGCATTTGGACGGAGATGGCTCGATCACAGATTTGAACGGGGGAAAGCGCGAGGGATGCGGATTAAATGTTGGCCATCCGATCTGTCAGGATCGATGGTCGAGGATGCATCCGATGAATAAATACGGTAAGCGCCCTTCGGTGTTAGAGCCCGGTCACAGCGATGGGTTTTGTGGGAGGTAAAGGAGCGCGGGGCTAACGGGAAAAGGGCTGAGGACTATTATATGGTCGGGAGTGGGTTTTTAACCCCCTTTTCAATGGAATTTATGATTCCTGGCCCATTTGCAAAGTGTTTTAAGGCCAGTCAAGGGCAACGATAGGGGAATGAAGGATGGAAAAGGCCAGACAAGGGGTAAGAATAGGATTTAAAGGGGGATTTTGGGAAAATAAAGGGTGTAGTGATTTTTAGGGGGGATTTCAGGGACAGACAAGGGAAATTAAAATGGGAAAAGTGGGACTTTGACAAAAGGAGGAAAAGGGGAAAAAGGGACATTTTGCAGGGGTACAAGGGGTAAATGAAGGCCCTGAGATAGGAAATCAGCAGAGGGGATTTGTATAAGGCAAAGCACTGAGAGACCTCAAGGATGATGTGTTTTCAAGAGAGATGCATTCCTTGAAGGTCTCCAAAATGACATAGCCCCCAGCTTGCTTGTCAAGAATTTCCTAGGGGGGCTAACAGTTCAAATGGCTCGATTAATAATTGTGGGTTCAAAGGCATTTCGTCGGACTATCTAGGGCGACCTGCCCTTTGGCAGCTATCACAAGCTTATACAAACTTTTTGGCATCTTTAAAAATGGTAGGCCAAAAGTAGCATGTCTATAAAACCTTGTGGGAAGTTCTACGATCTGCAAAATTTCCGCCACACGGCCCGTCCTGGCATGCTTTCATAATATTAAATACTTCGTCCTCTCGGATGCATCTCCTGATTTGCATATCTGACCCTGTATGAAACATGTAGCCTCCGATCCAAGAGAATCGAGTACTATGCTGTATTATCTATTTTCGTTCAATAGACGTTAGATGTTTAGGTTTTACCTACTGCTAAGAAATTTGATATATCAGCATACCATGGGGTTCTAACAGTAATAGCAAACAAATTCTCATCTGGGAAGTGATCTTCAACTGCTGCTGCATCCGTTGGCTTTGGCATTTGTGATAGGAAATTAGCTACAGGGTTCTCTTTTCCAGGTCGATCTTTTATTGTGATATCGAATTCCTGCAAAAAAATCAACCATCTTGTTACTCTACCATTTTTAACAGGTTTATTTGCTAAAAACTTTATGGCAGAGTGATCTATATATAAAACTACAGGATACCCAGTTATATAATGTCTAAAATTATTTACAGCATGTACTACAGCTAGAAATTATTTTTCAGTCACAGTATAGTTTAATTTAGTAGGAGATAGATTTTTGCTAATATAATAGATTGCATATGGTTTCTTATCCTCTTCCTGCCCAAGCACTGCTCCAATCGCTGTGTCTAAGGCATCAGATGAAATTTGGAATGGAAAATCCCAATTTTTGCCCCTCAGCATGGGGGCTGTTGATACAAGCTTTTTCAGATCCTCGAAAGCATGGTCACATTTATCTGTCCAAATGAAATCAGCATTTCCTGTTAGTGCCTATAAAGGTGCAGCTATTCGAGAATAATGTTCTATGAATCTTCTATAATAACCGGAAAATCCGAGAAAGCTACGTACCTCTGTTTGTGTGGTAGGATTAGGTATTAACAAAATTATCTGAATTTTAGCTGGATCTACCTGAATTCCAGCTGTTGAAATATAATGACCTAAGATAAGTCCTTCGGTCATCATCATATGACACTTTTCATGGTTTAAACAAAGCCTGGTGTCAATACATCTTTGCAACACCTTTTCTAAGTTTTCTAATGCTGGCTCAAAATCATCTCTGTAAGGTGTGAATTCATCCATATAGACTTCGAGCCCTTCATTTATTAAATCTGAAAAGATGTTGAGAATGGCCCTCTAAAATGTAGCAGGGGCATTGCATAGGCCAAAGGGTAAGACTCAATAGGCAAATGTCCCCCAAGGACAGGTAAAAGTGGTTTTGTCTTGGTCCTCAGGGGCAATCTGGATTTGATTGTATCCACTGAAGCCATCCAAGAAAGAAAAGAATTTCTTTCCTGCCAATGTATCTAATACATGGTCAATGAAGGGAAGGGGAAAGTGGTCTTTCTGGGTTGCTTTGTTCAGTTCTCAGTAATCTACGCATATCCTCCACTTTTCGTTATTCTTTGGCACCACTACTAATGGAGAGACCCACTTGCTATCAGATATTGGGTAAATGAAATTGACATCCAACAGATTTTGTAATTCGGCTTTCACAGTATCTTTAAGGTGAGGGTTTAATCTTCGTTGGAGTTGGAAAATGGGTCTAGCATCTCTTTCTGTGTAGATGTGGTGTGTACATAACTGGGGGTCAATTCCCTTCATGTCTGGATAATCCCATGCAAAGGCTCCCTTATATTTTCGTAGTAATTGGACCAACTTCTCTTCTTGTTCAGCAGTCAGGTTTTTGTTAATGTTTAGAGTTTTTCCTGGTTCAATTTCCACAATTTTGCTATTGTAAACAGAGGTAGTGGGTATTGATTGATCATGTAAGTCTTTCAGAAAATCTTCTTCTTCTTTATTATCAAATGTTGCCTTGATCATGTGACATTACAAATGGGATCTAATTTTTGGCTTATTGATGAAATTGTTAATAATGTCATCCTCCGTTTGGTCTTTCAAATCGAGGGCATCTTCTATGGTTAATGGTGTTCTCATATTTTCCATGAGATATGATACAAGTTGTTTCCTTGTTTTGATTATTGATAGGCTTGGTTGGGTTGGGGGATATAAAGCTAAGTTCCTGACATAGTTTCCCCTTGTTATAGTCATGTTGCCTTGTTGACATCCAATGTAAGCATCGGCGGTTGCCAGCCAAGGTCTACCTAGGATCAGCGGGTGTCCATCTAGCCAGTTCTTTGGGTTGATAATCAAGAAGTCAGCAGGGTACTCCCATGAATCTACAGATACCATTACATCTTGTAATGTACCTTCTGGTTTGAATACCGATCGGTCAGCCAATTCTAATAAGGTTGTTGTTGGATCTAATGATGTAATGCCAAGTTTTTGACAAGTGGTGGTTGTTAGGATATTAATTGCAACTCCCAAATCAACTAAGGCATTTGGAAATAATTTCCCATTGATTTGCACCGTCACTATAGGATTTCCTGGGTCTTCATATTTTACAGGTGTTCCCATTCCTGATAATAAGTCAGATAGAGTACCGACTACTTGGACAGTTGGGTTGGTTGTTGTTCTCCTCTTTGGCTTTTTTATACATAATTCCTTGATGGTCTTTGCATAAATAGGAATGTCTTGGATAGCTTGGAGGAGAGGGATTTTTATACACAATTTTTTTAATTCTCCCAGAAGATAAAAATCAGGATATTCTATTGGGCGAGGTATGATTAATCGTTCTGGTAATGGTGGAGAATAGGTGGTTGCTTGTTGTTGAGTTTGTTGTTGAACCACATTCTCTTTTTGCAATGTTTGTTCTGCATGTAATGGATCTTCAATTTGAACATTTTTGTCTCCCTCTGTTTCTACTATGTGCCCAGATCTCAATTGAAGGTCATTGCACTCCCTCAGTTTAGTTTCTAGTTCTAGTGGTTCCATTATTTGGACAGACTGAACTGGCCTATTGTTTTGGTTTGGGTTGGGTTGGGCTGGGAGTTGTGGTCTAAAATTGGTCTTGGGGTTTTGTGACAATGTATAGGGGGCTGGAAGTGTAGGTTGACAGAGAGGAATTGTTCCAGCTGGCTGATTTGTAGGTCTTTGCCAGGTTTGACTCTGCGAAGTGGATGGGGACCATTGTGTTGGATAAGCATTGTTTTGCCAAAACGGTGGGCAGAAAGGAAAATTTGGCCAATTAGTTTGGTTTGTTTGATTTGGCCATGGTGATGTAGGAAATGGCTGTTGTGACCAATTGGGGAAAGGTGGTTGATTTTTCCACATTCCATTATATTGCTGAGCATTATATTGAGGAGGCTGAAAAGAAGAGAATGGATCAGTTGGCATACCTGATTGTCGTGGCTGCCATTGTCGGTGCTGATTAAGTAGGCATACCACTTCTGATTCTTATTTTGCCTCTTTATAAACTGCTTTTAACCCAGGAAGCGAGGGAAATCCTTCTGTGGGGTGATCTTTTGTGCAAATGGCACAAAATTTGATTATATCCAGCGAGCACTCTTTATGGCTGTGTTTCTTCCTGCACTTAGGACTAAATATTTCCAAGTTTTGTTCTGCTTCTGCTTGATTTTTTTTGGCTTGCATAATGTCGAACTACGTTGTCAGAGTCCCTAGAATATCATTTTTAAAATCCTCCAGCAGATTTCCAATTTCTGCGCGGGTTACACCTTCACTAGAGGTCTTATTATCCCTTGTGATCATGTCACGTTCTACTGATTTTAGCCTTGTGCTGCCTCTCAAACTCCTGATACACAAATCAATAATGTTAGCATAGCTTTTATATAACACCTTTTCCCATAATATTTAATGTTTCAACCCATGGATCCTTCATCCCCTTAATTAATGTAGTTTTCAGCACATTATCAGGTAAGGGTAAAGATGCATAAGGTGATCTCTCGAGGTTGTATTGAAAGCATTCTACATATTCCTCTAGTGTTTCATTAGGTTTTGTTGTCATCTGAAATATTTCATCTTTTAATTCCCTGGATCTACAGTAATCCTGATATTTCTTTAGAAACACAGCTTTCATCTGGTCCCAATAATTTATAACACCTCCACCTAACCCCATAAACCATCGTAAGGCTGCTCCTTTTAATGTGGAAGGAAATAATTTTAATTTTTGGGGATCGGTGGTATAGTCATACCCCCTACATAATACATCGAATTCAAACATAAATGCATCTGGATCTTCTGATTTTAAGCCATGGAATGTAGGAATATGTTGAAGAGGAATGGCCTTCATAGGTGCATTAACTGCAGTGTCCACTATGGGATATTGCAGTGTGGAAGTTTTTTAAGGTGTTCGCTGGTTTTGGTTTTGGGCCATTTGATCAAATATGTGCCAATATCCTTCTGTGATTTCGAGGGAATTCCTAGGCTGACTAGAAGGAATAGGAATGACCTTAACAGCACTCCCTTGATCTGGAATAACAGGTGTTCCCTGCTGGCCTACTATCTGAGGAGATTCAGGTCCTTTGTTTTGAATGATGATGACAGCATTTCCCCTATCCGGGCTGCTCACTGTTTGGATTATGTCAAGAGGAGATTTTGGTTCTTCTGTTTCCCCTGTTTCCCCTTCTCCTTCGCGGAGATTACTAGAGTTCCCTTCTTATGGAGAAATTAGGCGAGAATCCTCAATTTATTGGGAATCTTGCTCAATTCATTCCATTTGACTCTGTACCTCAGCAAAGGCTACAGATGGTGACTCTGTGGCCTAAAGGGAACTAGTAGGTTGTCAAGAAATAACTTTCCTAGGCCCTACTGATGGCTGAGATTCAGTTTTCTTAAGGATTTCGTCGCCCAAGGGTCACCGGTCCCTTAGGTTTTTTGGGTTTAGGAGGAATTTTGTTTTGTTTAGCTTTTCTATTCATTCAAAAAAAACAAGCCTTCATTCCTACCTAAAAAATAATTTACCCAATTCTGCTGTGAAGCGGGTCATGAGCAAGTATGTTTCTTGCTCGGTGCGCAGGTTCTTACCTTCCGTCTTTAATACCTAATTATTCCCAAGAAGAAAAAAATTCAAATGTGCATCACTCCTTCTAAATGGCATACACTCTCCCCAGCAACGGCACCAAAATGTTGAGGTATGAAAGGTATCTTTTTTAACACCTATTTATCCTACATTAATCATCAATCCAGGAACGAATTTTTGTTTCAAGAGTGTACTCTGCCTGAGGCTGCAATTCAAGCTAAGAGTAATGCTTTGTAAGATGAAGCACAGTGTTCTAAATATAAGAGTAAATGGATGCTTGGAAAAGAAATCTAATTACAATAACATGAACTCGAATGCTCAACTATTCACTCAGCAAACATCAATCAAGGATACAATAGAAATAACTCATTCCTCTAGAAATTGATGCAATTGAAATCAAACTGGAACAAGACAATCAATATGGGAACGTGGAAGCAATAATCAGTATTCTCTACAGTTGACAGTCCTACTTTAAAGCAATTCAAGGGAAATAAAAATTGAACTAAAGCTGCTATTGAAAGTAAACTAGGAAAACTCTTTAAAAGCAAACTCTTTGCAATCTATAAACTAATGAATTGGAAATGAACAGTGCACTGGAATTGAACAGCAATGTAAATGAGTAGCAACTGTAACTTAGAAGAATCAAACAGAAAATACTAACTAATGAATCTGAACAACAAATCTTAACTTAATGGAATTAAATAGCAAATTCTATTAAACACCAAACCCTGTCGACAGCAAACGTTGTTAAGCAGTAATCCGAAACAAACAGCAATCCAACAGGATAGCAATCAATTGGAACAGAACATCTAATGCTAAACAGAAAAGCTCTATAAGGTATAGCAAGATAAATAATATAGGAATTAAGGTCATTGTCAAAACAGAACAGCAATGCAATTCATTGACATAACGAAATCAATCAGTAATTCAACAGCAAACTAATTAACTTGCAAATGTAATGAAAACAACCACAAACTATCACACGATGATAATTGAAAGATAGAGATACAAACAGCAGATCGATCCACAAGGGTCGGGCCCTTAGCACCAGTGAAACACTGTTGGGTTACTGCAGAGCTTAAGAAATGGAATGGAAACGCGCCTTTGTATTAATCAAACATAAATAGTGTTTACAGCGATCGCTCTCTGATTATGAGAGTTAATAAGAAAACACGGAATTATACAAAGAATGCTTAATCAATGATTCGACCCCTTCAATCTCTAAAGGCATTTCCTTTTATAACAGTTTCGACGGATAAGACAAGGAACAAGATAAGACTGAACAGCGATCCCTCAGGATCGAAAGATCCTGAGGGATTCGCTCCTTTTCTTTCTTTAGCTAGCGCTTGATCTTCTTCAGTTGTAGTCGTGTTGTTCCTTGTCTTCTCTTAGCTATGCGTTCATATTTCCTTCTCTTTGACTGGATATGGTCTATTACTGGAGGAATAGCAGTTACTCCCGCTTTAGCCTTGCCTCTCTAATAGTTGTTTACTCCGTTTGTTTCTTGTTTTTACAATAAAAGGAAATTTTTAGTGACTTTTTACAATAAACACAAGTCTTTGCAATGCTATCATAATTCTACAATAAATCACCTTTCTAGAATAAAAAGAGTTATGTTTAAAGGAAAAAGATGAGAAAATACATGGTGAATTCATACCTTTTTCAACACTCAACAGGGGGGAAAGAGGAGTTATCATGCTTTATACTCTTTTTGAAATAATTAAATTTGAAAACCCCCTTTCTAAAGCTCCTTTGCATTTTTTCTTTCTTTTGCCTCATTTCCCTTCACCAATGCCTCTAACTGTCTTTTTATTATCCCTTCTTTAACCATTGTCTTTCTTAGCACTTGGGCAATTGGTTAGATCTATGATGGCTCATGCTTTTTGTGGATATGTGCAGACTGATTTAAAACTATATTTGCCTCCTTTTAGGCATTGTGAACATTCCTTTGACTGATTGTTTGTGAGAAATGAAACCTTTGAAGTGATGTTTTATCTCCTTCAATGAAGTGGCATATAGTGCCTCAATATTTCTTCCTTTGAACCTTTTGGACCTCAGAATTTCTCTTTTGATCCGATGGGGTTGATGCCTTTTTGCCTAATCTTTAGAAGACAGTCAAGACTTCTTTCGAAACCCTCTGTTGTTGATGAAGGAGGTTCTCTTTGCCACTTATCATGCCTATTTGTTCATTATCCCAATTTTGAGTTTTTAGGGATATTTAGTAAGACAAACAAGGTTGTCTTCAAAGTCTTCAAAAATAAAATATACATTTGAATTCATTTCTCATGTCCAATAAAGTTTGAAATGCTTATTTGGAGGGTTGGAGGAAATTCTTTAACTTTTGTAACCCAAATACTTTTCCACTGTTTGGTCAAATCAGTCATGTATTTGCATTCTCAACAAAAACACACCTATTATTTTCTTCATGAGGTTGTGAGTGTTTTTCTTGATTCTAGTCTTACTCTTTTCCTTACCTCATGGCTTATCTGATAGTTTTCTTGGTCTTTTTGCAGGAATGTGGCGAAGGGCAGCTTTCCCTATACCAGCTTCATGCTTGAGGCCAAAAATCGCTTCAATGATCTCTTTGACTATTTGAGCAATGTTGCTTATGTGCCACTGACCTTTTGGAATATGCACAAACCTTTTGATGGGCGGTGCTTCATATCATTTTATCATGAGATCATGATTTTCCTATAGCCTTCAGCTTGTTGTACCTATTTATCAACTGTAGATGCCTTCATTATCTCTTTAGGTCTCCTTCTTCACCTATGTTCTGCTTTAGACTAATCTCCAAGGCATTCCTGCAGAAATGCTTGGATATGACAGTCTATTCCTTTGCAGATTTGTTGTTAGATCAAGAGGGTGCCTTTGGAGGTTGCTTAAGTACATCTTTAGATAATGATAAACCTCAAATCTGTTTTCTCTTGAATTTACCTTTGAATTTCTATGGAAGTAATGGAATGAGAACCATGATAGTGCACTGACCTAAGAAAACCTATTTGACTTATTTGCAAGGTTTTAGAATGGGTTTCTGATTGAAAGTTTGAAACGGTGTTTTGAATGAAGATACATGGTTTTAACACTCTCCTTATGCACCACCATCCTAGACAACTAGACAATTTTGCTTTGCTTCAAAGGGTTTTTTAGAAAGGACCTTTGAAAACACCATTGCTTGAGGTACATGGTGAATAGGGGAAAATTTTTGGTTGACTTGGCGAGACAAGGGGTGAGAAATAGAAAGCTTAGGCAAAATGAGACAAAGGGTTATAGGAAAGGGTGACAAATATAGAGAGAGTGAGGGACACTAGTACAGGATGGGGTTTTATCTGGATAAACAGATTGGCCATGCTTGAACAGAGAGGAGGGATAGTGGAAAGTTTCTCTTTGAGGAGATTTCTAGAAGACACAATGATTCTTGAATTTTGATTTCTAGAAATCTGAGACAAAGCATTTAGTCATCTAAAATAGGTGAAAATTACTGATGACTAACAGTGGCTCCACTTGGGGAGGGCACCTCCTTTTCAGGAGGTGTCCAAAATTTCAAATCTCTAGTTTATGAAGACCAGTGCCTCGTCCATTGGGCGAATTCTCTCTTTTCTTTTGCTGATGCTTTCCTTGAAGTAGTAATTTTGAAAATCTGAAAGCATGATTAGCTCAACTTCGCCTTTACCTACCCAACCTACTTGCCTAACATTTTTTTCTTCCTTGGGTGCACTTGAACTGGCAAACCCATTGACATTTTATTTTGAAAATGGAAACAAACTATCTACTTCTACACTTCTCTCTTTCGGGAGTTCAGATTGAGCTGTTGAACTCTTTTGATTCTCTACCTATTCTACTCAACTGTCAAGGTTAAACAATTTGACAGGATTTATTCACTAAGCTAAAAACATGAAATTGAAAGCATGACTAAATCAGGATTAGAAAATCTGATTTATCATTGGTTTGTGGCATAAAAACAAGTTGCACACAAATGTTATTTTGGTGCAAAATAAGACTAGAAATATCAAGGCTAAGATGTGTTAGGGTCTTATAAATATAGGATTCATAATTTTGAATTGACTTTTGATAATCTTGTAAAATATGTACATACCTTGCTATCTACAAGTTGTTTTCCCATATTTTGAAAAATAAAATAAAATCAAAAATCAAAAAATCAAAAAGAGGGTAAAAAGTCCTAAAATAAAGATCAAAGGACTTAATATATATATATATATATATATATATATATATATATATACCCCAAAAGAAAAAAGATGAAAATAAGACATGAAAGTGAGCAAGTCCAAATACCACTACTTTTTACTTTTTGCAAATGATTATGGCAGAGTGTCAATAAATGCCATAATCCATAATGAGTTAAAATGTTTAATCTTGACTTGTCTTGTTTTCAATTTCTATGTTTTAGATAGTAAATAAAGATTTGTCATACAGTTTAATCCTAACAAATCAGTGGATATGTAGAGAATAATGAGGAGCTCAACAATTTAATCTGAGCCCTCGGATGAAATAAGGTAGAATTAGATAGTTTATGCTTTAAAAAGAATAAATGTTTCAAGGTTGCAAGCCTAAATGCATCTGCCAAAAGGAAGAAAAAATTCTAGAGTAATGTTGGGTAGGTAGAAAGAAGTGGGAAAAAGCATGTAATATTCATCACCGAGCAAAACTCACTAACTTCCCCTCCCCTATAAGTATTTAGTGTTTTAGACTATCAGACAAACAAGCTCAGAGCATTTCTCTGACTTTTGTTGGGACCGGACCTAAGGCTCGATGACTGGTTAGTTGAAAATGTTAAATTCTTATGTTAAATCCCCATTTACCATTATTATCCCTCATTCATACATTTTAACTCATTTTCATAAGTAAAGACTCATTCTCACTAAATGAAACAGAAAACCCCATCTAATGAACTTCCTTCATTCAGAAACATACAAAAACCCTCAAAAATGGTTTATCCTAAGTAAATTGGTGAAATGATGAAAAAACAAGCTTTGCTTTACTTGTTCACTTTAATAAGTCATATTGTGTATATTTGTATATTCCATTCCCCTTTTCATATTAACTTTTAAGTTAGTTTATTAAATCCTTAAATAAAAGCTTATCCTATTCATCTAATTCCCTATATCTATATACCCCCAAAAAACCCACTATTACAAAGATTTTGGACCAAAGTTATTATCCACATGTCAAAATAAAACCCAAATAAAGCACCCTTTGGTCCAAAACTAACTTTAATTAAATATCCCGCCCCCTATAGTTATTAAACCATTCAACATGTTTAAAACTATATAATAAAATAAAAGTTGTGCCAATACATATGTTCAAAACAAAACATATTCCCGCGCTCATCAAACTTTTATCCTAAGTCTTTTGAATCGAATTAAACGTTTTGATAGGGTTCGAAAAACTTAACCCATTGCAATGTATATACTAATCCTTCCCCACATAAATTCATAACCCAAAGTTTTATTGAAATTTAACTAAGGTTTGTTTCAATTAAACATTAACCCCGCACCTATCCATATTTTTCATACTATATAAAGCCTCACGCTTTCTATTGTTTAAACCATGATATATTTTAACTATGTTTATATAACCCCACCCATATACATAAACCCCTTTTATGTATATAACACCTTTAATTCAATAAATATTTTATAAAGGTTTTACCTGCCAATGCTTATGAAGAGCCCGATACCACAATTCTTTCAATCACACCTTTCAAATATATCCTCACCCTTCGCTCCCGATCACAAGATCTAACAGCCCCAAAATATTATCGCATGGAAAAAAATAATCGACCACTCCAACCCAAATCGGACGCGAAATTGGCAGTATTTCCCATTCCTCCCTCCGCAACATGGCAACCTTTTATTGGATCGTGACTGTTTGAGGTTAAACCGCTTACCACTCTAATTCCATGTGATAACCGCTCTCCAGTTTCCCTTTCAAACTTGAAACCTCTCCCACCATTGATGAGACCTGCATTTAATAAACATTTATGATGATAAATATCAAGGGTTAAAACCTTTGATACACTATTTTTTATGTTTCTCTACGCGTTATGAACTTTGAATAGCTCCGCTTGACTGTGTAAAATCCTTTTTAGCCCCGATTGTCAAATTACGCCCAGAAGTTACGAATTCGACCACAATTCCACCATTAAAGATTGACTAAGAGCTATTCACTGCACCAGTAAGTCGGACCAGACCTCAGAATCAACCATGGTCCTCTCAAAACCTTCATGAAGCCGAATACCTATATCTTATGGTATTTTCCGACAAATTGAAGCCTACAAATTCAATTCTAAACCATCAGTAATTAAACTAGGCCTTTAATTAAAAGATTTCACTGGACTAAATTGCTTAAAAACACCAAAAAAGAGGCCGAACCCTGGAAAAATTTTCCCAAGAAACCCTGTTTCACACAGCTAGCCTTTTTGAAGCCAAATTCCCAATTTCCAAAGCTTGAAGACCAAATTCAAAGCACCTAAAGGGTTAAAACTGCTGATTATACCATAGAAATCCCTTTTTCAATTAAACCCACTCAGAAAACCCTTGTTTTTTTTTATGCCAATTTTACATCCTCAGATAAACCTAATTGAGCCAAAAGCCTAAAATAATCCATCCTCAGCCTAAAACTACTCAATTTCCTCTCTGTTTAATATAAAAACTCCTGCAAACAGTCTAAGCTTGCACTAGTTATCCAAAATGTCTAAAAAATAGAGCAAAGGAAAACCAGAGGTATCCAAATCTCCTAAACCTACCCCAGCCATCTCTGCTAAATCTACTATAACAGTGAATCCCCTTCAACCACCTGTGATTGCTACTGAAAACATCCCTTTGACTGATCTTGACTATAAAATTGCAGACCCTGTTTTTTAGTTTAATTTGATGGATATACACAATTGGTGTTATGAGAAATATCTAGACAAAGATGATATTCCTATCTGGGAAACTCATTTGCCTAAGTATGTAGTCCCTTTGACTCATCCTGGCCAAGAACTCATCAGACTATGTCAAAGATACTATGAGCCAGATCAGAGGGCTATAGTAAATGCAGAAAAAGAAATACTTTTCACCATCACAGCCCAGTCAATTAATCAAATGCTTCAATTACAACCCGATCCCAAGGAAATTCCCTTGTCTATAGAAGCCTTGACATAGCTATATCTAGGCTTAGACTTCCATAAGAGGTTCATGATCTTCCAAAACTTCATGCCCTCTCATGTGGAAATCCCCAAATTAAACCCTCCATACTCCATAGCTAGATTTTCTGAAGGGTCCAGACATATCATTTCTATGCTCTCTTTTGTCCTTGGTTATTTTACAGATGAACATATTGATGAGTCCATTCTAGGTTTCCTGTCTACTATGTCCCCTGGTCAACCTCCAGCAGTCATCTTTGACAATGTTGGTTTTATAATGGACACCATCCATCACCAATTGACTAAGTTACCCATAGAAGGAGTCTTTAGATATTCATCTTATCTTTTCCACTTGTTTCTATTCTTTCAAGCAGAGAAGTTTCCTATTTCATAACAAAAGATGGATATAGAAGGAAATCCTCTTTATATAATTTTTTGGACCTCACTACTTAGAAAAGAGGGCAGTGATTTTACATATTCATATTTTTTAGAGCTCTTCTTATATCCAGCAGTGAACATATTGAATAAAACAGAACAACCCAGGATCAGTGAGGAGATGAAAAGAATTCTACAGCTCTCAGAATAGAATAAGGTTGGAGATTGGTATCTCTATCAAAAATACACTAAGTTAAGGATTTTTGGGTCTAACTTATTACCCTATAAGTTTCCCAAGCACATGTGTATGAGAATTTTTTCATTAGTATATCTTAGACAAATTCTAAACTCAGATTCAACTAACTTTATGGTTGCCAAAAAGAAGACTCAGTTTAAGTTAAAGAATCAAGTTGGCCCATTCATAATCAACAACAGAGATGCAGAAAAGGATATTACCAAGAAACTATCAGAGCACAGATTTGAGGAAAGTTTTTCATGGAATTATGATCCTCAAGGGATCTTGAGTAAGCTAAGGGTAAAGTGAAATTTGACACCCTTTATCCATGAAGCCAAGCCTGACATAGAAAAGTTTGCAAATCAAATTGAATGGCTAGAAAACACATTGACTGATACAACAAATAAAACTGATACAGCACAAGCTCTAGAAGTTTTCAAACAACCAGAAGCATCAAAAAAGAGAAGCAGGGAAGAAGGAGCCTACATAGCAGAAACAACCATTGAGACCAAATTTAAATTGATATATAATAAAAGGCCCAAACTCAGTTCAGTAGAAAAGGATAAAGTTACTATTGATATTGATGAAACAGGTGCTCTAGAGGTCAACAATGATACATCAACAGTAATAGTGAATGAAACATCTGGTGAAATTCTAAAAGAGAAAACAGCAAACCAGGTAGACACACAAATGATTAAAAAACAGCATAACATGGAGGCCTCTTCTTCACAATCAGTTGAGGAAAAGGATTTGGACATCAAGGAGAAATACAAGCAGATTAAGCAGAAGAATGAGGAGATAAAGACTGAGATATATTCTCAATTCCTGAAACAAAAGCCTAGAAATTAGAATAGGCTATTATCAGCCTTTGATTATTCTACCAACAAAAAAATCATGTCATTCCTGCAACCTACTACCTCAGCACCCAAAACAGTAGCAAACTATAAAAAGGTGGACTTTGAGGTAGACACAGAAAATATTCATGAACTGGACCAGATTGAATTTCATAGGCATAGCTCTAAAATGTTGTGTTCTACAGTGGTAACTAAAGTAATGAGTGCTACTAAGCTACAGAATACTATCCTTAATATGAAAGATCAAATGAAAATGGATAAAGCATCCTTATATGCCAAGTACCTAAGGATTAAAGCCTTAGAGGAACTAGTTTTATAGGTGGGATATGATCCCTCAAACATTTAAGCAGCAGAACTATTAATCAAGAAGAAGAATGAAGACATAGAAGCTTTGAGGAAACAGCTCGAGCTTCCTCAAAGTGAGCATCCACAAACAAAGGAAATCCTCTAGGATCAGAATGAGAAAGAAGAAATGATGAAGCTCATACTCAAATTAACTGCCCAAATTAAAGAGATGGAAACACAAATGGACCATCTTGTCCAAGAGAAAGAGATTGTAAAAGAACCTGAGATTCCTATAATTCCTATAGTCATCCCAGTGATAACTACTGCAGTGGCTTCTACTTTAGGAGAGAAGCTAGCACCAAAGGGCCCACTGGCAACTACAGTGCTAGTGATTTCAGCCACCACTTCAGCTACAGACTCTTCTACTATAGATGCACAGCAAACAGATGAAGCCAGCCAAATTGTCAAAGCCATGGAAGAAATGTATTTAAAGACAAATGAAATCAACAGACTGAAAAAGACGATTGAAAATCTTGAAGCTACAAATAAAACAGCTCTGATAAATGCTAAAACCCATGAACAAAAATCAATCAGATTGGGAGAACGGTTCAAGAATTTACAAAAATAATTGGCTTTCACAGAGCATATCTCTTATATAAAAAATAATCTCTGGACTAACATAATTGAAGCCATTCATAATCAATGGCCTTCAATTCAGGTTATCTATGAGCAGAAAGAATTGTTTTTGGCAGCCCAGATAGAGATACAAAAGACAAAAGATGAGTTGATTCATAAGCCTGCTTAGGCTTTAAAACTCATTACATTTCTGAACAGTAAGAACAGGGAAGAACTTGAAGAATTGAAAGTCTTAGATAGGACAGAAACCATCTTACAAATCAAAAAGTTTATCACTAAAAAGAGCTTAATGAACAATCTTGAAGATAAATGTGAAGCAATGAACTTGGCCATAACCAGATTTATGGTCAAATACACAAATTTAAGACAGAGGGGCTTACCAGACATACATGTTTTTAATGAAAAACTTATGTCCCAGAAGGACTATGATAAAAAGATCAGGGAGTTTGCTAAAGAGCAAGTAAACAAGCCACTTTCACAAGGCACTCCTACAGGGAAATTTCTCCTTCAGTATTTTGAAGATTTATTCTTTTTATAGCTCGAGATTAAGCATCTCTTTGTCATCAAGCCTACCTTTGCTAGATATACAGAGGATGATGATAATTTCAGGAAGTTGAGGAATTTCCAAATTCCCAAGGCAAAAGAGTGGCAAACTTTTACTGATTTGATGTAAAGATGAAAGGTAAAACAGTGAAATAAGATTACCTTAAAAACAATCAAAAGAAATAGTTGAAATAAAAGGACAATTTACTGGTTTTTACCGCCAAAAAGATATTTTACAGTAGTAAATCAGTGAAACTAATGGTCAAAGAGTATCAGCGTTAAAGAGCATCAGGTTAAAGAGTATCAGTGAAGGCAAGTCAAATGCAAGATATTTCCTAGCAGCCAGCAAGCAGTACACCTAGACAGTCAACAGCTCCTTGTCAGCTAAACAGTTCTATTTATTTTGGATAAAAAGGATAGCTTGTTGTTTGTTAAGCGGTTGTCCCTTTTATTATGTAATGATATTTTCTTTTTCCTAAGATAATTCCTAGAACTCTTCTAGGATATTTGTAAAACATTTTTGTATAAATACTTCTACATTAGAAGTATTCAGGGTGGAATAAAATTGTTGGACTTACTATAGACATTTTTGCTGAACATTGGAGGCTATTGTGTGTTTGATTTCAAAGTAGCTGATTGGACAAGCTGACTGGCATCATAATTCAGGATCCCTGTGATAAGCTGATGAGTGAATTACTTCCTACTTGTCATTGTTTCCTTTCTAAGTTTCATGCATTCATTTTATGTTTGTCTTGTCTAAATGTGTAACTAGGAGTATTACTACAGGATTAGTCAAGTGCTCCCTATCTTTAACTAGTTGCCATTTTAATGTTTTCTGCTAATTTCTGGTGCAAGGAACCCTTAATTTCTCCTTCTCCTGTTTGACCTCTGCCTTCTACTTCCATTTTCCGGATCAAAGGATCCTTAAGTGCCCTTTATCCCGATCATACCATTTCACCCAAAAACACTTTCCCAAATCTCTAAGGGTTATCTATCTTGCCCTGAATACATTTGTACCTTTTTGGCCTTACTTCTAGTGTTGCTAGCTTGATTTAGACTCCCTGGCCCAATGGACAAGTAGATTTCTCTCTATTTTACCTCTGATTGATTTTTTCCCACCAAACCATTTAAAAAAAAACCAATTGTTCTTTCATAACTAGCCTAATATTCACAAATTTAAACAAAGATAAATCTTAAAGAGAGAGCCCTCTCTGAACTTTAGGAAGGCTAGATCCTAGAGTTCCAAGTAGGTTTGTGGTTACCTCTAGTGTTCTTTGACTAAAAACTCAAAATCCCACAACTTGAGAATTTACTAGAGTGATAACAAGATGCATAGTTTGCTATTCATCCCTATTTTTCTCCTTGGTTCTGTTTTGAGCATGTGGATCCAGTATCTTCTCTCCTAATCTATTTTCTTTGACAAGTCAAGTTTGAATAATTTGACCAACATTCTTTTCACTGACTTATCAACCATAAATTTAAAGCATGTTTAGCTATGATTAGGCTAGATAGCTGAACAAGACATCATTTTGTACTAGTAGTGGCATTTAGACTTGCACACTTTCAGTATCACTATTTTTTGGGTATGGGGTTGTACCTGTCTTAGAATCTGCCCTCTTTTTCTGCTTTTCCTATGTTTTTGTGTTATCTCTCTTTTTGATTTTTTCTTCAAACTATGGTATGTACAATGATTGAAAATTTAAAACTAGGAACCTTTGCAGTAGTGATACTTGAGTATCCTATCTTCAAAAGGATCTCCTGATACTCTTTGTCCATTCATTTTTTGGGAAAAAAAATCATAGTCACTTCCACTTGCAAACATGGCATAAGGACTTTTCCAAAGATCTTTAAATAACTCGTGTTCTGCTTGATGATTCTCCTTATACTCTTGATTCCCATACCTGTTTCTGTTACAAATTTTCTTTAGGTAGAACAGGTATTCTTTATCATTTTTAAAAGAAATGATGATGTCGTCAAGGTAAACCATAGTGAATAAATTTAAAACTAGAAACATAGTTCTTCGGAAGGTGTCTGCAGTATTCTTTAGATCGGGAAGCATCATTTTAAACTTGAAGCTGCTTCCTGTGAATTTGAAAAAATCTTTGAGTTGATTGTTTTGAAGTGGTATCATATGATGGTAACCTGAAACACTATCATGCAATGACATATCGTAAGAAACTCCTAGCTTTTGTGAAGTATGATCTATTTTGGGAAAAGGGGAAGTGTTCTTTAGGGAAGGTTTATCTATGGGCCTAAAGTCTAGAAACATCCTATGTCCGGTTGTTTTCTTTTTCAGTGACATTAACTGCTCAAGGTTTTTGTGTCCTTTTTTGAAAGGGCAACTTCTTAGAATGATGTCAGTGTCACAGGGTTTTTAACTAGTTTCCCGACAAATAATAGTGTTCTGAACAATTTTGCACAATCTTGCTTTTCTTAGTTTTATGTGTAATGATAAGATTTTAGACAATTCAATCACCTTGGGTATTTCAAGACTGTCTTCACCATATCCCTCAATATCAAATTTACCAGACACATTTTTAGGATCCTCATAAGTGTTTGCAATTGTTAAAGGTTCTTTTGGAGGGGAAAAATCCTTAGATGGCGAGGTTTTTAGGTAAGATGAAAATATGAGGCTTTCTTGACCCTAATTACCAAAGATTTTTGTCCCATGAAGATTTCTTAGTGCTTCTGGATCGGAAAAAAGGGGTGATTGTGCTTTTGAGGTTTGTCCTTGGCTTGAACAACTTGCTTTGGAACTTAAACTGACTTTTGGTTTTGAAGTTTCGTTTTCTATTTCTAGAAAATCAAGTTAAGTTTCATCATGATGTAAATGTTTTGGGTCATGATAGTTTTGAGCGTCAAGCTCATCATAGAGAAACTGGTTTGACCGATGTAGTGTACCTAGATTTGTTTCAACTTTACTTTATTGTTCATCAGTATGATCCTTTTTGGCAAAAAGATATTTGTTCTTTTGGAAAGGTTGCTCCTGGTACCTAAAATCTATACAAAGACTATGTCCCTTTGCCTTCTTTCTAAGTGAACTCAATTGCTTGAAATTTTTCTGATTCTTTTTGAAAGGAAGGCTTTTTAGACCAATGGCTATGTTACAAGGTTTTAGACTAGCCTGCCTACACACATAAGTATCCTGAAATTTTTTGCACAATCTTGTATTCCTTTGTTTTGTGTGTAGTGATAAAATTTTAGACAACTTAAATATTTCAGGCTCCTTAAGTTTACCCATGCTATCCTCCTCTATATCAGCTTCAGTGAAAATTTCTTTGGGATTTTTAGCAGTATTTGTGAAAATTGATAATTGTTCTGAAAGGGGAAATTTCTTGGATGATGAAGTATCTAGGTAAGGTAGAAACATCAGACTGTCTTGTTCCATATTCCCAAAGATTTGTGTTTTGTAAGGGTGTTTCATTTTTTCCGAATGAGCAAAAAGAGGAGGTTGTGTTCTTGTGATTTGTTTTTCTTTTGAGCAACCTGTTCCCTTTTCTAAACTAATTTTTGTTTCTGACATTTCATTTGCAATTTTCAGGAAATCGATTTTAGTTTTATTGTCTTGTGGTGTTTCAAGATCGTGATAGTTTTGACTATCGAACTCAACATAGAGGAAGTGACCTAATTGTTGTAATGTGCCTAGATCTTCACAGTCTTCATTTACTTTCTCATCAAGGTCATTTTCATTATACAAGATGAATGAGTCCAAGTTTGAATGAATGGAATAGATAGGGGTGTTATTGGGTCTATCTAAGTTACTTACCATATACTTCATGTGAGATTCCCAGTATAGTCTTCTTGTTTGGTTAAAAATCAGGATGATAGCATAATACATGTCAAGTTGGAGGTTTCCCAGAATTTTAGCTCCCCAAGATCGGGACAAGAGCATGCCGTATTTGGGGGGAATGTCAGCCACGACTATATCCATGACTAGACTCTTAGTAGGGATTTGTGACACATTGACACATATGTCCTTGATCAGTCCTAAGCATTTAACTCTGCTTGAATCGAAGGAATACAGATCTTTGTAGGGCCTGGTTATTTCTAGGCCTAATCTTTCCATCACTACCTTTGGTATGAGGTTGGGAGAGGCACCAGAGTCTAGCATGGCATTATGTAGGATTTTTTCATATATATTTAGGCTAACATAGAATGGGTGAATGGCTCCTTCCTAGTATTTTCCTTCTACTTAGGGTCCGAACAACAAATCTGGTTTATCATCTATCAAATTCAGAGTGTTGGTATCATTTCCTATGTTCAAAACTTTCAAGACTTGGGAGTGGTACATATCCTGAGCTACCAGTTCAGTGAGGGGGATGGTTATTTTGATTTTCGCGATCTCTCCTTCAAAACTGTAAGGTACTTGAGTTTTATACATATTTACATCAATTTTATCAGCCATAAATTTCTCCACATTTTTAATTTGTTTATTTTGATTCGGGGCTTTGGTGATTAGAGTTTCTCAGGGCCACTAGTAGAGGTACTAGGACAGATTGTGCCAATACCTGATTGGTTGGTTTTATTTGTGTTGGGATCAGCTTTCTTAGCCATGGTATTGTTATTGTCTGATGTTCTTTTAAGAATGTTTTCGGGAGTTTTCTTAACAGCAGTGTCTGAGTTGTTTTTCCTGGAGTTGTCTTGGTTTTTCTTACTCCTAAGATCATATTTCCTATGGACTTCCATTATGGAATTTTCTAATCCCAATTCATGATCTTCGGAATCTTCATAGCTTGTTTCATCTTGGTTTGAGGAGAAAAAAGCTTGTTCTTCTTCTGTGAGAAAAACCTCACCCTCACTATCAGAGCCTATTAAGTTTAGATGATTCTCATCTGGTTGTTCAATATCTCTTTCCCCTTCGTCAACATAATTATCTTGGAAGGGTGGTCTGATTTGTTGATCATTTTCCCTTGGTCTATTTTGGGGCGGGTCTCTTCTAAAGTTTTGATTCTGGTTTTTGTTTTGGGGATTTGTTTGGTTGTCCCTAGGGGATGTTCTTTCGTTTATGCTTATTCTTTCCATCATTCTTTCCATGGTCCTAAGAAGGTTGTCCATATTGGAATCAAATGAAGAGGTGGAGGGCATGGTGTCTTCTTTGTATGTTACCCTCTTTTCTGATCTTAGCCTAGCCCTTTTTTCAATTAAGTTGGCCTCTACACTTATAGCTCCTTTTTGCATGTCTTCTAATGTAAGGGGCTCTCTTTCTCTTAGTTGATAAGCCATGTCAAGGTCAAAATCCTCTGGGAATTTAGAAAAGGCTAGGCCTAATGGGAGTTTCATGTTCAGCGGTAGCGCGTTGTAAACACTATTGAACCTATTTCAATAGTCTTGGACACTTTCCCCCATGTTTATTTTGAGGTTGCTATATTCCGAGAGGATTTGAAGAGGGTTTTTCTTGATTTCCCATTTGTTTATGAAAGTTTGGTAAAGGGAAGGTAGATCATGTATACTGTTGGGAGTTAGGCTTTTGAACCATTTCTTAGCTTCTCCTCCTAGGCTTTGGGCGAACATTCTCATTTTCATGGTTTCCTCTTCTAATTCCATGTAGTCAAAAGCATCATTCATTCTATCTACATGTTGTGGGCAGTAGTGGATTTAGCCCCTGTGAAGTGTGGGATTCTGGATTGGTAATCATTTGGAAAAGGTACCAAAGGTTGCGGTAACAGCAGGGGTGCATACCATGTTGCTATGGTGGGAGCCAATGGTGGATTTAAAAGCAGAGGATTTGTGCTATGAGATGCAGTGGTTTGCATAGCGGTGGTGTGAATGGGTGTGGTGGAAGTATTTGGACCAGTAAACTGATTCTGAGCAGACTTGGGGTGGAAAGAGCCAAAGTGATGGAGGAGTTGTAGATCAGGTGGTGTGGAAGGAGAAGCTTCTCTACTAGGATTTTGTTGCAAGTCTATGGGCTCAAGATTGATATGGTCGATTTTACTTTGTGACTTGGTTCTGAAAAGGTTTCTAGTATGGTGCAAGTCAAGCTGGGGGTCTTGCAATGTTGTAAGATGTTCAGGTACAAAGCTTGCTCTATGAATAGTCCTATAAGTAGCTAAGTTTCCAGTTTCAGAAGTTTGCCACAAAATTCTTTCTGGGTCATCAACTGTAGTAGGAGGGTTTGAGTCCAGATGAGATCTAGTATTGATTCTTTGTGGAGCCAGTTTTCAAATTCAAAATTTAGAGAGGTTGAAAGTGTATGACTACTATCAGAAGGCTGACCTCTCTAGGTGTTATCAAACTCGCACTATGTGTGACTAAGGTTCTAGATTTCCTAAGGTTGTTTTGATGCATTCCTACAAGAGTCTATAGATACTTTAGAAAAATTTAGAAGGCCTACTAGAGGCTAGTGGAGTCACCAGGTGGATATTTTTGGTTGTTTTGAAGATAAGTGTCTATGGTCCACCACCAATACTGAAAAAAAGCCAATGTAGAAATGTTTTGGGGTTTTTTCTGAGTTTCTATATGTAGCCCAAATGGTTTGTAAGAGTGTCCTATAGCTGAGTTATCAATTTGCTAGGATGATGAAATAGATAGTTTCTACTCTTAGGCTATCAATTAAGTTTTCTATGATTTGAGGAAGGTTTGTCAAGTCCTAAGGGATACTTAGTTTGTCACTGACATCAGAGGTTGCATCATAATCACCATTGTGTTAGTGATAGTGATGAGGTGACTATAAATCATAGGATATTTTTGATGAAGGGATTCTGGATTCCTAAGGGGTATTTGGATTTTTATGAACTTAGAGGGTCCCACTGTGATCGTCATTATGTTAGGGTCCCATGATTTGGCAGATTGGCTAACCAAATGACAGGGTAACATCAGACCAGTCTTTGGAGTCCTGGGACACATCCTTCCTGGACTCAAAGAGGGCACTCTCTATTGCGCGAAGGATGTGAACTTGTTCACTTCGGATGATTGATTTTAGGCTAGTTGTTAAGCATGATTTGTTTGTTTGTTTTGGGTTGGGGTAATATGATCAAGTAGGATAGGTGGAATGAGAAAATATCAAATCAATAGGGCTATGGGGTCAGATGAATTCGAGGGTATCGAAACGATGAATCAGAGTGTATTGCAGGGCCGATTTAGCAAGGTTAATGGATCCTTAGGTGATGATGAGGTGTAATGAACATTGAGTTTTGGAAAAGCTAAGAGATCTTAAACATATATAGTCTAAAGGAAATAACTCATGAGGTAGGGCAAACCATTAATCTCTATGAACAATACTCAAACTGATAAACATGTAAGATGAACAATTCAGTGGTACATAGAAGCATTAGAACTCCTAACCTTAGGAATACACCTTCAGCTTTTTGAGAAAACACATAACATAAACAAACAATTCAATATATGGAGAGGGAACTCCTAAACATCATATATCAAACTATCGGGAACTCTAAAACAAGTTGATAAGTATGGGCAGAGGGCAAGATCAAAACAAGGCCTCTTTGAATTAACCTAATCAATCAGTATTCCATAGAAAAGCCTCACAATAAGTTTTTAAAAACTTTTAAATAAGTAGATCATACCATGAATCATATTTATAAGCTAGCATACTAATCATTTATGAAACAAAGAACAATTTTTAGTGGGCCTAAGGAGAAGTCAATAATTCCTTAAGATGACTAAAACAGGAAAACATCAAAGCTATAGCAAACAGGAGGTTTGAGGTGCTTCCATGAGCATATCTCAACCTATACTTTTCTGATCTATAGAAAATAAGAAGACTGAAACACAATGAGGCCAAGTAAACACTAACAAGTTAGAAAAACATCACCATTCACCAAGCTATGGAATCCTGCAAGCAAGCTTCTTCAACATCAAACCACACAAGCCATTCATTCACTTCATAAAACCAAATATCTTCTCCAAGCTCATTAACCATGTATTTCTCTATAACACATCAAGTCCCAACTGTTTAAAATGAATCCTCATGGCTTATGTTGGCCACCTATAAAAATTTTCCTACCAAAAGGTGGCCAAAACATGGTTCAGTCTTCAAGAAACAGTTTCCTGGTCAAATGTTATCTCTTGAAGCCTGTGGAAGATCTCATGTTCATGTCTCAAGGTTTTCACTGTTATTTCTCAGAAACTCAAAATTCTGCTAAAAATTCCATGAGAAAGACTGCTCCAAAATCCCTGTCTATTCCTTTCATCCTCTCTGAAAATAACCTTCATTTGTTTCCCTTTTTTCTCCATAAAACTCCTTGGTTTTCCATTTTCCTCATTTTCCCCTTCATAAAATTGCCTTTGCAGGTTTTTAAACTCCTTTTGAACTCTGTCGAAACCCTCAGAAACCTTTGAAAACCACTGAAAATCTGTGTAAAAACCCATTTCTGTATTAAGGGTTTAAGCCCCTTGGGCTGAGTTTCCAAACCACTTTCCCCATATGCCCTTGTCATAAAAACCAAGCGTCGAACTCTTATAGCACTAATCGCATCGGAAAGATTCAAGTATGCATGTCTTTTGTGCCATTTCAAAACTCCGATTGCGATCAGCCCCTTTGTTATATAAAGCCTCGGGCCCATTGTGTTCCATATATCCAAAGGTCCCGCAATCGGGCGCCCGACCATTTCGTATATAAATATTTCTGCCCCGATCCATTAAAAACCTTTCTTTATATTTAAAACTTTGGGTTTTTCATAAAGTGTAAAGGTTTCCGCCGGTACAAAGTTGAAAAGATATAGACCATTGATCTTAAAGCTGATCAACGGCCCGCGCATAATCGCAAAGTTTCAATCGCATCCTCTTTTCCGCGCCCCCCGATTACGATTGCTCCCATCAAATCCTAGCCGTCCATCTCCCTGTTGATCGGACGGATAGCGCTCAATCGCATCACAAGTTTCAATCGCATCCCCTTTTCCGCGCCCCCTGATTGCGATTGCTCTGATCAAATCCTAGCCTTCCATCTCCCTGTTGATCGGATGGACAGCGCTCAATCGCGTCGCAAGTTTCAATCGCATGCTTTTGTGTGACCTGTCGATTACGATCCTCCGATTAAATCTGGACCGTCCATGCGTCCGGGTCAGACGGCCCAGATCTTTTCCCACATTACTCCATCGCCCTCCGCCTCTACCAAAGGGTTTTTAAAACCGATCCCCACCATTGATCATCGCGCGATCGACGGTTCTGTTTAATTCTTCCTCTCGCGTCATTTAAAACTCCTCTCGGTTAATCTCCACAGTTGGATGATGCCATCCAGCGGTCCTGCTCTCTTCCTATGCCTCTGAAGTAGTTAACCCAAAAAAACGCAGGATTTCTTAATTGTTTTTTGTTTTTTGCAGGGTTTGAAGGTTCCTTCGTTATTTTCGAAAGAATGCAAAAGCCGAGGGTGACGATCCTCCAGCCTCTGATCAATCAATAAAAAAACGTTCACAGGGTTTAAATTTACATTTGATCAATGAACTCATGGCCCATTGATGCCATTCGACCCTGTACAACCCTGCGCACCAGAAAATTCAGTTAAATTGGGCATCGTTAAAGAGTATCAGTGCCGAAGACAAATATACAAGAAAAAGGACGTTTGAAGACCAAAACAAAGATTTCAAGTTAATTAAAGGTGTTTTTGGAACGACGAAGACATTTATCAAGCTGAGAAAGCCTCCACCGCCATAAAAAGAGGCTAATTGAACCCTCCATAGCTCCAAAGGACACCAACAGCCTCGCAGAAATTAAATTTCACCAAACAATTAATGCAAATCAAATAATCTTATCTCTAATTGTCGGCAAAACCATTCTGAAAGTTGAAGAACAGTCGGGAAGCAGGTCTTTTTAATCATTTGGCCTCAGATGACACAAACATAGTTATGAAGTAGAGTTATAAATTATTATATTCCCACCTTATGACTTGCCTGGTTCCCGAAGTCCAGGAACTACATTAATTGCATAATTGATAATACTTGACCCCTGGGAAATCCTCCCACCTCTTCATTCTTCTATAAATATCGCTATAGAAGATGAGAAAATGTTGGTCTCTGGACATCTAAATGCATGTAATAGTTATTCTGAAGTTACTGATGCCCTGTCTTGTAACTGAAAGATACACAAGCTGATATGAGAATTTCAAAGCTATAGAGACCCACCGGGCTTGCTGATTGTAACTAGTTTGAACATCAATACAAGATGCTGATTCATGGAATCCTCAATTATGTCAATGGTGATGTGCTTCTTACTGTTAATTGTTATTTTGCTTAACGTTTTCACTCTTT
Source organism: Pinus albicaulis (assembly GCA_034641835.2). Lineage (NCBI taxonomy): Eukaryota > Viridiplantae > Streptophyta > Pinopsida > Pinales > Pinaceae > Pinus > Pinus albicaulis. The sequence goes on along the minus strand of CM076578.1, from coordinate 1,609,191,929 downwards.
TCACTTTCTCTGATAAAGAGCAGCAAACGTGGAGTTAGGATATACTCTCCACGGTACCCTACTCTTACTGAAAGCTTTACTTCTATGTTTTCTTCATTTGAATGTTCTCTTTGAAGAGTATATTATTGCAGGTTAGTTTTAAAGTACTTCCTTGATCTAGATTGCTCTTTAAAACGAGCCTTACCTATGTTTTCCTTAGAGTATATTAATGCAGGTTAGTTTAAAAGTACTTCCCTGATCTAGATTGCTCTTTGTGATTATCATCTGTGTTTCGTTATTGAATATGCTGAAAGAAGGCTAGTTTAAAAGCACTTACCTGATCTTAAGCATTTCGAGCTATTTTTTTTAATGTTTCTGATTGAAAAGTACTTCAATGCAGGCTAGTTTAAAAGCACTTACCTGATCAACAGAAATACTTTTATGTTTTCCCCTTAAGTACAAGTTGAAAGCAAGCTAGTTTAAAAGTACTTACTTGATCTTAAACAGTGCTTTGTTCTTCATTTTCATTTGGTCTTTCACTTCCTATCTGTTTCATTCCATAAAATCACTTTAAGAGATCCTTTGATATAACTAACTTTCCCCATGGATCCTTCTTGAATCTTGCTGTCGAATTAAATCCTCCTATGACTCCATAGCCTAATGGGTTAAAACTATCTTTGCCCTTTTCTGTCAGCTGAATCATTCCTTCATTTGCAGACATCTTCACCCTTTTGAACTGCCTTTCATCTTCATCATGTTTTCGACCAACCAAAAAACAAACAATCAAACCCATGCTCTTCATAACTAGCCTAATATCACAATTTTAGCCTTTGAAGATCACATCTTTTAACTCATTTATAGAGAGATCCCTCTCTGGATTCAGGAGGGCTAGATCCTTGAATCCCAAAGTGGTATGATGTTACCTCTGCAGTTGGACTTTTGACAATCTTGCTAATTACAGGGACCTAACATAATGGTGACTCCACTAGGGACTGTTTGAGTTCATAGTTTCTTGGCCAGCTTTTATAAACTCTTTAGTTTTCCATACAACCACAATAACTCAGAAAACCAAAAAATATTTCAGATTGGTATCTAATAAACATGGTAGTGGACCATAAAACCTTTTACCTCTGAAAAGGAGCTAAAAATTTCCACTTGGCGACTCCACAATCCTGAACAGACCTTAAGACTCCACTGGGAAGAACCCTCATCACTATACTATCCTTCACAATCAGTTAGAGGACTATAGGATTGAAATTTGTGTAAAACAGATTAGTTAACCTCTCAAAGATTGTCATACCTGGTTGAACTTTCCTTGTTATTTGGTTCTAAAAAATACAGCATAGTGGCTCCTAGAAAGATTCACACTAGAGCCCATCCTGACCGAGATCCACCTGAAATAGTTGATGACCCAGAAAGAATCCTTTGGAAGTCTCACGGGTCTCTAGAGTCTCTCTCATCCTTAACAACCTAGGTCTCTCTCATCCAAGATCAGCTCAGCAATCTATCCCTGGTCCATCTACTTCCACTCACCCTACATCCACTGTCCAAACCACTCCACTCTAGCCTACTGTTCCTCTTGTAAATCCACCTCCACCTCCTTCCATGGCTGCATGGTATGCTCCTTTAGTCCTTCCTGTACCCCTAGTCAATCTTCCACAGGACTATCAGTCCAAAATTCCATTATATGATGATAACAATGCTGTTGCATCCTGACATGTGGATAAGATGAATGACTACTTTGACGGAAATGAAATTGATAATTGATTAAGTCAAGCTTAGATTGTTTGCTCAAAGTGCGGGAGAAGCTGAAAATGGTTCAAAGGCTTAACCCCTCATAGTATTAATGATCTCCAAGGTTTCCATCAATCATTCTTAAACAAATGGGAAGTAATAAAGAATCCTCTTCAAGTTCTTGCTGACTACAACAATCTCCATAGGAACCCTGGGGAAAGCGTACAAGCTTATTGCACTAGATTTAATAGTGTATATAATGCACTTTCCCCAGAACTAAAACCTCCACAGGGCTCAGCTTTAAACAAATTTCCTGAAGGGTTTGACTCTGACATGACCTATTCACTAAGAGAGAGAGATTTTGCAACTCTTGAAGATATGCAAAGGGGTGCTCTTTCTGTGGAAGTCAACTTAATGGAGAAGAGAGCAAGAATGAAAGCTAAAAAGAGAGTATCTTTTAGAGAGGAATCCACACCTTCCACTTCAATCTCAAAAATGGAGAGAATGATGGAGGAGATGATGAAGAAAATGAGCATCCTTGAGAGAACACAAGCCATCCAAAATCAAACTGCTCCTCAGAACAGAAACCAAAACCAAAATCAGAATTTTAGAAGGAACCAACCTCCAAACAAGCCAAGAGAAGATGATCAACAGATCACCCCTCCCTTTCATCAAGACTTTGTAAGTGAGGTTGAGGAAACATATGAGATAATAGAGAAAGAAGATATCAACATGCTAGGGGTAGATGATGATGACTGTGACATCCATTATGATAGAAAACAAGGTCTATATATACCTTATGATGACAAAAGAGATGATGATGAAAATTATTATCAAGACATGGAAAATGTCATCATAGAGTCTCAAAAAGAATATGACCTTAGAAGCAAAACCAGTCAACAAACTCCCAACATCAAAACCTCTGACAAATCTTCACAAAACAGCACTGTAGCCAAAACTAAAGTTGTCAAACCAAAGGATAAAACAATGGCTATAAATTCTGATAAAGGTAAAGAGAAAAGCACTCAAAACGGTGAAAGACAGAGTGCAGGCACTAGTAGTACTAACATCTCAGCTAGTACTCCTATGAAAACCATCTTGTCAAGTGTAAATAGAACAAATCAGCAAACTGATGTTGCTGAGAAAATGACAGCTAACAAGGCTGAAACCAGTACTTTAAAGAACCAAATTCCTTTCAGCCTAGAGCAGGAAATTTCAAAAATCAAAATCTCTGTTCCCCTGACTGAGTTAGCTACCCAGCATGTATATAGAGCCCAAATTTTGAAGGCTTTAAATATTGAAGATAGTAATGACACAGTCAATTTTAATGATGACCAGCCAGAGCTCATTTTTGGTCCTAAAATTGAAGGTAAATTTCAAGAAGGGGTGGTACCCCCTTTTTATGTCAGCCTAAATGTCCATGAAAAAATCTTACATAATGCTATGCATGACTCTGGAGCCTCACACAATCTTATGCCAAAAGTGATAATGGAATGGCTAGGACTAGAAATAACCAGACCCTACAAGGATTTATATTCCTTTGACTCAAGCAGAGTCAAATGTCTTGGTCTAATTAAGGACCTTTGTGTAAGTTTGACTCAAATCCCAGCCAAGTACATGGTTATGGATGTTGTAGTGGCTGACGTTCCTCCTAAGTATGGCATGTTGTTATCAAGATCATGGGGTGCTAAGCTGCAAGGTACAATGCAGATGGATGGAACATATGCTTCTATCCCTGTCTTTAGCCAGCTTAGAAGACTATACAGAGAGGCACATTTGAAATTCATGGTTAGTAGCCCAGAGAAACCTGAAAATTCTCCCATCTACTCTGTCCATACCGACCTGGATTCATTTATCCTCTACAACAATGAGCCCTCAAATAAGCCAGAGCTAGAAGACAGTGACTCAGCCAAATGGTTAGAGACCCCAGATCTAGAAATGAATGCATTTCTAGAGATGGAAGAAAACGAGAGAGAAACCTTCGAACAGGGTGTCGAAACAACAGACCAGAATGAACAAAGCCATGATGGTAAACAACATACTGCCCCTCTCCTTCAAATCCATGAAAATCCTGAGGAACAAGACCCAACACAACATCTTGTGGATCTCAGAATAGAACATAATGGTGAAACACTTAGTGAACAAGTAACTTTAACAGGATTAATGGCCGATAGGGAGGAAGTGAAACATAACTCAGAGGTATCAAAATAGTTTGATGCATTTCAAGACATCAACGAACCAAACAAAGGTTTTGAGCCACTAGTCATGCATCCATTGTTCTTAAAAATTGAAAATCCATAGAACAACCTTCAACATAGCAAAAAACCTCAGGACTCGAAACAAATTCAAGCAAGTGCTGATATCCAACAACAATCAGATAGCGTGTCAGTTCAAAAAGACACTACCTAGGATGAAACAGAAAATACCCCTCTGTGGAACATGTACTTTGATGGATCATGCACTAGGAACAATGCTGGTGCACGTGTCTGGATTACTAACACTGAAAAAAACCTCACTGAAACCATTTCCTACAAATTAAACTTTCAGTGTTCTAACAATATCGTCGAGTATGAAGCTCTTATCTTAGGCCTACATCTGTTGAAAAAATTAGGAGCCAAAAGAATCAATGTCCATGGGGATTTAGAGTTAGTTATTAGATAAGTTAATGGGGAGTATAACGCAAACCATCCCAAACTTAGAGCCTACCGAAACGATGTCATAGACCTTTTGAAAACTTTTGAGGAGTCCAAATTGGTTTTTGTTCCAAGAAAACGAAACATTGCCACACACAATTTAGCCTTTGCAGCTAGAACATGCTTAGTGCCATATGAAACCAAAGACTGCACGACTCAGATAAAATATAGACCTGCTATGCCAAATAATAACAAATATTGGCAGGTCTTTGAAGATGACAAACAGATAGAGGATTTCCTGCTTGGCAAGAATGAATTTGAATCATCTAATTCAGATTTTAAATCTGATGAAGATTGTCCAAAGGAAGAACCCCCTGAAGAAGAAAAACCATCCGGTCTTGTAGAAATCAACACGTTAACTAACAAACTCAAAACTCATACTAAAGAGTACGAGGAGACAGAAAACGAAGACATTGAGGTATTTTCGTCAAAAGACAAGAACATACCTAGGGGGCTAACACTGTTAGAAGACCTGTTTGATTTTAATGACGTAGCAAAGAAACCCACTATGGAATATACAGAGTCTGAGGTTGAAGAATGTAACATTGGCACCACAGATCAGCCTAAAATGATCAAATTAGCTAGGTCCTTGCCACCAGACATAAAAAGGAAATACATTGACCTGTTTAAAGAGTTTTTTGATGTGTTTGCCTAGAGCTATGAAGAATTAAAGGCCTATGATACAGAAATTATCCAGCACAAGATCCCTTTGAAAGAAAACCAAAAACCCTCTAAGCAAAAACTGTGTCGAATTAACCCAATACAACTGCCTCTAGTGGAAAAGGAAATCAAGAAAATGTATGAGGCAGGAATCATTGTCCCTGTGAGGTTTTCAAATTGGGTTTCTAACCTTGTAGCTGTGAGGAAAAAGACAAGAGAAATCAGACTGTGCATCGATTTCAGGAACCTCAACAGAGCCTCCTTAAAGGACAATTACCCTTTACCCAAAATGGAACACATCCTACAAAAGGTAGTTGGATCAAAGAGGATTTCTCTGTTAGATGGTTTTTCAGGATATAACCAAGTTTTAGTACTCCCAGAAGACCAACTCAAGACAGCTTTCACTACTCCTTGGGGCACTTTCATGTATGTGAAAATGCCTTTTGGTCTAATGAATGCTGGGGCCACTTTTCAAAGGGCCATGGACATTGCATTTTCAGAAGAAATAGGACACTTCATTGTAATTTACCTTGATGATATAACATTTTATTCCAAATCTGATGAAGAACACCTTAAGCATCTAAGAAAGGTCTTCGAAAAATGTAGGAGATTTGGGCTATCTTTAAATCCCAAAAAGACAGTATTTGGCCTACAAGAGGGTAAACTCCTTGGCCATATTATATCGGAAAAGGGGATTAAGATAGATCCAAAAAGAGTTGAGGGAATACTACAGGTTAGCCACCCAAGGAACATAAAATAACTCCAGTCCTTTATTGGGAAGATTAACTTCTTGAGGAGGTTTATTCCCAACTTAGCAGAGCTCCTTAGAAACATAACTAATATGCTCAAAAATAATGTAGGAGTGAAATGGACTGTAGAAGCCAAAAAATCCTTTGAATTGGTAAAACATGCACTCACCCGGGCACCAGTTTTATTCAGCCCAGATTTTTCAAAAGATTTCCTTATTTTTTCCTTTGCCTTAGAACATATAGTGGCTGCAGTCCTATTGCAGACAAACCCAGAGGGACAGGAACAGCCTATTGCTTTTTTCAGCAAAGCCTTAAGAGACGCACCCTTGAAATATAACATAATGGAAAAACAAGCCTATGCTTTGGTAAAGGCCTTAAAGGACTTCAGGGTGTATATTCTTCATTCCCACACCATTGCATATGTGCCTAACATAGTGGTAAAAGACATCCTGTCTCAAGACCCAGATGGAAAGAGGGGTAAATGGATTGCTGCAATCCTAGAGTATGATTTGGAGATCAAACGCACCAAACTCATTAAGGGTCAGGACTTGGCTCAATTGATGGCTAAATCTAATTTGCAAGCCCTGGACATTAACATGGTAGATGCCTTGGACGAACGGGAAGAATTACCTGCTCCCACTGTGGAAGAGCAGGTCCAAAACTCACCTTGGTATGCTGACATCTTGTATGTACTTACAAATCTTAATGCTCCCCCTGATTTATCAAAAACAAAGGCAAGATTTTTAAAGTTGAAAGCTAGGAATTATTGAATTTTGAATGAATGTTTATATTGAAAAAATGCGAATGATTTATTGCTTAAATTTTTTCCTGAAGTTGATGCAGAGAAGATCAAGCATGAATTCCATGAAGGAGAGTGTGGAGGTCATCTCTACTGGAAAACCACAGCCAATAAAATCCTTAGAGCTGGCTATTACTGGCCCACCCTCTTCCAAGATGTCCATAAAATGATAGTTGCCTGTCATAAATGCCAAATCTTTGAGGGAAAAAGAAAAATCCTTCCCTTACCATTACAACCTATCATTATTGAAGCTCCTTTTCAATAATGGGGCCTAGATTTCATAGGAGAAATCCATCCTGCTTCATCTGCCCAGCATAAATGGATTCTCACAGCCACTGACTACTTCACAAAGTGGATAGAGGCCATCCCTGCCAGGAACGCCACAGATTCTGTCATTATAAAATTTCTTGAAGACCATATCCTATCTAGATTTGGATGCCCTATAAATATTATTACTGATAACACTGCTGCTTTTTGTTCCAAAAATATGATTGACTTTTGTCACAGGTATCAGATTACACTTGGTCATTCCACTACTTATTACCCACAAGGTAATGGGCTAGCTGAATCATCAAACAAAATTTTGGTGACTATCATAAAGAAGCTACTTGAAGAGAATAAAAAATCATGGCATAATAAGCTGGTGCATGCATTGTGGGAAGACAAATTGATCACAAAGAAATCCATTCGAACCTCCCCTTACCAACTTGTTTATGGAGCAGATGCAGTGTTCCCTACCAACCTAGGTGTACTAGTTATAAAATTAGTCCAAGAAATTCAGTCAGAAGAGGATAGTATGATAAGGAGGATTAATCAAACAATACATCTCCAGTAGACAAGGGAAGAGGTCTACAACAGAGCTCAAAAGGTGCAAGAGAACATAAAGAAGTTGTTTGACAAGAGAACAAAGGCTTGTGATTTTAGCATCGAAGATAAGGTACTTTGGAGATAAGGTACTCGGATGGGACTCCAGAAGAGGAGAAGGGCAAACATGGCAAGTTTGATGGTTGTGGCAGGTCCTTACATCATTCGGTCCACCATTGGTTCCTAATGCCTGGCACACGCAAGAGCTAGATGGCACGGATACGTTTGGGGGTCTGTCAATGGCGGTCCTTAAACACTACTCTTATTTGATCTGATTTTAAAGCTTTCATTCCCCATTGTAAATACCATTTTAGTTTTCGGTTTCATAATAAAAAAAAGAAAAAAAGAAAAAAGAAAAAAAGAGAGAGAGAAACAAATACGAAGGTGTCTGACTCAAATGCCACTCCTAAAAAAAAACACACTCCTAGTTAGTCAAACAGTCTAATCTTGGCTAACTAGTTTTAAATTTACTGCTGATAGAATAGTGAATTTGATTTGCCAAACTGTTTAATCTTGGCTTATCAGTAGATAGGTTAGGATAGAAATAAAAGGTTCAAACATGCTCAAAACCTGAACCTAAAGTTTCCAAGCAAGAGATGACTCAAATATGTTTTATTTTTCTGAGTCATAAAGATGTAAATCTGGTTCTAATCAGCTCAAAATCTGAACTAGAAAGAAAGAAAGAACAACTCAAACAAATTCAAAACAGAGCTGTAAAATATGGAGCAACTGCTTTGAAATTTCAGATCTTAAAACCTTCAGTTTTTGTTTAAATTCCTGCAAAATAATGTCTATGTGAAGTTTGTTTTCTATGCCATAGATCACAACAAGTCAAACAGTTTAATCTTGACTTGACTGTTTTTTCAATTTCTGTTTTAGAATTTAGAGAATGAGATCTGTTGGACAGTTTAATCCCAATGGATAAGTAGATTAGGTAGATAATTATCTGAGCTCAAATGTTTAATCTGAGTTCAGGGAGAAATAAGGAGTAGAATTAGATTAGATTTCTTGATTTCAAAAGAATAAATGTTGTAAAGAGTTTGCCAATCCAAGTGCACTCTAAATGAAGAAAAAATGTTAGATCAGTAGGACTGGGTAGGGAGAAAATTTGTGTTGATGAAGATCCATTGTTTTTTCAATGCTACTAATATGTTTTCAGAAATATCATCCCAGCAAGGAAGGGCAGCCCAATGGAACAGGCACAGATCAACATCCCAGAGAACTTAATGGATGAGGCAACTGATCAGCCTCCCAAAATGCAGGTCTGAAGTTCTTGATGCCTTCAAGAAGGCACCATCCCCAAGTGGAGCCACTGTTGGCCACCTATAAAATTTGTTCTACCAAAAGGTGGCCAAAACATGGTTCAGTCTTCAAGAAACAATTTCCTGGTCAAATGTTATCTCTTGAAGCCTGTGGAAGATCTCATGTTCATATCTCAAGGTTTTCACTGTTATTTCTCAGAAACTCAAAATTCTGCTAAAAATTCCATGAGAAAGACTGCTCCAAAATCCCTGTCTATTCTTTTCCTCCTCTCACAGAAAATAACCTTCATTTGTTTCGCACTGCTCATAAAGCTCCTTTGTTTTCCATTTTTCCTCATTTTCCCCTTCATAAAATTTCCTTTGCGGAGTTTTTAAACTCCTTTTGAACTGTGAAACCCTCGGAAACCTTTGAAAACCATGAAAATCTGTGTAAAAACCCATTTACGTAATGGGGATTTTTAAGCCCCTTGAAGTGAGTTTCCAAACCACTTTTTCCCCCACCATGCCTTGTCTGTAAAAACCAGCGTGAGCTCTTATAGCACTAATCATCGGAAAGATTCAAGTATGCATGTCTTTGTGCCATTCAAAACTCAGGTGTGATCGACCCTTTGTTATATAAAGCCTCGGGCCCATTAATTTCCATATATCCAAAGGGTCTACGCCAATCGGACACCGAACCATTTCGTATATAAATATTCTTGCCCAGATCCATTAAAAACCTTTCTTTATATTTAAAACTTTGGGTTTTTCATAAAGTGTAAAGGTTTCCGCCGGTACAAAGTTGAAAATATATTGACCATTGATCTTAAAGCTGATCAACGGCCCACGCAGAATCACAAAGTTTCAATCGCATCCCCTTTTCCGCGCCCCCCGATTGCGATTGCTCCGATCAAATCCTAGCCGTCCATCTCCCTGTTGATCGGACGGATAGCGCTCAATCACATCACAAGTTTCAATCGCATCCCCTTTTCCGCACCCCCCGATTGCGATTGCTCCGATCAAATCCTAGCCGTCCATCTCCATATTGATCGAACGGACAGTGCTCAATCGCGTCGCAAGTTTCAATCGCATGATTTTGTGTGACCTGCCGATTACGATCCTCCGATTAAATCTGGACCGTCCACGTGTCTGGGTCGAACGGCCCAGATCTTTTCCCACATTACTCCATCACCCTCCGCCTCTACCAAAGGGTTTTTAAAACCGATCCCCACCGTTGATCATCGCGCGATCGACGGTTCTGTTTAATTCTTCCTCCCGCGTCATTTAAAACTCCTCTCGGTTAATCTCCACCGTTGGATGATGCCATCCAACGGTCCTGCTCTCTTCCTACGCCTCTGAAGCAGTTAACCCAAAAAAAAAATGTAGGATTTCTTAAATAGTTGTGTGTTTTGCAGGTAATCGATGGAGTTTCCATTTTATTCAAGGAAAGGCTGAACGCTGGGAATAGTGATTCCCGCGTCTTGATTTATCAAAAGGAACCATGGATTCGACGTTTTATCATTGTTTCGTAAGGCTTTTATGCCACATCAACCTTGCGCGGCCCTGCACATCAATGAAACACTGTTTAAATTGAAATCACAGTTAAAGAGTATCAGTTTTTATCAGAACAGAAGATCGAAGACTCAGGCAAAGCATGATCTGTCCTAAAGCACAGATCTCAAACAACTTAAAGTGTTTTGGGAAGGAACAAAGACATCTGTCGATATGAGAGAGCTTCCACCATCTTAAGCAGAGGCTAATCGAACCCTCTCCAGCTCCTAAAGGCACCTACAGCCTCACAGAAAACCAAAGATCGTCGAACAATTAATGCAAATCAAAGAATCTTATCTCTAATTGTCGGCAAAACCATTCTGAAAGTTGAAGAACAGTCGAGAAGCAGGTCTTTTCAATCATTTGGCCTCGAATGACACAAACAGAGTTATGAAGTAGAGTTATAAACGATTATATTCCCACCTTATGCCTTGCCTGGTTCCCAAAGGCCAGGAACTGCATTAATTGCATAATTGATAATACTTGACCCCTGGGAAATCCTCCCACCTCTTCATCCTTCTATAAATACCGCTATAACATGAGAAAATGTTGGTCTCTGGACATATGAATGCATGTAATAGTTATTCTGAAGCTACTGATGCCCTGTCGTGTAACTGAAAGATACACAAGCTGATGTGAGAATTTCAAAGCTGTAGAGACCCACCGGGCTTGCCGATTGTAACTGGTTTGAACATCAATACAAGCTGCTGATTCATGGAATCCTCCATTATGTCAATGGTGATGTGCTCCTTACTGTTAATTGTTATTTTGCTTAATGTTTTCACTCTGTTCACTTTCTCTGATAAAGAGCAGCAAACGTAGAGTTAGGATATACTCTCCACGGTACCCTACTCTTCTTGAAAACACTTCTATGTTTTCTTCATTTGAATGTTATCTTTGAAGAAGTATATTAATGCGAGTTAGTTTAAAATTACTTCTGATCTAGATTTCTTGCATGAGCTTTCCTGTGTTTTCCTTAGAGTATTAATCTGGTTAGTTTAAAGTACTTCCCTTAATCTAGATTGCTCTTTGTGATTATCTGTCTGTGTTTCCTTATTAAATTTCTTTGGCTCAAGCTAGTTTCAAAGCACTTACACGATCTTAGCGGTTAAATGTTTTGTTTAAATGTTTTTCGATTGAAAGTACCTTCAATGTTTGGCTGGTTTAAGCACTTGCAGTCATGATAACATGTTTTCCCTTTAAGTACATGTTGAAAGCAAGCTAGTTTAAAAGTACTTACTTGATCTTAAACTGTGCTTTGTTCTTCATTTTTGTTTGGTATTTCACTTCCTATCTGTTTCATTCCCTAAAATCACTTTAAGAGATCCTTTGATATAAGTAACTTGCCCCATGGATCCTTCTTGAATTTTGCTGTCCAATTAAATCCTCCTATGACTCCATAGCCCAATGGGTTAAAAATGTCTTTGCCTTTTTCTGTTAGCTGAATCATTCCTTCATTTGCAGACATCTTCACCCTTTATTTTGAACTGCCTTTCATCTTCATCATGTCTTTTCCCAACCAAAAACAAAAAAATCAAACCCATGCTCTTCATAACTAGCCTAATATCACAATTTCAGCCTTTGAAGATCACATCTTTTAACTCATTTATAGAGAGATCCCTCTCTAGATTCAGGAAGGCTAGATCCTTGAATCTCAAAGTGGTATGATGTTACCTCTGCAGTTGGAATTTTTCCAATCTTGCTAATTACAGGGACCTAACATAATGGCGACTCCGCTGGGGACCCGTTTGAGTTCATAGTTGCTTGGCCAGCTTTTATAAACTCTTTAGTTTTCCATACCACCACAATAACTCAGAAAACCCAAAAATATTTCATATTGGTATCTAATAAACATGGTAGTGGACCATAAAACCTTTTACCTCTGAAAAGGAGCTAAAAATTTCCACTTGGCGACTCCACAATCCTGAACAGACCTTAAGACTCTACTGGGAAGAACCCTCATCACTATACTATCCTTCAAAATCAGTCAGAGGACTATAGGATTGAAATTTGTGTAAAACAGATTAGTTAACCTCTCAAATATTGGCATACCTGGTTGAACTTTCCTTGTTATTTGGGTCTAAAAAATACAGCATAGTGGCTCCTAGAAAGATTCACACTAGAGCCCATCCTGACCCAGATCCACCTGAAATAGTTGATGACCCAGAAAGCATCCTTTGGAAGTCTCCTGGTCTCTAGGTCTCTCTCATCCTTAACAACCTAGGTCTCTCTCATCCAAGATCAGCTCAGCAATCTATTCCTGTTCCATCTACTTCCACTTACCCTACATCCACTGTCCAAACCACTCCACTCCAGCCTACGGTCCCTCTTGTAAATCCACCTCCACCACCTGCCATGGCTGCATGGTATGCTCCTTTAGTCCTTCCTGTACCCCTAGTCAATCTTCCACAAGACTATCAGTCCAAAATTCCATTATATGATGATAACAATGCTACAACTGCATCACAACATGTGGATAAGATGAATGACTACTTTGACAGAAATGAAATTGATAATGATTCTGTCAAGCTTAGATTTTTTGCTCAAAGTCTGGGGGGAGAAGTAAGAAAATGGTTCAAAGGTCTAGCCCCCCATAGTATCAATGATCTCCAAGCCTTCCATCAAACATTCTTAAACAAATGGGAAGTAAAGAAGAATCCCCTTCAAATTCTTGCTGATTACAACAACCTCCATAGAAACACTGGGGAAAGTGTACAAGCTTATTGTACTAGATTCAACAGTATCTATAATGCACTTCCCCTAGAACTAAAACCTCCACAGGGCTCAGCTTTAAATAATTTTCCTGAAGTGTTTGAATCTGACATGACCTATTCGCTAAGAGAAAGAGACTTTGCAACTCTTGAAGATATGCAAAGGGGTGCTCTTTCTGTGGAAGTCAATTTAATGGAGAAGAGAGCAAGAATGAAGGCTGAGAAGAGAGTATCTTTTAGAGAGGAGTCCACACCTTCCACCTCAAACTCAAAAATGGAGAAAATGATGGGGGAAATGATGAAGAAAATGAGCATTCTTGAGAGAACACAAGCCAGTCAAAACCAAACTGCCTCTTAGAACAGAAACCAAAACCAGGGTCAAAATTTTAGAAGAAATCAACCTCCAAACCAACCTAGGGAAGATGACCAATAGATCACCCCTCCCTTTCATCAAAACTTTGTAAGTGAGGTTGAGGAAACAGATCAGATAACAGAGGAAGAGGATGTCAACATGCTACGGGTAGATAATGATGACTGTGAGATTCATTATGATAGAACACAAGGTCTGTATACACCTTATGATAACACAAGAGATGATGATGAAAATTATTATCAAGACATGGAAAATGTTGTCATAGAGTCTCAAAAAGAATATGACCTTAGAAGCAAAACCAGTCAACAAACCCCCAACTCCAAAACCTCTGACAAATCTTCACAAAACAGCCCTGTAACTAAGCCTAAAGTTGTCAAACAGAAGGATAAAACAGTGACTGTGAATTCTGATAAAGGTAAATAGAAAAGCACTCAAAACAAGGAAAAACAAAGTGCATACATTGGTAGTACTAACATCTCAGCTAGTACTCCTGTAAAAACCATTTTTTCAAGTGTAAATAGAACAAATCGGCAAACTGATGTTGCTGAGAAATTGACCGCTAATAAGACTGAAACTAGCACTTTAAAGAGTCAAATTCCTTTCAGCCTAGAGCAGGAAATTTCAAAGATCAAAATCTCTGTTCCTTTGACTGAGTTAGCTACCCAACATGCATATAGAGCCCAAATTCTGAAGGCTTTAAATATTGAGGATAGTAATGACACAGTCAATTTTAATGATGACCAGCCAGAGCTTATTTTTGGTCCTAAAATTGAAGGTAAATTTCAAGAAGGGGTAGTACCCCCTTTCTATGTCAGCCTAAATTTCCATGACAAAATCTTGCATAATGCTATGCATGACTCTGGAGCCTCACACAACCTTATGCCAAAAGTGATAATGGAAAGGCTAGGGCTAGAAATAACATGACCTTACAAGGAATTATATTCTTTTGACTCTACCAGAGTGAAATGCCTTGGCCTAATCAAAGACCTTTGTGTGAGTTTGACTCAAATCCCAGCCAAGTGCATGGTTATGGATGTTGTAGTGGCTGATGTGCCCCCTAGGTATGGCATGTTGTTATCAAGATCATGGAGTGCCAAGCTGCAAGGTACAATGCAGATGGATGGAACATATGCTTCTATCCCTGTCTTTAGCCAGCTTAGAAGACTATACAGAGAGGCACACTTGAAATTCATGGTCAGTAGCCCAGAGAAGCCTGAAAATTCCCCCATTTACTCTGTCCATACTGACCTGGATTCATTTATCCTTTATAATGACGAACCTTCAAATAAGCCAACGACTCAGCCGAATGGTTAGAAACCCCAAATCTAGAAATGAATGCAGTTCTAGAAACAGAAGAAAACGAGATAGAAACCTTCGAACAATGCGTTGAAACAACCCTCCTGAATGAACATAGCCAAAATGGCAAACAACAAAATGCCCCTCTCCTTCAACTCCATGAAAATCTTGAGGAACAAGATCCAGCACAACATCTTCTAGATCTCAGAATAGAACATAATGATGACACACTTACTGAATCAGTCACTTTAACAAGATTGATTGCCGATGGCGAGAAAGAGAAACACAACTCATAAATGTCAAAACAGTTTGATACATGTCAAGGCATTAGTAAACCAAACAAAGATCTTGAGCCATGGGATATCTGCCCATCGCCCTTAAAACTTGAAAATCAAGACAACAACCTTCAACACAGCGAAAAACCTAAGAACTCGAAACCAATTCAACTAGGTGCTGATTTTCAACAACAATCAGAGAGCACGTTAGTTGACGAGGGCACTAATCAGGATGAAACCGAAAATGGTCCTCTGTGGACTATGTACTTTGACGGGTCATGCACTAAGAGCACTGCTGGTGCGGGTGTCTGGATTATTAACACTGAAAACAATCACACAGAATGTATTTCCTACAAATTAAACTTTCAGTGTTCTAAAAACATCGGCGAGTATGAAGCTCTTATCTTAGGCTTGCATCTGTTGAAAAAGTTAGGAGCTAGAAGAATCAATGTCCATGGGGATTCAGAATTAGTGATTAGGCAAGTCAATGGCGAGTATAATGCAAAACATCCCAAACTTAGAGCCTATCAAAACGATTTCATCGACCTTTTGAAAAATTTTGAGGAGTCCAGATTGATTTTTGTCCCAAGAAAATGAAATATTGCCGCACACAATTTAGCCTTTGCCGCTAAGACATGCTTAGCCCCATATGAAACTAAAGACTGCACAACTCAAATGAAATTTAGACCAGCCGTGCCTGATAATAAAAAATATTGGCAGGTCTTTGAGGATGACAAACAGATAGAGGATTTCCTGCTTGGCAGGAATGAGTTTGAATCATCTGATTCAGATTCTAAATCTGATGAAGACTGCCTAAACGAAAAACCCCCTAAAGGAGAAGAACCATCTCGTCCTGTAGAAATCAACATGTTAACTAACAAACTCGAAACTCATACTAGAGAATATGAGGACACAAAAAATGAAGACATTTAGGTATTGTCGGTAAAGGACAAGAACATACCTAGGGGGCTAGCATCATTAGAAGACCTGTTTGATTATGACAACGTGGCAAAGAAACCCACAGTGGAATATACAGAGTCTGAGGTCGAAGAATGCAACATAGGCACTGAGGATCAGCTCAAAATGATTAAATTAGCTAGGTCCTTGACGTCAGAAATAAAAAAGAAATGCATTGACTTGTTTAAAGACTTTGTCGATGTGTTTGCCTGGAGCTATCAGGACTTAAAGGCCTACGATACGGAGATCATCCAGCACAAGATCCCTTTGAGAGAAAAACAAAAACCCTTTAATCAAAAACTATGTCGAATTAATCCGATACAAATGCCTCTAGTGGAAAAGGAAATCAAGAAAATGTATGAGGCAGGAATCATTGTGCCTGTGAGGTTTTCAGATTGGGTTTCTAATCTTGTAGCTATGAGGAAAAATACAGGAGAAATAAAACTCTGCATTGATTTCAGAAACCTTAACAGAGCCTCCCTAAAAGACAATTATCCTCTACCCAAAATGGAACACATTCTACAGAAGGTAGTTGGTTCAAAGAGGATTTCCGTGTTAGATGGTTTTTCAGGATATAACCAAGTTTTAGTACTCCCTGAAGACCAACTCAAAACAACTTTCACCACTCCTTGGGGCACTTTCATGTATGTGAATATGCCTTTTGGACTAATGAATGCTGGGGCCACTTTCCAAAGGGCCATGGACATTGCATTTTCAGAGGAAATAGGGCACTTCATTGTAATTTACCTTGATGACATAACAGTTTATTCCAAAACCGATGAAGAGCACCTTAAACATCTAAAGAAGGTCTTTGAAAAATGCAGGAGATTTGGGCTATCTTTAAATCCCAAAAAGACAGTATTTGGCCTACAAGAGGGTAAACTCCTTGGCCATATTATATCAAAAAAGGGAATTAAAATAGATCCAAAAAGAGTTGAGGGAATACTACAGATTAGCCACCCAAGGAACATAAAAGAACTGCAGTCCTTTATTGGAAAGATTAACTTCTTGAGGAGGTTCATTCCCAACTTAGCAGAGCTCCTTAGGAACATGACTAATATGCTCAAAAAGAGTGTAGGAATAAAATGGACTGTAGAAGCCAAAAAATCCTTCGAATTGGTAAAACATGCACTCACCCGGGCACCAGTCTTGATCAGCCCAGAATTTTTAAAAGATTTCCTTATTTTTTCCTTTGCCTCAGAACATACAGTGGCTGCAGTCATATTGCAGAAAAACTCAGAGGGACAAGAACAACCTATTGCTTTTTTCAGCAAGGCTTTAAGAGATGCACCCTTGAAATATAACATAATGGAAAAACAAGCCTATGCTTTGGTAAAGGCCTTAAAGGACTTCAGGGTGTATATTATTCATTCCCACACCATTGCTTATGTGCCCAATATAGTGGTAAAAGACATCCTGTCTCAAGACACAGATGGAAAGAGGGGAAAATGGATTGCTACAATCCTGGAGTATGCTTTGGAGATCAAACCCACAAAACTCATTAAAGGTCAGGGCTTAGCTCAATTAATGGCCGAATCCAATCTTCAAGCCCTTGACATAAACATGATAGATGCCTTGGATGAACAAGAAGAGTTACCTGCTCCCACTGTGGAAGAGAAGTTCCAAAACTCACCTTGGTATGCTGACATTTTGTATATACTTACCAATCTTAACGCTCCTCCTGATTTATCAAAAACAAAGGCAAGGTTTTTAAAGTTGAAAGCTAGGAACTATTTCATTTTGAATGAACGTTTATATTGGAAAAATACTAATGGTTTATTGCTTAAATGTTTTCCTGAAGTTGATGCAGAGAAGATCAAGCACGAATTCCACGAAGGAGAGTGTGGAGGTCATCTCTACTGGAAAACCACAGCCAATAATATCCTTAGAGCTGGCTACTACTGGCCCACCCTCTTCCAAGATATCCATAAAATGATCATTTCTTGTCACAAGTTGTTATAGCATCATTTCTCACCTTGACATGATTCATGATTGCTTCATGGCTTTTGGGCACCCATTCCTACAGACTTGGACAAATTCACTTAAAAACAGTGTAAAATCCCCCATACGCGACTATGCCCGTGTTTTTCCGCGTGTATACGCGAGTCCAGCTAGACTTTTCCACGTATGCCATTAAAATGATTAAAAAATATATAAAAAATCCCTAATTTCGCGCTGGGTTGATGGTTACTCAGGTAGTTCAACCACCCCAGCCCGTGGCCAACTGTTTCCAACTGCTGAAACTACTTGGAGGGACTATAAAAAGTCCTCATGTGTATGGCCTAAGGGAGAGAGAGAGAATTATTGATATTATACTCTGTTGGTATTCCCTATCCAAGTCTGATTCCCCGTGCCTCCTGCACTTTCCCAGTTCATTGTAGGAAACCCTTGTTTCCTTGAGATGCACATCCCTTTATATGTCATCTCGTATGCACCAGTTTGGAAGGAGTCTTAGCGAGGCAAGGGCTGGACGGATCCGGACGATGGTCTGCGAAGGCCGTGGAAGGATCAGGTGATCTCTCCACTCATTACTTTTGTACATGCTATTTATAATACAGAAGTACCATGTTGTTCCCGAAATAAATGTGTTAGTGTATGCTTATATGTATGAGAATATTTGTTATACAAGCATTCATTATGATTTATTTAATGTTTTATATGAATCTCACTAAAATTTAGAGTAGATATATGATGTAAAACCTATCCTTTGTGCTGGTTTCTTCTTGTTTTTCAGGTTAAGAAGGAAGGACGGTTGCTGGGGGTTTGGACCCCACGTGGATCTACTTCAACCGTAGGACCCACGTGTAACTTTCTCATTCTGCTCTATCTAGTTTTTCTGAACGTGCATGGTTGTGTGAGTCTCTGTTAAGTAGCATGCCCCTGCTCTGTGGAGGTTGTACCCCAACCAACCTCTAGGGTGAGATTTCCCCGAAACAGAACTGGCGACTCCGCTGGGGATCACACTTTTGTGATTCTCCTGTTGGGTGGTTTCAGCTGTTTGGTAGGATCCCAGCAGTTTTAACTTTCATTTGCAGTCCAGTTTATTTTCTTGCAGTCATTCTGAAGTCTTGGTGTCTTTTCCAGGCTTGTTCTTTTTGTTTTTTCATTATTTACCTTTGAATACGCACTTTTTTCTGCACACAGTCACGTATACATGCGAGTTTTTCTGAAGGAACCCGCGTATACGCAAGTTTCCCTTAGAACAGACGCGTATGCACGCTGGTTGCATAACTGAGAAGTAGTGTATACCTAGGCAGATTTTGAATTTTTGAGTTTCTTGACTTTTTGGTCCTTTCTGGCTGTGGAGGCCTGTTTCTACAGAGTCTCTGTACTTACTGGAGTGTGAAGGAAGTGGTTTCATGTCTTTTCTCTCTTTCGTTTGAGTGAAAACTAGTCTTTTTGGCAAAGTGTTGTTTCTGGTGCTGGCACTTCTGGATTGAGTTCCAAGATCACTTTCTGAGCATTCTTGGTTGTTCTGCTTTATCAGAACAGAGAGCTTCTGCTCACTGACTCGCTCCTATCTTTGTGTTGTGCTTCGCATTGCGATTTTTGCTTCGTTTTGATTGGTTTTCTTGAGTTCCATAGGCTAGGGTTTTGTTGCAATTTCCGAAGAACTTTTCTTGCTTCTTTGGAGTTTTTGTTTGCGACGAGTTTGCACTATTTGTCTAGGCTGAGTGGCTGAGTTTTTGGTCTTCTTTTTCTCTTATTGATCTTGCTACTAGTTAGCCTTATAAGGTTTGGGAGCATTGTTGAAGTTTGTGCTTGAAATTTGGTCCTGTTTGGTTTGGATTTCGATAGTTGTGCTTGGTCTTTTCGAGCTCTTGCTTTATAAAACTAAAAAGCCCAAAAAACATTTGTTTTGCTTTTTGTTTTTTGCATTTCAAAAACTCAAAAAACATTTTGTCTTTTTTTTGTTTTTGTTGTTGCATTTTCATTTTCGTTTTGCCATATCTTTTGGAGCTTTTGTGAAGTTTCTTGCTTTTAGTTTTTGGCTTGATTTTGAGGAGGAGTTGTCACGTGATTTCTCCTTCTTGTTTTTAAGTGTTTTTGCTGTCCTTATTTTAAGAGTTCTTGATTTCAAGAATTAGCTTTCTGGACAACAAAAGATGAGTTAAAACTGAAGGATCTTTTTGGGAAATTTCACTCTGTTTTAAGAGATTTTTTCATCTTAGGATTTACATGCTTGTAGTGATTTGCATTAGGTGCATTTCAGCATTTAGTTAGCTTCTTAGTTTTTGTGAGTGTGAGTTTGCTTTTTGAAAAGAAAAATACAATTTTTAGTCTCGTAGAACCTGTATAGAGATTACTTTTCATCGAAAGACAAAGAACTTCATGTGCATGTAGTTAAGTTTTTATTAATTTCTTTTGCGTCAAAACACCATTGGTTTCATCTCCATATCCTTGTGACTTAATATAACAACCCTTAAAATAAGCGATTTAATCTAAAATCAACTAGCAAGTTTTTCTAAGTGTCAATCACCAACTAGCTAGGTTGTAGGGCCTTGGAATAGGTGAGTGGAGAGTTACCTCTCCAAGGCCGCTCAAACAAACATAGAAGTTGATTAATTGAGCGAAATCCAACTCCGTGAGGTGGACTGGGAAAGCTCTCATCCGAGAGTCAAGCGCGAGGGGAAGTGAAGGTTAAGAAGAGGGATACCCCCCCTCCGATTAGCTGAATCTAACCTCAAGACCGTTCCGCCCAGCTTCCGATACGGATTGGTGTCCATAGTTGCTGTTCCTAGGTTCCACACAGGTGACTGCGGGGGGGAATACCCGTGGTACCTGAGGCAGACGTCGCATCACTTTCAGCAGTACTTCTGGGGGGTGCCCTTGCGAAGCTTGGGTGCTTGAGCCGGCAAAGGTTGTCGTTAGGAGGTCGGCATAACTGTTTCTGATACCTTCGCTAGTTGTTCTGGGCCCTAATCATCCCAGACTGCTTTCGGAAGGCCCTATACTTCGCTTTCCTGTATTTTGGTGTCCGGTCCTCATCACCCGGAGCGGAAATAATTGGAGGTTGTTTTCTTGCTGTTTCTCAGGGATTTTTATTTTAGTGAGTGCTCTTTGCTCCTAGCTTGCCTAGCTTTTCACTTTTTTGAGTCTAATTTAATAAATCTATAAAAGTGGCAGATCAAGCGCCTCGACGTTTGAGGAGAATCCAGGGGTTATCTCCCGAGAGTCCAGAGCCTTCTTCGAGAAGGCGTAGGAGCAATTTAGCAGGTGGTTACCACCCTGTGGTGTCTGACGTTGTGGAGAGAGATCCTCCACCAAGGTCTGAAGGTTTCGTAGCTGATTTTGGTGTCAGTTCCGAGAGGAGCGTTCCGCTCACCTCGCGAGTTTTGTTTCCTCGGGAAGAAGATTTTCAGATAGAATATATACCTGAGCCTCCTGCTACAGGTCCATCTCCTCTTCCTCCTGATTATCCGTTTGTTGTTCAGTATATCGGACCGGAGTCTGAGAGACCGCCGGATCTTCCGTATCATTCTTATCTTTCGATGGCCACGACTGGGAACGCGGCTTCTACCGTGAGTGCTACAGGTATTCAAACTCCTGCTTCTGCTGAAGCAGGGGGCACTATTGCTTCATCTTCGATTGCTTCTAGTGCTGCTGTGTTTGGCTCTGGGTTCACCCAAGCACATGCTTCTCATTCTGGTCCCTTTTGTTCAGGGATGTCCATTAGTGGAAATCCCTCTTTTTCCTTTTCCGCCGGTGCAGCTGGATCTACACCCATGTCTAACATGGCTAGTGGATCAGCTTCGTTTCAGGGTTTCCCCTTTGGGACTAGGCATATTCCTAGTTCCAATCCTTCTTTAGGGTCGTTTCCGTTTACGTCCCAGACCCAGAGTTTCAACCCTTGGTCTGGGGGGCAAAGTTCAACTACTTTTACGGGATGGAATCCTGTCTTTACTACAGCGGGGGCAGGGAATCAGTTTTACGCAGGTCATCAAGGGAATGCTTCTTTCCCTTCATCGAGTGCTTATCAGTATTTTTCCCCTCTGTCTAATGCTTGGAACCCCTACCAGGGGCTCTCCTCTTCAATCAATACTTCAGCAGGGGGAACTGGTCTGGGCTTTGGTAACTCGGCGTGGGGAGGAGGTTCTTCTCCGTTTTCTATGAGTCCTTTCTGGCAGCCTGGTGCCTCATCAAATCCAGGCTATTCTTTTCAGAATGTCGGGAATCCATCCCATCAAGGATGGAATCCTCAGGCTCCGCCTCGCTTACCGTTTCTGGCAACGTTAAACTTGCCAGATTTTTCGAAGTTAACTAATGACCCGATTCGTTATAGTCCGGGGTGGCCTCTAGTCCCGACCAAACTTCCTTCAGACATTCCAAAGTTTGAAGGTAAGAATGGAGAGGATCCGGCGGACCACATCACCACTTTCCACTTATGGTGTTCTTCGAACTCCCTGATCGATGATTCGATTAGGTTGAGATTATTTCAACGCACCCTAACTGGAAATGTTGCCAAATGGTATATCGAGCTCACTGGGGGCAGTTTTGCCACATTTGGAGAACTGGCTGTCACATTTCTAAACCATTTTTAGTTGCCTGTCAGATATGAGGTTGGGACTGAACTCCTGGCTAATTTTAAGCAGGATGAGGCAACTCACATTTCTGATCACATTCAGGAATGGAGGAGAAGGAAGAGGCTTATCAAAGCCCATATTCCAGGTGAGTTCCTTCTCGAGTGGTTTTTGAAATCGCTTCAGTCAGACATTTCAAAGGATGTATCCCTATCTGGGGTATTTTCTGAGGAGCAGGCCATCTTCAGGGCCCAGCAGTTAGAGTTGATCTATTCTCAGTCTGGGATGCTTTATAAGTATTTACCCAATGCTCCTCGCTCCAAATTGGATCTATCGAAACCCAAACCTGGTTCGCATGGTGACGGGCTTGTCGGATCGGTCAATAGTAGTGCAGCCAGCCTGCTTTCTCAATTGCAGCAGTTGTCTTTACAATCTGCTCCTTCTGGTCAGGCTGTGCCTGCTGATTCATCACCTTCCCAGTCTTTGTCCATAAATGCTGTCCAAACTTCTGATCCCAAAGGAAATCAACAATCCGATGGGAAGAAGAAAGGACGAAATAACAAGAAGAAGGGCAAGAATGGGAAGGGCAATGCAAATAAAACCAACGAGCATGTTGGTGAGGGTCAAAAGGAGAAAAAGAAAGTGAAGTTTCCGTGCAAGCTTTGTGCTGGAGACCATCTCACGCACCTTTGCCCTAAAATTCAGGATGCTCAGCGCCTGTTATCTCAGCAGGGTTCTTCTAGTTCCCAGGCTGTGCTAACAAACCATTTTCCCCAAGGGCAGCAATTAGTTGTTGGTGCGAACCAAAATCCTGGGGCTTCCTCTGGAGGTGCCCAGGAAGGGGAAATTCCATCGAACATCTTTATGATGAGTGCTCACGTGGATGTCGCTACGAGATCCCGTGATTATGGTGGAGAGGAATCTTCGAAAGCTAAGGAAGTTCCTGATGCTACTGAGCCGCTTCACATCACGAAGCCAACTGTCGAGTCTATGCCTAGGATGCCAAAAGCATCTTCTAAGCGGTCAACGATTAATCCGAACATGAGGGCTGCCCAGAACTACTCGATTGTAGAAGATCTGGCGCAGAGTCCTTGTGCTATGTCAGCTTTAGAGGTACTCCAGTCTTGTCCGGCTCAGCGCAGTGCTTTGCTCACTGCCATTGGGGCTATTGATCCGAAAAATTCTCTTCGGATTACTTTTGATATGAATAATTTTAAGAAGAGACTTCCTCATCACATGGCTTTCCATATTAAATCTTCGTATCGGAAGTGCAATATCTTTCGAACGGTTGTTGATGAGGGTGCTTCTACATGCGCGATGTCTCTCGCATGCTGGAAGACACTTGGATCTCCCAAAGCTGTTCCATCTAGCACTATTCTTACTGCGTTCGATGGTCATTCTCACAGACCCCATGGTATTGTCCCGTCTTTGCCCATCTGTGTTGGGGGCAAAACCGTTAACATAGAAGTTGAGGTAGTGGATGCAGCCTTGGACTACAACCTTCTGCTGGGGAGGAACTGGATATATGAGATGGATGCCATTGCATCCTCATTATTTCGAATTGTATGTTTCCCCCACGAAGGGAGGATCGTTACAGTGGATCAATTGGACTGTCCTCAGGTAGACCTGAATGTGCCTTCTGACTCATCTGTTCCTAAGTTGGATAATACTAAGGCGCCTGTTGAGAATCTAGGAGTTGGAATGTATTCTTCCCTGATGGGTTCTTTCGATCTTCCTCCTCCTAAGGTGTCTATTAATGCTATTTCATCCTCCAGGGCTCCCCTTCGAAGAGAGTTCTTTCGAACTCATTATTTTTCGGACCCTTGGACCTTACCTTCCCCAACAGCCACATTGGAGGAAGGGCAAGTGGGTGGAATGGCATTCCCAATTTCTGCAGCTGAGATTGCATATCAGTCTATTGTTGACACTGCAGAATCTGATCCAGCTCCTCTTTCACCGGAAGAGTTGGATGGTGATGTGGCTCCGGCTTGAACGCTTACTTCTTCTTCTGCCCAGGATTGTCTAGATACCACTCTTCCATCTGAAGAGGCCATCCTGGAAGCGATGACAGGTATAGATAGACCGTGGGATGATTTGCATCATCGGTCTTACTTCCTACCTGACTTGAGCGAAGTCGAAACAAGTTTTCCAAGTCCTCAGTCTCCTGGACCTGTTCACCCAGTCTTGAGCCCTTTAGCACCAGCACAGGTTTATGCCGAAGGGAACATGGTTGTGATCTCTCCTACTATCCCGGTGAACATTTCCAGGGATCCCAATATTGTCGAGAATGTCTTCATTGGAGTTGAATGTTCCCGTGAAGAGATTCAAATCTATACCGAGCTCTTCAAAGAGTATAGGGATGTATTTGCTTGGTCTTATGAGGAAATGCCTGGCATAGACCCATCTATAGTCCAGCATGAGATCAAGACGTATGAAAACGCTAAGCCGGTCAGGCAAAAACTTCGTCCGGTTAATCCTAGGAAGGCAGCAGCTATCAAAGCTGAAGTTGAAAAGCTGCTTAAGGCGGGATTCATTTTCCCGGTTCCTCTGACTGAATGGGTTTCAAACCCCGTTCCGGTAGATAAAAAGCAAGGAACGATTCGAGTGTGCATCGATTTCAGAGACCTAAATAAGGCATGTCCTAAAGACAATTACCCCACACCATTCATCGATCAGATTATTGACGAGTGTGCCGGTAACGAGATTTTCTCCTTCATGGACGGTTTCTCCGAATATAATCAAATTACTATCCGTCCTAAAGATCAACATAAGACTGCATTTATTTGTCCCTGGGGTACGTTTGCATACAAGAAAATGCCTTTTGGTCTTAAAAATGCTGGAGCTACCTTTCAGCGGGCCATGTCTTACGCCTTCCATGACATCAAGAAGATTATTGAGGCATACTTAGATGATCTAGTTGCTCATTCTCGAAAGAGGATGGATCATCCTGGTCACCTCCGGCAAATATTTGAAAGATGTTGTTTTTATAAAATTCGATTGAATCCGAACAAGTGCGTTTTTGCGGTTACATCCGGTCGGCTGTTGGGATTTATCGTGTCTAGGGAAGGGATAAGGGTAGATCCCTTCAAGGTTGAGGCAATACTTCGGTTGCCTCCCCCGTCTTCAATCCGTCAGCTTCAAAGTCTCCAAGGGAAGTCTAATTTTCTTCGGAGGTTTATCGTCAACTATGTTGAGATTACAAAGGGATATATGAGATTGTTGAAGAAAGGAGTTCCTTTTCTTTGGGATGACTACGCTCAACGCTCGTTCGATGCCTTGAAAAAGGCATTGACCTCTGCTCCTTTACTGAGTCCACCCGATTATAGCAGAGATTTTCTTTTGTATCTGGCTACAGCATAATCTACCATTGGTATGGTTCTGGTTCAGGAGGATGATGCTCTGGCTGAGCATGTTATTTACTACCTTAGTCGAGGACTGGTAGGACCTGAACTGCGATACACCCCGATAGAAAAATTAGCCTTAGCAGCAGTTCATGCTGTGCGGCGACTCCGGCATTATATTATTCTTCGCAAAACTTATGTCTTGGCAGCTGCCAATCCATTTCAGTTTGTCCTCAGCAGGCGAGTGATTGGGGGCAAATATAATAGATGGATTGTAATTTTACAAGAATTTGATCTAGAGTTCATGTCTGCCAAATCCAAGAAGTCATTAGTTTTTGCGGAATTGATCTCCGAGTTGCCTTGTGGAGAGGCGATGATCTATGATGAGTCCCTTCCGGACGAACACTTGTTTCTGATCTCTCCACAAGATCCTTGGTATGGGGACATCATTGTATATCTCCAGACTGCGAAGTTTCCCTCTTCTTTTTCGAAAGATGAGCGCCGTAAGCTGCGTCACTTAGCTAAAAGTTATCTGATTATTGGTGATGCTTTGTACCATCGAGGGGTTGATTCAATCCTAAGACGCTGCTTAACTTTCGAAGAAGCTGAGGCTGTGCTCAATGATTCTCACGGTGGAGCTTGTGGGGGTCATTTATCTGGGCTTGCTACAGCCCAAAATATTTTGCGTGCTGGATACTTTTGGCCCTCGATTTTCAAAGATTGTATTGAATCGGTCAAAAGGTGTCATCCTTGTCAGGTGTATACTCGAAAAATGCGCGCTCATCCAGCTCCGCTTTTTCCAGTCGTTACTGTCGGTCCTTTTACAAAGTGGGGTATTGATTTTACTACTTGTAACCCGCCTTCGGCAAAAGGTCACAAGTACATTATTGTAGCAGTAGACTACTTTACGAAGTGGGTCGAGGCTATGCCTACTTTTGGGAACGATGGTGAGACTGCAACTTTGTTCCTTTTCAACCAAGTTATCGCTCGTTTTGGTATACCTAGAGAGATTGTCACTGACCATGGCAGTCATTTTCAGAATAGTATGATGGCTAAGTTGGCTCTCAAATTGGGTTTCCGGCAGGAGCATTCATCTCCATATTATCCTCAGGCCAATGGGCAAGTGGAAGCCGTGAATAAATCCTTGAAGACAATTCTTCAAAGGACAATTGATAAACATAGATCCAACTGGCATATTATGCTATATCCTGCACTTTGGGCATACAGGACGTCAGTTAAAACTGCAACCGACTTTACTCCGTTTCAGTTAGTCCACGGGGTGGAATCCGTATTTCCCATTGAATGCGAGATTCCTTCCCTTAAATTAGCTGTTGAGCTTCTTCCTAACACTTCCAGTCTGGAAGAACGGCTTCTTCATCTGGAACATCTCGATGAGCAGCGTCGAGATGCTGCCACGATGAATGAAGCGCATAAAAACCGAGTAAAGGTTCAGTACGATAAGGCGGTCAAGCCTAGGGTCTTTTCGGAAGGCGACCTTGTGTTGGTCTATGCCCAAGAAAAGGATGCCCTGGGGGCAGGAAAGTTTAAATCGATGTGGTATGGCCCCTATATCATTAAAAAAGTCCTTAAGAAAGGAGCATATACCTTGGTTGACTTCGAAGGGAACGAGTTGCCGGAGCCCCGAAATGGGCTCTATTTGAAGAAGTATTATGCCTAGGCTTTGGCCTGGCATTTTTCTTTGTATATAGTATTTTTTTGCTTTGTACATATCTGATTGATTTTCGATTTTTGATGAGGTGATGATGTTTTTGATCTGCTTTGGCAGGTTGTGTTGGATGTCATGAGTCATTTTGGTTTCACCGATGGTGCTAGTAGACACACCCGGAACTTAGCTTCCGCGGCTTGGGTGCTTCATTATCCTTCCGGTCAGCTGTTGGTATCAAGAGGGGTCTGCATTGGTCCTGCTTCCAATAATGTAGCAGAATACACTGCAATCATTCATCTACTCTCGGAGGCAATATCTTTGGGTGTTGATTCGTTGGTAGTTTTCTTGGACTCCCAGCTGGTGGTGTCGCAGTTGAACAACACTTATCGGGTACGAGATCCATTTTTATTACGATTGTTCTTGAGGGTACGTTTGTTACAAAGGTCATTTCAATTTTTAACATTCATTCATATTCCTCGAGCTGAAAATTGGTTTGCTAACTCATTAGCTAATCAAGCATTAGATTGGCACATTAATCATTCCATACAATAAATTTTAATCATCAAAAACATCATACATTTGATACATTTATCACATCACATCAAATATCGCTGTATATATATATCATCGGAGTGTCAAAAAAATTTACAAAATTTGGATCCATAATCTCGTACAAACTTGGGCTTATGCCCCATCATGTTCAGTCTCAAAAAATAATATACAGTCATCTAATATATAAAATATGTCTACTCCTGAGGACCCTGCCCAGAAGTCGTGTTCCTATAGAACATAACTGCAGTGGCCACTCGGCGGAATAATCTAACCCAGTCTCGGGGTACTCCTACTACCCGTCTTTGGACGGCTTCCGGCAAGTCCTCCACAGCAGCCATAGGGATTTGGTGGGTTAATCCCTCCAAGTTTCTCTGCACGGCCTGGAGAGTCCTGTCGGAATCCACTGTCTCTGCCTCACCTCTGCGGCGCTTATGGCGCGGTAGGCCCTCAGGACGAACTGGTCCAACATCTGAAACATGATCATTTTAAATTGTCAGTCATTATGAATCCAATCAAAAACATTTTTGTTTTCATTTTTTCATACATATTTGAAAAAATCCAAAAAAATCATATAAGTCAAAATTTTTTGCAAAACTTACCGACTGCTCCCCATGCTGTGCCAAGTGGAAGAACTAGATCTGGATCTCCACGGAAATCCATCCCGGCATAGGGATAGTCGTCCACTGCGATGATCTTTTCTCCCCACCACAGGAAGAACTCATCGTCCCACGTGGTCCGGGGTACCTCACTACCCCCCAGTCTCTTCATCATGTCTGCCCAACGGGCAATTCTTGGGTCCCGCGGGCTACTGATAGTTGAGATGACTCTAGGTCTCAAAGCTGGAATCCTCTCAAAGAAGAATGTTGTCAAAATGGTACCATAGCCAAAGTGTTTGGTCTTTACTTGGCGAATAGAAGTCAGCTGTTGTTTCATGTTCAGTAGCAGGGATGTGCACCAATCATAAACATGAGTCAAACACTCTACAGCTATACTCATTTGCGTCCTGGACGCCTGATGTAGTGAGGCAAATCCTGCCACTCTGCTGATGGTGAAAAGGAGGATCTTCATGTGAAAATCCCTGATATCTCTAATTGCAATCTGCGTTCCAACCTTTTTGGAATTATCTACGCAATATACGTGGACATAATCTTCCACGGTTAACCCTCCCGGGGGTTTTCCGTGCAGGTCTACTGGTTCTCCCCTCCTGGAGAGTCTAGTGATGAAATATATATCCTCCACTTCAATGCGTAGTGGCATCTGATCAATTATGAAGCAATCCTGATCTGGTTCCCAGTAATTTACGAGCATTTCAAGCAACTGCACATTGCTTTTCATATTGGGCATTTTAAAGAATTTCAACAATCCGCAATTACGGAGGATGTTTTGCGATGCGTGGTCCTGCATGACCTCTTGGTCTACTGTGCTATGCTCACGTTCCCTCCATGAGATGGTCATCCTGAGAAATTTCATCAAATTTTGCATTAGCCACGCTTTTTTGCAATCGGACCTGTGCATACGCGACTTTTCCTGTGCACAGTCGCGTGTATATGCGACTTGCCTTCATTAAACCCGCGTATGCGCAGATACGCAATTTTTAGCAAGGGTTTTAAAGCAAAAAATCACTTAATTTTAATTTCCAAACGGACAAAATGAATAAACAGGATGATTAAGGAGCCTACCTGAAGTTTCGCTGAGTTCCGACGGTCGGTTGTTCCTGATTTGACGAAAGAAGTTTTTAGCTCCAGAGCACTTTTTCCAAATCAGCTATGCAATAATGAACCAAATGAGAGGTAATTTGTCTATTTATGGCTAAAAAGTTGAAAATTTTCGCAAAACTTCGTTATGCTTATTTTTTCGATCTATCTTATGTTGTATAACTCGATTGCTTGGAAGTGCCCAGTTTGGTATGTTTTCAGGTACATTTTGACGATTTTGAGATTTTTCCCGGTTTTTGATCCATGATTTCCGACTCGTCATGGCAGGTATATGATCTTCACTGGCATATAGGTTAGGGAAATCACTCTCTGTTGCATCTTGCATACTAGCCTCCATACTGATCACTTGCCTTAGGGTCGATCCCATCAGGTCATGAGTATTACACCCATTTCACTCGCCGATTATTTAATCATGACTTGATGGTAGAGCCTTCCTTTACATGGGCTTCCTAGTTAGTTCCTCGCTATCACTTGTTGCCCATGCTGCTTTTTATGTAGGTTCGGGAGTCCTCTTTAGTCCCGCCATGTCTTCTGTGTTGAAGCTTCATTCTTCTCCTTCATCACGTATCATTTTTCTGGCTTATACCCTAGAGGCTCCCTGGTGTCGTTAAGTTGTATTACTGCATTGCATATTGGCTACTGGTTTATCCTGGCCTTTAGCCGGCTTCATTTGGACTCGATGTTTAAGCCAAATTTTGACCTTGACTTTCTGTACAAGTTAACCATTGCATGCACTTAGCTATCACGACTTGACACCTTTGTACCCATGGACGGAACGTTCCTCTGAGTATCACTGACCAGTTTTCGCCACCTTGCATTGAGCATAGGATTGTTCCAATCCCAGGAACTAGTGCATCTGCTTTCTTGATACTCGTTCTATCCATTGTATCATAGCATTCTTTTATTCTTTTTCAGGCTTATTATGAAAAAGACAAAAAATCAAATATAACAAAAAGAGCGGGAACGGGATGTATCTTCGTTATTTTGATGGCAGTACAGAGTCAGTTTGTCGCCCTTGAACAAAGCACATATACTTATATATATTTCCTTCATTTGGGATGGTTCTAGTTTTGACCTAGGTTCAGCCTTTACCATGTTTCACTTGTCAGTTCTCCCCCGGTTGGTTATCTCTTCCAATCATATGGAGAGTTTGTTTTGCCTCTTGCATGACAGACTTATACAGTGTCACTTTTTACTGCCATGGTCATCACAAGTCGTGCTTTTGTTCAAGGGAAGTCTAGCCTGAGTCGGCCATTCTGCGGTGTCTCTTGACTCATTATTCAGTCGGCCTTCCCGGTCTTGTCAGTATCATGTTCTATCACATCGGATGTTTTGATCTTCTGCTCGTGCTGGTTTGAGAAGGTCCCCATTGACTTCTTGCCGGCGGGTTTGTCTCTTATCGACTACGACACATTGCTCTGAGAGCAATCCTAGAGCCGCACCTTGGGCCTATTTCCATCATTGATAGGTGACCTCGTGCTCAGCATTTGATCATCATCATGGGTCTTTGACTGAGTGGTTTCCCCTGTGTTCGACGTCGGCACACATTATCACACTTGGGATTCGTGCAGTACCTGGATTTCCATTTGACCCTATCGGTGGATTTCTCGCCTCTGTGTCAGCTTTCATTATTGGTTGGTTCAGAGGGTTTCTTCCGTGCGCTAGCTTCATCTTGTGCATGTCGAAAACGTACTTCGGTTTTGGTTCCATCACTCTACTTCGTCCGATTCCTTCCAAATCTTGGCCTGCGGGTTACACTCGCGCTGGACTGATGTGGGATGCCTTAATGCCTTCCTTCCAGCGGATCTTTTCCCATCGACTCCGACTCATTGCTCTGGGAACAAGATCTAGAGTCTTTTTGTCAGTACCTTAGGGTTTGCAGTCATCAGTGGCAGACTCTTCGCTATCGACGGTGGGGATTCATCATTGCCTCCTGATTGGTAGATTCTTTCAAGTGTTCGACTTCAACTCATTCATTCGCACTTGTCAGATTGTACTGGGGCACCTTGACACTCATTATCATTATCGGTGGGTTGTCTCGCGTTGGTTAACGAGATACATCATTGCCTGGTAATCCAACGATTTCTCACATGGTCGACTTCAGCTCATTTATTCCCATTGTGTAGAATTGTGCCATAGTGATCGGTGAAGACCTCGGGTTGCATCAGCATGTTTCGGTTCACTTTTGATAGTCCTTTCAGTATCTGCCAGTGATGCCGTCCACCCTTATATGTTGCAGTTCAGCACAACAGCATCTTATATGTTGGTCCCCGAGTTGCGTGATTGTACCGTTTGATCCACCTCTTATGATCCGGTACTTGGAGATTCAGTTACTTATTTGATCAGACATCCAGTTTCACCATCTTTGATCAGCTTTCTATATGTGATACTTGGACATTGATTTAGACTTGTATTTCTGGGCCATGCTCAGATGATTCATTGTGTACTTTCAGTTCAGCTATACTTGTATACATGTTGGATCTATTCATTACTTTCTATATGATGTATTTTTGACTGAGCATGGGTATGCCCGCCTCAGCATGAGTTGACTCTCTGGTTTCTTTCATTGGTTTTTGGCAGGCTGAAATCTGGTGAAGTTCTCTCTTGTCCTTGCGAAGTTCTTTCTATGTGCATAATACATTTCGGCCATCATGTACCCCTTCTGACCTCATATATTAGGGGGCATCTGTTATAGCATCATTTCTCACCTTGACATGATTCATGATTGCTACATGGCTTTATGGGCACCCATTCCTAGAGACTTGGACAAATTCACTTAAAAACAGTGGAAAATCCTTCATACGCGACTATGCCCGTGTTTTTCCGCGTGTATACGCTAGTACAGCTAGACTTTTCCGCGTGTGCCATTAAAATGATTAAAAAATATATAAAAAATCCCTAATTTCGCGCTGGGTTGATGGTTACTCAGGTAGTTCAACCACCCCAGCCCGTGGCCAACTGTTTCCAACTGCTGAAACTACTTGGAGGGACTATAAAAAGCCCTCATGTGTATGGCCTAAGAGAGAGAGAGAGAATTATTGATATTATACTCTGTTGGTATTCCCTATCCAAGTCTGATTCCCCGTGCCTCCTGCACTTTCCCAGTTCATTGTAGGAAACCCTTGTTTCCTTGAGATGCACATCCCTTTATATGTCATCTCGTATGCACCAGTTTGGAAGGAGTCTTAGCGAGGTAAGGGCTGGACAGATCCGGACGACGGTCTGCGAAGGCCGTGGAAGGATCAGGTGATCTCTCCACTCGTTACTTTTGTACATGCTATTTATAATACAGAAGTACCATGCTGTTCCCGAAATAAACGTGTTAGTGTATGCTTATATGTATGAGAATATTTATTATACAAGCATTCATTATGATTTATTTAATGTTTTATATGAATCTCACTAACATTTAGAGTAGATATATGCAGTACAACCTGTCCTTTGTGTTGGTTTCTTCTTGTTTTCCAGGTTAAGAAGGAAGGACGGTTGCTGGGGGTTTGGACCCCACGTGGATCTACTTCAACCGTAGGACCTACGGGTAACTTTCTCATTCTGCTCTATCTAGTTTTTCTGAACGTGCATGGTTGTGTGTGTCTCTGTTAAGTAGCATGCCCCTGCTCTGTGGAGGTTGTACCCCAACCAACCTCTAGGGTGAGATTTCCCCGAAATACAAGTGTCAAATTTTTTAGGGAAAAAAAAACTCCTTCCCTTACCATTACAACCTATCATTATTGAAGCTCCTTTTCAACAATGGGGCCTAGATTTCATAGGAGAAATCCATCCTGCTTCATCTGCCCAGTACAAATGGATTCTCACAGCCACTGACTACTTCACAAAGTGGATTGAAGCCATCCCTTCTAGGAATGCCACAGATTATGTCATTATAAAATTTCTTGAAGACCATATCCTGTCTAGATTTGGCTGTCCTAGAAAGATTATTACTGATAATGTTGTTGCTTTTTGTTCCAAAAAGATGATTGATTTTTGTCACAGGCATCATATTACACTTGGTCATTCTACTGCTTATTACCCTCAAGGTAATGGGTTAGCTGAATCATCAAATAAAATTTTGGTGACTATCATCAAGAAGATGCTGGAGGAAAATAAAAAATCATGGCATAAAAAGTTGGTGCATGCTCTGTGGGCAGACAGGTTGACCACAAAGAAATCCATTGGAATGTCCCCTTATCAACTTGTTTATGGAACAGACGCAGTATTTCCTACCAGCTTGGGTGTACCAGTGATAAAATTAGTCCAAGAAATACAGTCAGAAGAAGACAGCATGATAAGGAGGATCAATGAGACAATACATCTCCAGCAGACAAGAGAGGAGGTTTACAACAGAGCTCAAAAGGTGCAAGAAAATATAAAGAAGTTGTTTGACAAAAGAAAAAAGGCTTGTGATTTTAGCATCGGAGATAAGGTACTCAGATGGGACTCCAAAAGAGAGGAGAAGGGAAAACATGGCAAGTTTGATAGTTTGTGGCAAGGTCCTTACATCATTCAGTCCACCATTGGTCCTAATTCCTATTTTCTGCAAGAGCTAGATGGCACAGATCTGTTTGGGGGTCCTGTCAATGGCAGGGTCCTTAAACACTACTACTGTTGAGTCTGATTTTAAAGCTTTCATTCCCATTGTAAATCCCATTTTTTTTGTTTCAGTTTCATAATAAAAAAAGAAAAAAAGAGAGAGAAACAAATCTGAAGGTGTGCAAGCTCAAATGCCACTCCCGAATACCACACTTCTAGTTAGTCAAATAGCCTAATCTTGACTAATTAGTTTTAAATTTTCTGCTGATAGGATAGTGAATTTGATTTGCCAAACTGTTTAATCTTGGCTTATCAGTAGATAGATTAGGATAGAAATGAAAGGTTCAAACAAGCCCAAAACCTGAACCTAAAGTTTCCAAGCAAGAGATGACTCAAATCTGTTTTATTTTTCTGAGTCATAAAGATGTAAATCTGGTTCTAATCAGCTCAAAATCTGAACCAGAAAGAAAGAAAGAACAGCTCAAACAAAGTCAAACCAGAGCTGAAATGAAGGAAAGCCAGTGGCTCTAACAAGCTCAAAACTTGAGTCACAAACGAGAAGAAGGATGCTTTAAAATTTCAGATTTCAAGCCTTCAAAGTTTTGTTTCAATTTTCTGCTAAATAAATATCTATGTGTAGCTTTTTTTCCATGCCATAGATGACAGCAAGTCAGACTGTTTAATCTTGACTTGACTTTTTTTAAATTTCTGTTTTAGAATGTAGAGAATGAGATCTGTTGGACAGTTTAATCCCAACAGATAGTAGGTTAGGTAGAGAATCATATGAACTCAACTGTTTAATCTGAGTCCATGGAGAAATAAGGAGTAGACTTAGATTAGTTTTCCTATTTTCAAAAGAAATAAACGTTGTAAAGAGTTTGCCAATCCAAGTGCACTCTGAATGAAGAAAAAATGTTAGATCATTAGGACTGGGTAGGTAGAAAATTTGTGTTGATGAAGATTTATTGTTTTTTCAATGCTGCTAATATGTTTTCAAAAAGATCATCCCAGCAAGGAAGGGCAGCCCAATGGAACAGGTACAGATCAACATCCCAGAGAACTTAATGGATGAGGCAATTTATCAGCCTCCCAAAATGCAGCTCTGAAGTTCTTGATGCCTTCAAGAAAGCACCATCCCCAAGTGGAGCCACTGTTGGCCACCTATAAAATTTGTCCTACCAAAAGGTGGCCAAAACATGGTTCAGTCTTCAAGAAACAGTTTCCTGGTCAAATGTTATCTCTTGAAGCCTGTGGAAGATCTCATGTTCATGTCTCAAGTTTTTCACTGTTATTTCTCAGAAACTCAAAATTCTACTAAAAATTCCATGAGAAAGATTGCTCCAAAATCCCTGTCTATCCTTTCCTCCTCTCTGAAAATAACCTTCATTTGTTTCCCTTTTTTCTCCATAAAACTCCTTTGTTTTCCATTTTCCTCATTTTCCCCTTCATAAAATTGCCTTTGCAGGTTTTTAAACTCCTTTTGAACTCTGTCGAAACCCTCAGAAACCTTTGAAAACCACTGAAAATCTGTGTAAAAACCCATTTCTGTATTAAGGGTTTAAGCCCCTTGGGCTGAGTTTCCAAACCACTTTCCCCATATGCCCTTGTCATAAAAACCAAGCGTCGAACTCTTATAGCACTAATCGCATCGGAAAGATTCAAGTATGCATGTCTTTTGTGCCATTTCAAAACTCCGATTGCGATCAGCCCCTTTGTTATATAAAGCCTCGGGCCTATTGTGTTCCATATATCCAAAGGTCCCGCAATCGGGCGCCCGACCATTTCATATATAAATA
Organism: Pinus albicaulis; assembly: GCA_034641835.2. Classification (NCBI taxonomy): domain Eukaryota; kingdom Viridiplantae; phylum Streptophyta; class Pinopsida; order Pinales; family Pinaceae; genus Pinus; species Pinus albicaulis. Next base: position 1,609,155,926 of record CM076578.1, on the reverse strand, counting down.
TTTCTGCCCCGATCCATTAAAAACCTTTCTTTATATTTAAAACTTTGGGTTTTTCATAAAGTGTAAAGGTTTCCGCCGGTACAAAGTTGAAAATATATTGACCATTGATCTTAAAGCTGATCAACGGCCCACGCAGAATCACAAAGTTTCAATCGCATCCCCTTTTCCGCGCCCCCCGATTGCGATTGCTCCGATCAAATCCTAGCCGTCCATCTCCCTGTTGATCGGACGGATAGCGCTCAATCACATCACAAGTTTCAATCGCATCCCCTTTTCCGCACCCCCCGATTGCGATTGCTCCGATCAAATCCTAGCCGTCCATCTCCATATTGATCGAACGGACAGTGCTCAATCGCGTCGCAAGTTTCAATCGCATGATTTTGTGTGACCTGCCGATTACGATCCTCCGATTAAATCTGGACCGTCCACGTGTCTGGGTCGAACGGCCCAGATCTTTTCCCACATTACTCCATCACCCTCCGCCTCTACCAAAGGGTTTTTAAAACCGATCCCCACCGTTGATCATCGCGCGATCGACGGTTCTGTTTAATTCTTCCTCCCGCGTCATTTAAAACTCCTCTCGGTTAATCTCCACCTTTGGATGATGCCATCCAACGGTCCTGCTCTCTTCCTACGCCTATGAAGCAGTTAACCCAAAAAAAAAACGCAGGATTTCTTAATTAGTTGTGTGTTTTGCAGGTAATCGATGGAGTTTCCATTTTATTCAAGGAAAGGCTGAACGCTGGGAATAGTGATTCCTGCGTCTTGATTTATCAAAAGGAACCATGGATTCGACGTTTTATCATTGTTTCGTAAGGCTTTTATGCCACATCAACCTTGCGCGGCCCTGCACATCAATGAAACACTGTTTAAATTGAAATCACAGTTAAAGAGTATCAGTTTTTATCAGAACAGAAGATCGAAGACTCAGGCAAAGCATGATCTGTCCTAAAGCACAGATCTCAAACAACTTAAAGTGTTTTGGGAAGGAACAAAGACATCTGTCGATATGAGAGAGCTTCCACCATCTTAAGCAGAGGCTAATCGAACCCTCTCCAGCTCCTAAAGGCACCTACAGCCTCACAGAAAACCAAAGATCGTCGAACAATTAATGCAAATCAAAGAATCTTATCTCTAATTGTCGGCAAAACCATTCTGAAAGTTGAAGAACAGTCGAGAAGCAGGTCTTTTCAATCATTTGGCCTCGAATGACACAAACAGAGTTATGAAGTAGAGTTATAAACGATTATATTCCCACCTTATGCCTTGCCTGGTTCCCAAAGGCCAGGAACTGCATTAATTGCATAATTGATAATACTTGACCCCTGGGAAATCCTCCCACCTCTTCATCCTTCTATAAATACCGCTATAACATGAGAAAATGTTGGTCTCTGGACATATGAATGCATGTAATAGTTATTCTGAAGCTACTGATGCCCTGTCGTGTAACTGAAAGATACACAAGCTGATGTGAGAATTTCAAAGCTGTAGAGACCCACCGGGCTTGCCGATTGTAACTGGTTTGAACATCAATACAAGCTGTTGATTCATGGAATCCTCCATTATGTCAATGGTGATGTGCTCCTTACTGTTAATTGTTATTTTGCTTAATGTTTTCACTCTGTTCACTTTCTCTGATAAAGAGCAGCAAACGTAGAGTTAGGATATACTCTCCACGGTACCCTACTCTTACTGAAAGCTTTACTGCTATGTTTTCTTCATTTGAATGTTCTCTTTGAAGAGTATATTAATGCAGGTTAGTTTAAAAGTGCTTCCCTAATCTAGATTTCTCTTTGTGATCATCATCTGTGTTTCCTTATCGAATATGCTTAAAGAAGGCTAGTTTAAAAGCACTTACCTGATCTTAAGCAGTTCGAGCTATTTTTTAAATATTTCTGATTGAAATTACTTAAATGTAGGCTAATTTAAAAGCACTTACCTAATCAACAGAAATAATTTTATGTTTCCCCTTAAGTACATGTTGAAAGCAAGCTAGTTTAAAAGTACTTACTTGATCTTAGACTGTGCTTTGTTCTTCCTTTTGTTTGGTCTTTCACTTCCTATCTATTTCATTCCATAAAATCACTGTAAAATATCCTTTGATATAAGTAACTTGCCCCATGGATCCTTCTTGAATCTTGCTGTCCAATTAAATCCTCCTATGACTCCATAGCCCAATGGGTTAAAACTGTCTTTGCCCTTTTCTGTTAGCTGAATCATTCCTTCATTTGCAGACATCTTCACCATTTATTTTGAACTTCCTTTCATCTTAATCATGTCTTTGCCCAACCAAAAACAAACAAATCAAACCCATGCTCTTCATAACTAGCCTAATATCACAATTTCAGCCTTTGAAGATCACATCTTTTAACTCTTTTATAGAGAGATCCCTCTCTGGATTCAGGAGGGCTAGATCCTTGAATCCCAAAGTGGTATGATGTTACCTCTGCAGTTGGAATTTTCCAATCTTTCTAATTACAGGGTGCTAA